>OY856409.1:1280153414-1280728414 GCA_963693085.1 Alisma plantago-aquatica
CTCATAACCTATTACTAATCCACTTCAGGGTATACAAAACATCCTCTTCCTACCTCAGAAGGTAAACATCTCTACCATAGGCACGTAGGTACCAGAAGCTTCATCTTTTCTCAAGGGTTCAGTCCCTCTAAAGACAACCAAGGTATCATCAACTTTCAGGGACCGATCATGAGGCAACCACTATCATCCATTGTTCATGGTTTTAGGCTTCCAACCTTCTTGCTGGGTTTCCTGCTCTCTCTAGAGCTAACCCTACATCCAACCTCACCATTAGAGGTCCTCTCTTTATGAAGGTTCAACCTCAAAGGCATGCTCTACATGGGTGAAGCCTAGGTTTGAACTTATGGTTGCTCAAGACCATCCATAACCCTTTATGCTCCATCATGATTCCTTATCCCGGGTTTCATCCTACCGTCAGCACTATGACGTGCCCTAGGTACCAGCTATACCCTACTTGCACAAGCCCATAGGGTTTCTAAGGTCCTTCACTAACCTCATCATCTAAGGAGTTATCCTTTACCCTGACATGCACGATCCTTCCCAGGGTTTAGGTCATCCATGGATCATATGGCATCCCAAAGGCATGTCCCTTCAAACACCTGGTCCAACTCATCTCTCTCTAACCATAATTTAGGGTTAGGGTTAGCATCATCCTCATAGGATGTGCCAGGTCTCTACTAGAAATGGAGATCTCTATCTCTAAGACTGACTTATCCAAGAAGGTCTAGCCTCAGGTCTCTCCTGAGGACATGACATCTTATGTCATACGACCTAAGCATGTATCTATTATTTATTTTGCACTTAATCAATTAAGCTTATGTCCATGACATCTTATTTACATGCCTTTCATTAATTTAGTGGAGGATTCCTTAAACCTTATTAACCTTACCCATACCTTAAGAGGGTGAGGAGAAGAAAGGAAACCCTATTCCTTTATGTCCTTATCAGAATTTTGTGATGAGAAGGGATGAATAAGATGAGAAGTCCTAAAGGTATCTTATTTCGATTCATACCCTAAGACTTTGGCCAGGCGGTCACACGGATCCGGGAGTCCTCGTATTCCGACTAGCGGTGCGGAGGAAAATCTTGCCAGCCCCCGGTCGTGATCCCTTTCTAGACACCTCCATCTTTCAGATACACCTCTAATAACTCCCTTAGGTTCTATGGAGTTTGTAAAATTTAATAATTATTAATGGTTAAATGAGGAACCCAGGCTCTGATACCAAATGTTATGACCCCATCTTCCGATAACCCCCAATTAAGGGAGATCGCAAGGTTGAAGCCGCACCCATGAAATTCCGGATCAAAGGTTCGACATATAACCAATAACAATTATTAAATTCTAGCAGACTATACTGAAAATGGTAATAAAAATTTTCTTTATCATACCTTTGAAAAGTTGGAAGTACTAGACTTCTAACCACAAAAGAACTACTCTAACTAACTCCTCCTTGTTCTTTAGTTCTTGAATTCACAATGTGTCACTTTACTATTTTGTGCTTTGAAATATGTACCTAAAACGCCGACAAACAAAACAACGGTCAGTCGGTATGTGGAGGATCCAATAATCAAGAAATTATGCTAACAATGTAATCAAGCAATTAATCTTTTTAACAATCAAGATTATGTTTTAAGCCATACATCTCAATCCATACATATTACCAACTCTGTGAGTTCCTGCAGTGAACTTTCATTATACCTCTGTAAAGGTAGAGTCGCATGGCACTACTCCAGGTAGCCCAATATCTAACTCAATGTGACTTGATGGTCCTACCACAAGGGTAGCCATGTACTAAGTCAAACACAGACCTGATGACCTCTCCAATAGGCAGCCATGTACTAGGTCTCCTCATGACCTGATGGTCCTACCCATTAGATAGCCATGTACTAGGTCAGACCTGATGACCTCTCCAATAGGCAGCCATGTACTAGATCTCTTCAGACCTGATGGTCCTACCCATTAGATAGCCATGTACTAGGTCATACACAGGGGGAACCAGGATCTGAGCATGTAGGCATATACATTTTGTGATAATCATAGTCACTTTATAGTTGCATGAAATAAATAGACATTCAACCGTTATTTCAAGCAACCTATAAATCCTTCGGAAATCGCCGGGAAACTAAAGCGATTATTCATAAGCGTAACCACATACCTTTAATTGCACTTTTCAAGATAATAATCCAATCAACAAGCAATGAGGAAGAGAAATCTTGAAATAAAAGTACCAATTCCTTTTATTAATATTCATCCAATTTCCTCATTCAAATTAGGATTTCAATTTCATAATTAGGGTTCCTCCTAGAAATTAGGGTTTTACTTCTTCTTTCATCATTAACATCCTTAATTTATCAATTCTCATAAAACTCCTAATTTCTCATTGAATTTCCTTTATTAAACTACTGATTTCCTTATTTCATAGAAATATGGTTTTTATCTCTCTTTATGTCAATTTAGGGTTTTCTTGCAAATTAACCTCCTTTTAATCATTATAATTCCAAGTTAAGCATTTTTGCATTCAAATAGCAAGTTAACTACCATTAACCTTCTCAGAGTCAAACTTATCGATTTGACTTGTTAAATTGCCTAATTACCCTCTCAATCATGTAATTAGGGTTTCTCATCCAATTTTAATAAACTTTATTAGCCAAATAAAGTACTTTTGCAAAACTAGGCGGACTTAGGTTCTGGAATCATTGTTATTGCATTCCTTGAATTTTTCTATACAACTTTCATATATTAAGTTTTCTCATATGAGTTCCCTATCAAATTCTATCAATTTCTCAAGGAAAAATAGTTTTTCTGAATATTCGTTAGAGAGGGATTAATTACCAAAAATTCCTGATCATTGGATTGATGCTCCCGTGGTCCGCTTCACGATCCGATGCTCCTCGTCGCACGTCTCCTTTACTTACGCGCCTCGATTCTGGATCGTCCGATCCCGCGGGTCTACGGTGGATCAAGATCCAAGCGATTCAGCCAAAAACTGACCCGGCCGTTAGATCACAATCCAACGTCCGTCAGTTAACGCCGTCCCACTCCAGCCGTTTCCTCACTCGTACCGTCGGATCGAGAGGTAGACCACTGTGGTCCCTGATCCCACGGCTATCCACTCGTCTTCTACCTCCGTCCCAGCCACAGCGTGAGTCAACTCGGTGGTTGACTCTGAGCTGTCGACTTCCAAAGCGAGCGCTACTAGGCCCGGGAGTGTCGCCTCTCAATGTCAAACTCAACCAGGGCTTCAATTGAGAGCTCAGAGCACGCCGTGACTCCTCCCTAGTCACCGGACCTCCGGCGAGGATTGCTCCAGCAACAGGGGTGTAGGTCAGGTCAAACGCGCTAATTGAAGTCGTGAACAGGTTCGGCTCGTCCTCCCGCAGAGATTGGTGACAAGATCAAGGATGCTAGCCCATGCATATACCCCCCCCCCTTATTTATAGGATCAAGCAGTTCCTGCGAAATTGGGAACTTTCTCAATCGGAGATGAAACCTACCCAAACCAAGGTTGAAAACCTTCGGACTGTTCTCCCGAATTCACTAGGATAACTTCCATAAGCGCTTGAATCATAGATTCTCGAGAAATCAGGTTGGAAAATCAACCTGCAACTCACAGGGTCCTAGTCCCACTGGGACCTGGACGATGAGCATTGCCTGTTGGATTTCAATCCAACGGCTCTCATCACAGGCGCTAGATCAAAAGGAAAGTAATTTCCTAAAATTTCGAATTTAATTCTTATTCCAATGGGATTTTGGAAAAATCATATCTCTCAATTGGATTGGTATTTCTTTCCCAAATTTTGAGGCAAACTCGGATATTGTATTACCCTCCACTCCTCCAAATTTGGTTTCATAATGATACTAATTCGATTCCTTTTCTTTTCATGCAAGTTATTATTATATTATTCACATGTTTCCATCTTTTCATTAATTCTTTCATTATTATTCCCTGATTTTGAGTTCCTTGATCTCCAAGGTATCCATTAACTCGAATTCTTATTTTTAGGGAAATATTCCATATCCTTTTCCTTATTTTAGGGGATTCTTTAAGTATTCTTTGTTAATGTCAATTTGGGCTTCAAATAAAGCAAGGCCCATTAAGAAACATGCAACCAATCATCTATGAAATACATTTCAATCGATCATGGAATCCATTCCAAGCCACATCTCATCAATCAAGCAAATTCATTTATCTTTAAATGATATTTACAAAAGTCATTACATAGTTTGGAAAATTGAGGTTATAACAAATGTCCTCCAAGGAGTGAAGAAGCGAGTCATCGCTCAAAGGGTAAAATAGTCATTGCATTATGTTTTAAGTTGGCTGAGAAGAGCAATGCATGTGAAGACTGACATTTCAGCATCTTATTGGTCCAAGTAAGTAAAACTTGTAAAATTCATAATTAATTATTCATAACTCTGATGGTAGCAAGTAATATATGATTTTTGATCAGAAACATGTGAGGAATTCAATAAAAATTTTATTAGAACCTAATTTCTCTTATAATTTCAAAAGTGTCTAAAGTGATCATATAATGCATTGAACTTTGATCAAAAACCCTAATTGTAATTGGAGATCAAATCTAAGATGCTTAATGGGATAATTCGAGTATTAATAACCCATTGAGAAATAAAGTGAGGTTTGACTTTTATTTAGATAATGTTTGACATGTTTTACGATTTTAATCCATGAATCCATGATAAAGCATGTAGAAACCCTAATTTAGGGTAAGAGAAGAGATGATTATGTTTAATTCGAAATATATGGAAATATGTTGATAAATGTTGATCCTAAGCTTGTTAGGAGAGATAGGATATGATGATTAGGGTTTATGAGTATTTTTGCTGATTTAGGGTTTGTAGTGATAAAAGTGATAGAAAAACCCTAATAGCAAGTGAAACCCTAAAAAGAAGTAGAAACCCTAAGGAGAAAGTTAGATTGGATAGATCTTGATAACATGAGTAGTAAAAGGAAATAGTATGCTTATTTTAGGAACTTGTTGTGTGTTTGCTTTCTTTCTTGGATTTCCTACTTGCCTGGAATATTTCTATCTCAAATCAGCAGAACAGGTATGTGGTTAAATTATGAATAACCAATTTATGTTTCACGGTGTTTTCACAAAGATTCTCGATTGCTATGAAACCTAAACTACTTGGTTGTTTCATTCCTGCAATCTCGTAAAGTGACTATGTGTATAACAATTAAGTATAAGTGTGGTTGTCTCGAACCTACATGCCACCCTGATGTATGTTGCAAGACCAAGCCACGGAGGGAAGGTCTGAGCTGGTTAAGCCCCAGAGGGAAGACCATTGGGCACCTTAAGAGGTGACCCCATGCACCAAGCTCAGGATGGAGAAGGTGGCCTTATGTCCCTTGCAAGGACAAAACCCTAAGAGAGGGTAATCCAGGGTATAGGACAAAAGTGGTTGAGAGAAGTCACATTGAAAGTGTAATTTGGATTGTTAATCAATTATTTTCTATAATAAGGTTGTTAGAAACTATTTGTGATATTTTGTTTGTCCCCACATACTAGTATAACAATATACTGACCAACGTTTTATTTTTCAGCGTTTTAGGTACAATCATTAAAAGGAACAAATAGTAAATTGAAACATTATGAAGATACGAATAATTGGCTTAATGAGGATTAGATAGATAAAATCCATATGTGGATAGAAGTCTAGAAATTTGAAATTTGAAAAAGGTATGCAAAAGTTTTATTTAATACTATCTCTCCAGTTTAGTTTTAGTATAATTTGATAATTATTTTTGATTAAATGTCAAACCATTGATCCTAAATTTTGGGATAACGCCTCTGACCTCTTAGTCTCCCTTGATTGGGGGTTCCTGGGAAGCGGTGTCATTATAGGTTGCCACCTATGTTGATGTTTTGGCCTAAGTGTTGTGGTGTGTCTTGGTCAAAGTGACTTTGTTTGGGTCGATACCCTGTTGGATTTGTTGTGGTTGAAACACCTTGTCCTATTTTAGATGGTGTGTGCTTTTTGAAGTGTAGTTGGTGCTACATGTGTTTGGTTTTGGTGGTGTTGCTACATAGTTTTGGTTGCAAGGAATCATTGCTTGTTTGGTCGATGCTCATACTTGTTTGTGTTGTGGTCGAAGGGCTTAGACCTTGGGTGAAGATCTATTTCGGTCGCAACAGATACCTATGATGACGGTTGCTACCCATAGATGACCATGACAGTCGCTACACATGGGTGTATGTGAGATGATTGCTACACATACATATGTCAGTGGTGATTTCTAGTCAATACATACTACTAAATGTATAATAATGCTTACATGTGTATCATAATAATATTAAACCCTAATGTGCTCCAAGAAAGTGGGAGATGATGTGTCTAGGGTTTGGTGGTTGAATAATAATATGAAGCCATGATCGTCTATGTGTGTGGAACCCTAAACCTAATTCTAGGGTATGATATACTTAATTGAACTTGACTTTATGTATGGCCTGTAATTACACTTTCTCTCTCCTACTTGTATGGTTCTAACCTTGCAGGTTGAATAAATGTCATAGCTTGTGAATTCTATGGTGGTAATCATATGATACGGGGTGATGGCTACGAGCCTAGATGTGATATGTTGAGATCATAATAATGTGATGGGTCTTATGACCTAGTAGAGGATTAATGCCTAGTGTGAGGTATTATCCTCCTGTGATGTGATGAGGGATTAATATCCCATAGCAGTGCAATTGGGGAAATAGCCTTGTATGGTTGTGTGATATGTTGATGGCCTTGAACTGATAGTGATATCAAGTGATAGTGTGACAAGTTTGTACCTTATATGTTTTATATCTTCTAGAGTTGTATCATACCTTTATCTTTATATAGTTTGTTTAGGGTTTATATGTTGTAACTTTATTGATGCTAAAAGATACTCAATTGGCCTAACTAATCAAGTAAAACCCTAATCATGTAGCTTCCGTGTACCATAGATCCATCTCCAGCTTTAGTACTTTATTGGGTAGTGAAATTGGTATTCTTAAGGGAAACCCCTAGCGCATATGGTTGAGTATGTGAGGTGCAAGTGACTGAAAACCCATAGCGCATATGGTTGAGTATGTGAGGTGCAAGTCACTACGTGTCGTTGACATCTAATCCCAAGCGTTTTGAGAATGACTATGGTAGGATCTCCATGATGAGCATATGATATGATCTGATAGAGGACAACTATGGTTGTACCTCAGTGATTGGGTGATATACCCTAGTTTCTAGTGTTATGACCTATATCAAGGTGGGCTAGGTGTTTTATAGGACGATAGCTTTGACTATGAGTTGTTGTCTCTATTGGACCATAGCTTTGACTATGAGTTTTTATCTTTACAGGACTATAGCTTTGACTATAAGTTGTTGTCTTTATAGTTTGACTATATGTCACTGCAGTGCAGACTGAATTGACCGAGTAGTGCAGTAGAAGATCATGGGTTCTGGCTCTTCCATTGATCTTGTATGGCATCAATTTTGACTTTGCAATAGTTGGTTGTATTTGGGTGGTATGACTCAAATCCCTAGGGCTTAAAGAAAGAGATAATACATCTGTGTAGTATACTTGCTTAGGGTCAAATATGATTCACATTGGATGACCCCTTGACTTATCTTTGTACTAATTTCTTGAATTATAATGTGATAAGAGAAATAAATTGGTATACATGTTCTTCATATTCCTTCTTAAAGCATAAGATATTCTACTGCTCAATGGTAACTACCTAATTACTTAATCTTTATTACCAATTTAATACATATCTTTTAGTTGAATTTGCTCAACCTGATAATAAGGTTATCTACCTACTTTAGTTTATCTATTTTTATAATATACATTGGTGGAGAGTTATATCTCTCCCTGGGACATTTGGTCTCACCCTGTGGGTTTCCACTTCTTTTAGGTGGTCGTGCACAATGAGGTATAGATCGGGTGGTTGAGGCTGAGCAGCAAGAGGAGCAGTAGTTGTTGAAAGGTTGGACATGCTTCTAGTGTTTTGTAGTAGAGTCCTATGTGTCATCCGTTTACTCTTAGGTCCTTGGGGAGTTTTTTTGTGATTTTTACATAGATATAAGGTTTTTGGCTATATGTCATTGTCGTACAGATATGGCATGTATGTATATGAACAAGCTACCTCTTATAATAGGTTGTGGCCAGTGAGCCAGTGAACAATATCATGTAATAATCCTTAGGCATGAGATATGTATTACATGTGTTTTGCGGACTCAGATGTGATAAGTTCCCGCTTTTGTGCTTAGGTAAAAATAGTTTTAATTTCCTATGTTTTCTGGTAACCTAGTTGATTACTATTAGTTCCACACTTTGTTTGAGTAATCTGACTTTGTGGCATGTTGGGGTGTCACGTCTCAATTGTAATTTCTCTCAATTTTACAAACTCACCCTTTATCATGCAATCTAGCACAAAGGGGTCCTTTTGGGAGCAGCATCCTGGATTGTCATATTGGCCAAATATGCTATTAGATAGAACCTTTTGAATGTACCTCTATTAAATCCTGAAATTTGGTAAATTTTAATTTTAAAAATATGATGCTTGTTTTCATAAGGAAATTCCCTAATTATAATTGATAGAATAATAAAATTATCCACTTTGTAGCATGGTTTCAACCCATATCCCAAGTTGGGCCCATGAGACTATTTTCTTTGCAAATAGGTTCTTGTGGCAAAAGTTTAAGAAATAAAGGGGAATTTGTGCATATATAAAGCACAATGGCTTTATGGTTTATTAGAAAATGGAATATGGAATAATAGACAAGTTTCAAAAATATTCTAAGATAATTTCTAATTTAAATAATTAATGGAAGCAATTTTTCTAACCATGTCTTGCAATACAAGTTTGAGGCATGAAATAAGGATATTTCGGTTTGGGTTTTATAACATGTAAAGATGAAAAGGAAACTAAGATAATTCTAGAATTGAGATAAAAAGGATATTCGATGTGATCTGGGTAGTTGTTTTAGAGAAATGCTTAAAGAGAAAATTTTGTATATAATGGTTATCCCAAAAATTAGATATATGTTGGAAAAGGTATTAGTGAGTTTCTCTCCAAATTTCATAGAGAAGGGATGCTCCTAGAAGCCTATAGAAAATCATGAAGGATAAGGGAGTCTACTTGTAATAATTAAATATTGTTCCCTTGTTTTAAGAGAGAAAAAAATATCTATAAACAACCCTTTGTTACCAAAATTGGCTCACTATGAGATTATAGGATTATAAGGAAAGTCTCCTAATTTGGGACCAACCACAATAAAGATGGAAGAGATATGGATTTTATAATATTTGCAAAAAGTATCTTGCTAAATGTCCCAATGAATTAATGTATTATATTCTGATTTCCTTAAAACATCAAGTCTAAAGTAGCCAACCACCCTTGTTGGACCCAACCTCTGAACCAACATGGATTAATGGTTTGGTAAAGATAAAATTAACTTAAAAATAAAATATGTTTGGTTCTTGGCAATAGACAATGTCTAGAGACGTAGGAAGTACTTCTGTGGTGACAGCGTAGTAGCCACCGGCTTCCTCACAGATCAAAAAGAATGATACTCAGGTGGGGAGGTTGGGGGGTTCTGTCCATAAACCCTTCAATGGTGGTGGTGCCAGGTCATGGGTAGAGATGTTCCCTGAGAATGCTATCAATATAACAGTGCTACTACCACAAAGAAAGAAGGTAGACATTGTCGGTGGGAAGTTGAGATACTCAAAAGCGATAACAATTAGGAATGTTGAGAAGTGGAGTACATATCTGGTGGTATATGTCATTGGTATGAAACCACATTGGAAAACTTTAGTTATTCACTTTAAGTCGGTCTGGAATGTCAAAGGTGGATTTGAGATCAAGTCCAGAGGAAATGGTGTGCTTAATTTTAGCTTTGTGTGTGAAGAGGATATGGAGTTGGTTCTTAATGAGGGACCTTGGTTTGTTTTGGGTTGGCCTCTTATATTGGAGAGATGGAGTATGGGTGACCCTCTTCAAGTGTTATATTTCAATGAACTTCTAATATGGGTGAAGATTTATGAGCTACCTCTTGAATTATGGGATGATGAGATCCTTAGAATTACTGGTTCTTATTTGGGTAAACCTATTAAGATTGATAATGCTACTTCTTCTCTAGATATTTGGAGTATGCAAAGATCTAGCTTCTAATTAAACCTTCCCAAAAACTTCTTTCGTCTCTTCCCTTGGTA
The DNA here is from genome assembly GCA_963693085.1 of Alisma plantago-aquatica. Lineage (NCBI taxonomy): Eukaryota > Viridiplantae > Streptophyta > Magnoliopsida > Alismatales > Alismataceae > Alisma > Alisma plantago-aquatica. Next base: position 1,280,163,623 of record OY856409.1, read on the forward strand.
AATGATGATGGTGTGAAGACCACTTTATCTCTGGAGTATGAATGGTTGCCTAAATGTTTTAGACTTTGCAAAGTGTTTGGTCATGTGGAAGACTCATGTCTGGGGAAGCTGACTACTTTAAATTCACAAGTTAGGAAGAAGTTGATAGCTATATGGGTGGAGAAGATCAAACCAACTGTTGTTCTTCTTACTTCTCCCCATTCAGATTTGGTGTTTGGTATTCATGTTGTTGAAAGGGGGAGTGTATGTCTCCTTCTCATTGTGTCAACGAGTGTGAAGTTTTGACACTTGTCCTACTACAAGGGGTGATCTTCCACCAAAACATATGCCAAAAGATGCTATTAAGCATGTTAATTTCTCGACAAACCAATTTTTTGTTCTAAATTTAACTGAAGAAGGGGAGAGGATGGCAGTTGAACAGTCTCTGAATTATGAGAAGAATAAATCAAAAATGTTGAACATGTATAGTCTCTTATCAATAATTTCTTGGAATGTGAGAGGGACAAAAAAGAAACTCTCACATGTTAGAGAATAAATAAAATGTATGTCCTCTAATATATGTATTGGTACCAAAACTAGGTGTAAGACTGAAAAATTGGATGGTCTGGTTAATGTTGTTTGGAGGGGTGTGTTTCATACTTCAAACTCAGATTACTATTCTTATGTGAGAATTGTTATCATGGGACTAATCATTCTATTATAGTGAAGAAATTTTTTTCTAATGCAAAATTATCCATAATGATGTTAGTTATCTGAGTAACAACTATCATCTCTCCTGGCTGTTTATGGAGATAATCTAGATTCTATCAGGACTATTTTATGTGATTCTCTCCTTCAAATTAAAGGTATGGCTATTGGTCCCTAGTGTGATTTAGAGGATTTTAATGTATTTATATTCTCTTATGAGAAGTTGGGGAAAATTGCCTACTAATCAGTGCATGGATGACTTTAATAATTGTCTTATAGATATTGGTCTTGTGAAAATATCGACTCAAGGGCCATTTTTTACTTGGGATAGTAAGAAAAAATATGGTATTCCTAATTTTTTGAAGATTGGTAGGATTATCTGTAATCTAAATTTCCTTTCTTGTTACTCTATTTCCTAGGGTGGTGTATTTTCCACCATTTATAATGATCATAAAATCTTAAAGCTGAATATTATTTCTGGTTCCAAAAGAAGGTCTCCTTTCAAGTTTATTAATTCTTGGACTTATCATTCTTATTTCTTGAGTATTGTAAGGGAGAATTGGTCTAATGTGGTGAATGGTCCTCCAATGATACATTTATATACCAAACTTAATAAATTGAAGGCTAATCTTATTATTTGGAACAAGATTGGTTGTGGAGATGTTAGTAGTAATGTTAGAAGAATTGAATTTGAAGCAGGATGTTTGTAGGAAAAGTCTATTTTCAATCCAACTGATACTAATGTTTTATCTGAGCTTGCTATTATTAGGGCTAGGGCTTTGAGTGCCCTTGAGCAGGAAGAAGTTTTCTACAAACAAAAATCCAGGATATAGTGGTTGAAAGAAGGAGATAGTAATACAAGTTTTTTCTCTGATTCTTTGAAGACTAGAAGATTGATATACTTCTTATTTATGGTTTTGAATGTGTGGATCATACTATATTTAATGATCATATTTTTAGTCATTTTGATAATCTTTTCAACTCAAATGTGGGGAATCCTCTCCTGTGGGAAGACTAGTGGAAAGTTCCTTCTTTGAGTGAGGTGCAAATCTAGTAGTTGAGAAGGTGGGTAACTCTAGAGGAAATTTCTAATGTTGTCAGAGGTTTTAATAAGGATAAAAGTCCTGGGATGGATTGATTTAATGTTCTTTTTGTCCTCTACTTCTTGGGATATTATAGGGATGGATGTATGCAATGATGTCCTCAATTTATTTGTTAACTTGAAGCTCTTGAAGGAATATAACAGAACTTATATTACCCTCACCCTGAAGTCTAAAGAAGCTTTGAGTATTAAGGATTGGAGACCCATTTTTTATGTAATGGTGTGTATAAGATCATTTTAAAACTCCTTGCTAATAGATTGTAACTTATTCTGACTTACATGATCGATCTTAATCAGTTTGTCTTTGTTAAGGGAAGTAGAATTGGAGATGGTATTTTACTTGCAAATGAAATTCTAAGTTCTTTTCCTAACACTTATGGTTTTCCAAGGATGTGTATTAAAGTTGATATTGCAAAATCCTATGATACTGTTAATAGAGAATATATCTTGATGATTATGAAAAAGATGGAATACCCAAAGTGCTGGTTAGATTGATAAGGGTCTATTTTGAATCTTTCGCATTTTAGATTCTTGTTAATGGAACCCCTTCTAAGACTTTTGTCTCTTGTAATGGTTTGAGGCAAGGAGACCCTTTGGCTTCTTATTTATATGTTGTAGCTATGCAAGGTTTCACGACTATTATGAATCATGCTATATCTAAAAATCCGGTTAATCCTATGAAATCTTCCCCTTCCTTTGGTGTTTCTCACATTATATTTGTAGATGATCTCCTGGTTTTTTATACAGTTGATAAAGTAAATGCCAGAGCTATTCTGAAGATTTTTGCTTATTTAGGTGATATCTCAGGTCTGAAAATCAGTAATGTCAAGAGACATATTTTTCTTAGTAAAAGCTATCATGAATGTAATATCCCTGATCTTATGGGTGAAGTTGATGTCTTGCCTATCAAATATTTGGGTTTACCTTTATTCTCGAGAAGATTGAACAAGGATATGTGTTCGCCTATTATTGATAAAGTTAAAGGTAAGCTAAATTCTTGGAAGGGTAAATTGCTGTCTATGGTTGGTAGGCTTGAGTTTGTAAACTCTACTTTAGCATCATATAACCTCTTCTGGTCATCTTCTTTTCCTCTGTCGATGAGTGTAATTAAGGATCTTGGGAAATATTTAAGGAATTTTTTGTGGGGTGATTGGGAAATAGGAAACACATTCACTTGGTTTCTTGGAATCAAATTTTCCTTCCTAAGAGTGAGGGAGGTCTGGGTATAAGACATGTTGTTGATTGGTTGAATGTAGGCCTTCTCAAGAATGTGTGGGACATTACTTCAGAAAAAGAATCTCTCTGGGATAAATGAATGAATGAGAAATATTTAATCAATAGTTCAATCTAGTCTATCACTGTGAAAGGTAATAGCTATGGTTATGGAGAAAAGTCTTGTCTATGAAGTCTCTTCTTCTAAGTAATGTTTCATTAAATGTGGGTAATGGTCTCAAATTATATCTTTAGAAAGATCCCTAGTTTCTGGACAAAAAAACTCTACAAGTGATGATTAAGCATAGTGTTATGAATGTGAGTAAGGTTGTTTATATTATTCATAACAACTAGTGGTTTTTTCCTGATATTCCTAGTGTTGAGTTTGATATTATCCTCTTTAATGATTTGATTCCTATTAGTGGAGTGGAGGACCATATTCTTTATAAAGGGAGGTCTGATATGAGATTAAGGTATGCGTGGGATGATTGTAGAATAAGTTTGGAAGATGTTGATTGGGCTAATTGGCTTTGGGGTACTAAAATTCCTAATTAGTGTTAGATTTTTATGTGGAAGTGTTTTCTTGGTAGGATCCCTATGCATGATGTTATAAAATCTTTTGGTTTCTATATACCTTGCATTTGTTATATGTGTGGTTTTGAAGAAGAATCTATTGATCATTTGTTCTGTTTGTGTGAGTATGCTAAGGAGATATAGAGGTTAATAGGAGTGGGTATTTTCCTAAACTTCAAATCTTTTTTTCATGTTCATAAAATTTCTGGGAGTAAGGCTCTACGTTATTTTTTGATGTATGGTATGTGGATACAGAGGAATGGAGGGCTATTCAATAATAGAAAATCTAGTGGCGTAGATGTTTGTAGTTCTATTTAGAAAATCTTTCATGATTTTGGAGATTGATATTTTTCTCTGAGCTGGTTTTTAGATGATCAAATATTTTTCTAGGCCATTATCCAATGGGTATGCAGATAGGGATTGCTTGAATTCTATTTTGCATCTGATGGGAGATGTCTCTATTGTTCTCATTTTCCAAAGTCCTCGGATTATGCTTTTATTTTATCTATTCTATAGTTCTTTATGGTCGATCTTTCAGTAGTAGTTTAGTTCTATTACTAAAGTAAGTATGGTGGTTGAGGTATTGAGAAATTCTGTTCAAGCTTCCTAGTTGTTTTTAGGGACTTGGTGGTGATTATTTAGAGTTTCTAGAAGTAAGGATGTTTGGAGTTCTTTTCATAATATTTCTCATCACTTTGGAGACTAATCCTTCTCTTTGACCTGGTTTTCAGATGATTAGAGTCTTTATCTGATGGATTTGTATGCAAATTGACTTCCTAGTATTCTATACTGCATCTGATGGGGACATCTCTTGTGTTCTTGATTTCAATTGTGGGATTATGCTTTTGTTTTATATGTTCAACTTTCTGGTTCTTTATTGTGAAGCTTCTTGTTGTGGCTTTGTTCTATTTCTAAAGGAATTATGGTGGTTGTATTTTTTGAGAGATTTTGATCAAGCTTCCTTCAGCAGCTTTGTGATGTTTATCTTAGAGTTTCTTCACTATACTAGGGATGCTCTGGGTTCCTGATGGTTGTACATAGTTTTCTTCTATCTGTCAGGTTAGTGTTTGCTCAAAAGGGAGGTAGATTTCTTCATAAAAATGGTGGTGATTCTGGTGATGATGACTCTTGGAGCTTTTTTCCTTGTTGTTATTTGTTTGTGGTCTAGTGATAGACATAGGTTTTACATTTTCTTTTCTTTTTATTGTGTCTTCTGGTACTGTATAGATGTATAGCTACCTTTTATCTTTCCTTTTCTCTGTAAGGCTATAGTATTTTTTCAAATAAAGAAAAGAAAAAAAAGGAGGCACACTTGCTTTAGCTAAAAAATCAATATAAATTTGGATCAAGATAATTACACTAGATGATTTTCTTGAAGTGTAAAAGAAATATATTAATTGATTTCCCCTTCTACAACAAGGATCTCCAAATTCAAGTTTTTATAAGAAAGTGGTGGATCCTTTTTTGTGACCTTTGGATTTATAGAATAAAAACTTAAAGAGTTATTATATAAATCATGGGAGGAATATATTTAATTCTTTCCAAAAATCATGCCTTTATGTTCTCATAATTTAGTTAGTGATAATTTTTCGAATAAGAAAGATTTCTTTGAATACTTATGAGAAGGTAATGGTGTGGCTATTTAGAGAGAATGTCATCATTCCAAAACCATGCCTTTCCACTTTTGAATCTTCATTAAGTGCCAAGGAAAAGGGGAAAAGGGAAACAAGGAAGGAAGATGTCAGAGGAATCTTCATTAAGTGCTAAAACCATGCCTTTCCACTTTTGAATCTTCATATATTGATTTCCTTGCCATGAAATACAAATTTGTATGGAAAACTAGATCTAACCTCCATTGAGAAATCTATATATATCAGAGCATTGGTACCTATTTCTATGAAAGAGGAAGAATACAACACCATGTCCATTGTAGGGTAGATGGTCTTCTTCTTCTGTATTTCCTTTTCCACAACTCTCCGATTTTCATGTAGGGCTTGACAGTTTTACCAACCTCCTCACCTAGCTCAGCGGACTCCCATGACTTTGTGATGGTGAAGGGAAAGCTCACCCAAGGTATAAACTTCAAGTTGAAGGGACCTTGTTTGATCATAGGGCCATGATGGGACTTTGGTGTAGAGCACTGGTTGGACACCAAGCCATAGCATGGGAAAGATATATAGGAGCAGTAGGAGGGAGGGATTGTATGAGTATCGTTGACCTTCTAGGCACAAGGATACGAGAGTTGTGATTGCTCAATGAACATCAGAGATGATGGTTTCATTGTAGTTGAACATGAAATCCAGGACTAAATATGGTCCTTGGGGTCCTGTGGAGGAAAAGAGGGGAAGAAACCTAGAGAATGACACGCTCAGTCACTGGAGGCTAGGCCTCGAAGATGCCATTGATATCAGCACCGCATATGCCATTGTGTGTGCATGGAGGAGGGCACCTCGTGCATGGATGAGGGTGCGTGAAGTACAACCTGGTTAGGTCGGCCCCAGACCGTCCAGCTAAGGGTGAGACCAAGGATAGGGTGTGGTTCACGAACCCAGCTGGCACACATCTATATATATATATATATATATATATATATATATATATATATATATATATATATCAAATTGATCGGGAGAAGAATTAGAATCCAAATAAAATGGTTTCATGTCATGAATCTGATCCTAGTTCCAAAAGAGTATATAATTCTTGAATATAGGGTGATTAATACAAGAACACACTAGAGTTAATAAATATGATGCTTAAAATAGTAAATTAGTTTAACTGGTGATAATATAATGATATTGTTGAATATGATGAGAAAATCAAGAAGATGATGGAAATTACGGTTTCTAATTAGGTTTTTGAAACTAAAGATCATAACTTGCTATGGTTTTAATGTACATTATTTGATTTAAATATTCATAAGAAACCGATATGTCCAATCCAATAAGATTATAAGTCTTTGATATAGTTTGGTTAATAATGATCTTGCTTAAGGTTCCAAATCATACATATGATAATTAGGGTTTAGAACCTATTATACTTTGTCATTATTATCATGAGTTACATAATCAATTATAGTTGCTCTATATGACCTAAAATGATTAACTTGATAATTAGGATTTCACCTAATGCCCCATTTTGGCTAGAAAACCTAATGAATCATAATGTGATGAATTCAAATATGGTACCCTTATTCCTTATTCTAAACCCAAGACATCCCTAAACCCTAGTTTAGGACATATGCTAGAATAGTATGTTTTGAATATGTTTGGTGACGCCTTAGAGTATACATACATGTATATAATGTTGGTTAATTATGATGAATTCTTGATTGTTTGGATATATGCTTGAAGTACATATTGAATGGTTTTGTAGGAAAGCAAAGGCAAGTGGTTATGACTATAAATACTTGCCTTTATCGACTTGTGGACTTTTCCAAAGTTGCACGAATGGAGTGCAATTAAACTTCTTAGTTGTTTATTTACTTCATGTAATTTATAAGGCCCTATGAGTATCACCTTATATAAACATAACTTGCTCGAACCCCAAATGCTTCTCCAGAATTTTGAATATGGGGTAGTGACCCCAGAAGGAAAATAGAAAGAAAGTCGTTCAGATGACTATGACCTAGCCCCAAATAGGGAAGATCACAAGAGGTAAAGCCCCAAATTGGGAAGGTCGACATAGCACCAAACCCCAGATAGATAAGGTGGCCCAAGTCTACTACATTGGAAAAACCCCATGAGAGGGTATACCCTAGAGATTGTGCAAACAAGGTTGAGAAGTTATAATAGAAAATGCATAATCGACTACTTAATTATAATTGTTGATATGGTTGTTATGTTGTTACACTTACAGGCACATACTTTGTTTGTACCAAATACTCAGTACAGAAATATGTTGATCGTGTTTTGGTTTGTTGGCTCTTTAGGTTACTGCCAAATATGAAGATATCACAAGCATTGATGAACCAAATAGAATTAATTGAAGATAGTTATATGTAACACTTCTTCTAACATGTTGTAGATCTCTTGTTAAAAGTTATGTAAGTCCTTCGAGGAGCATCATCATACCTTTTTAAAACAATACTTGTGAAACCGTGGAAATTATTCACTATTGGTTGTCATTTGCTAAATCTGGATCTTGGGAATTTAAGTAATGACTCTCAACTTTAATATCCTTTATTAATTGAAGGATACTAAAAAGTGAGGGCATTGCATTTGGTATTATAGCCCCAAATTTTTTAGATAATATTTAGTATTTGATCATTTCAAGTAATATGTAGAAATATAAGGAGAACTATTAAGTAATGACATGATGGTAATTGTGTCTAGAAGGATCACGTCTTTGGGGGCTTGCAATATTTTCCTCCACACCATTAAGTTGATATACGAAGACTCCCTTAGCCAAGGTGATACCTTCCTGGACAGAACCTAGGGTTTTCCTAAAGTAATATTTCTTCTAAGTTAAGGTTTTGTCCAAAACCCTAAAATGTGATTCCCTCCTCATCTCAAGTTAGGGTTTTTGAGAATAAGTAGGAATAAGGCATCCTATGCCAATCAATGTATGTTTAAGGATAAAATAGTTATAAAATTAAGAAAAATGTTTTATGGGTTTTTCCTTGCAAGGATAAACCCTAGATGGATCTAGGGTTGGTTTAGGAAAACCCATAACTAGATCAAGGGATATAGAAACCCTAAGGTGTATGGTGTAGTCCCTAACCCTAACCCAAAACCCTAATCTTAGGTAATGGTTGTGATTTGGGTAGATAGTAACCCTACTCATATAAACCCTAAGTTAAGGAGGATAGAAAGAGAATATACAATTGGATTGGGTGACCTAGTCTCAGTACCATAAAAAATAAAATAATTGAATACCCTAGTTTACCCAAGCATGCAAGTGCATGGAGTAAGGAATGCATGATGCATGTGAGGGGTTTTGAATATTATATTAAACATAGGAAATCAATGGTTACTTAACAAGGAAAATATCAAAACCCTTAGTGCAATTTTTGGGATTGGTGCCCCGACCTATGGTGGGTCAACCCAAGTATGGGAAAAGACATGTAGGGGAGGAAAAACCCTAAACCCATAAGTTCATGTTGTGTCTAGAAAGCCTAACCTCCTCCTATCAGCCATCCCAATGGGAGAATGTGTCCCCACACATGTAAGAGTAGGAGATAGTCATGCACCTAAGTGAAAGTGAGTGACATCAGGCTAAAAGATGAATTAGTTCTAAACTGTATGCCTAAAGCCTTGTTGGAATACATGATAGATGGACTAGATGAAAAGTTTAGATGATAGGATCTGAGTTTTATATAGTGAGATATTATGGTTCATGATGATCTCATTCAGATTTGAGAAAGATTTCAATTTTGAGGATTTGACATAAGAAATAAGTATGCAAGTATGTGTGCTTCTCTGAAATAAGATAACCTAAGTGAAGATAAGATGTGAATCAGCTAGAGCATCAATCTCTTATACAAAGGAGGACCTCTAGTGTTAGGACTAGTTATAGGGTTAACTCTAGAGAGAGTGAGGCCCAAAGGCAGAAGATGAAAATTTTAACTTCAAGATATGAGAAATTATGAGAAATATTTGTTAGTATGTTCCTAAAATAGACTACCCCTGAGTGAATGAGTTGAGAATATTTATGCATGATTCCTAGAGTCTTCTTGTACCCTAGATCTCCTTGTGATGACCAAACCCTAGATATGAAGAAAGAGGTTGCTTACATTTATGTGTATATGATATAACTACCTACCATCTAGGTGAGGGATAGAGAGTCCCAAGATCCTAAAGAGGTCAGGAATGATAGTATGTTGTGAGGCCTCATGCTTGGGTTGGTGGTTCCTCGTATAGGACTCTAGTGTTTGTTCATGAGAAAAGAGGTTTGGGTAAGAATATTTCATGAGTAGAGATCTAAGAAGAGAATGTCATATCACATTTTGGTTCAGTATGTGCTAGAGTGGCTATATCTTGTGGGGTTGATGAAAGACACTAATGAGGTAGACCCGAGTACCCTTGACCAAAGAGGAAAGATACACCTAGTGCATATAGTACTCATATAGTTGAGTGAGCTCATATAGATTGAGCATGGCACATCCCTCAGGTAATGGGTTAGGGGAACCTTAATTGGACTTTGTGATATATGTATGACAAGCCACACACACAAGTTTGTTTAGAACAACCACATATTATATATGTATGAAGATGATCTAACCTTGAGAGGTGATGTATGGATATGACATGATGACAGACTTACAAATGTCTTAATTAGTCTCTATATACAATTGTCTAGACATATGCATGAAATCTAATAATGTGAAGTAACTAGATAATCTTAGGATGAACCTATGATAACGTTTACAACCTAATATGAGAAAGTGATGTGAGATAATATTCATAATAAGCATTGAATATTGTTTCAGTTGACATGAGGGATATGTGGTGATTAAATTTGTCTTCTTCAAGGTATTTCTTTCCTCTTACTTGGCCTACTATAAAGTATGGTTGCATTACATGGATACAAAATACTTGGCATATGGTATTGGATGAAATAATTGTTCGTGTATGTTATCTTGCTTAGTTTGTTGTATATATAGTCTTGAACACATGAAACATAATATATCAGTTCCATGATATCTAAGAACTTTAGCTCACTGGTAGTATAATGTTGGAAAGTAAAGTACATCAAACTCTTTGCTAGTTATTTATACTGATCCAACTCTTGGGTAGTAGATCACATTGTTTAATGATATAACTCTTGGGTATTATATCATTAGACCTTAAAGAATTCAACTCTCAAGTATTAAAGACATGGATTACATAATGTAAAATATTCCTAAAAGGCATGTTCTCTTGTGGTAATACAAATCTTGGTTCAAGTATGCTTCTGTTATCTTTGGTTACTACCAAGTATTAGTTTTATCTTGTCATGGGATACGACCTTCCCTCGATGGTTGAGTTCATAAATTAGTTCAAGAATTGGGGTAACCTTCAATGCCACCTAAAGATTGAAAGATTAAGTATATGAAGCATGAAAGCACATATATTGAGTATAATACTTTAAACCTAGGTATCATCTCTGATTGACATGAGGAAAAGTCACTATGGAAGTGGTTGACCATACGGGACCAAGCCCAGAAGGGAAGGTTACCATGAGGCCAAGGAAGGGACATAAAGTAAATAATGTGTACCCTAAGAGATGAAGGAAATCTGGGCTGAAGAATTATAAAGAATATAATGCGCTTGAACATTATCAGAGAAACCTCAAGAAAAATGAGTAATGAAATGAATTTTTGACATCTCAATAAACCCTGAGGAGGGTAGAGTCATGAGTCAACCCTAAGGTCAATTAGGGATGATTAAAGTTACTTAAGACTAATAGGGTAGTAGGTGATTATACCCTAAGTGTAAAAGACTATGAGATCAGGAGATAGACATGCATGTGTACCCAAGACCCATAGGTTAGGATATTGGCCGCCTTCATGTATTGATGAGGCCCAAGGAGACAGCATGAGAGGCACTCCATAAGTGAATAAGACCCTTGGGGGTAAAGAGGAGATCACTCCAAAGGTACTTATACCCATAGAGATCTTAAGGAAATGACTAAGACTAATAAGACATAAGATGTAAATGTAAAGCATACAAAAGTAATGTAATATTTTTTGGATAAAATCTTAAAGGGAGTTGTTCTTAAACTCAAGAATTTTAGAAATCACTTTCCATGTGAGTGCATGAAATTTAATGAAAATTGTGGAAATAAGATATGTTTATGGTATGGAGTCATTGTTGAAAGTAACTCAAATCAAATTTGGATTAAGAGATAATGTGTGGATGCCCCATCTCTTCTCTTGGAATGGGATGAACTTTGTATTTGGACTATAGCCAAATATTTACTTTATCTTAGTATAAGTGAGAGATATTGGGTAGATATGTATAATGCTTAAACTTGACATATGAGAATGAACACCTAGGTCGAAATGTAATGACATAATCTAAGGTTTGAGGTGGTGCCTCACCCTTATGAGAAAATAAACGGATAATAGCTTGGAAACCTAGGTGAACAAGGTGGTCACCAAGTAAAATTATAATCACAAATAAAAATGTAATTACCAAGTGGAATTGGAATAAAAAAGTAATCACTGAGTGATAAAATCATGCAATGGATGAGGATGTGGGTATACCCTTAAATCAAATTTGGATACAAACTTTAGTAATGTGAGAAATTTACAAATCAGTAAAAGTTGTTAGAGAGGATCTAGATAAACATATCCGAGAAGGTTTTCTTGCCCTAAGGTCTGAAGATGATTTGAGTTATCATTCACTTTAATCTAATCTGACTTGAATTTTGGGGACAAAATTCTCTTTAAGGAGGGGTGAATGTTGGATCCTCAAATTTGGTAAATTTGAATTCTACTAATATAATGCTTGATTTGATAAACAAATTCCCTAATTATAATGAATACAATAATAAAACTATCCACTTTGTAAATTGGGTTCAACCCATAGCCCAAGTGAGGCCCATGATACTATTTGCTTTGCAAATAGGTCCTTGTGGCACAAGTTTACAAAATAAAAGGGAATCTGTGTATAAATAAAAGAAAATGGCTTTATGATTTTTCGAAAAATGGAAATATGGAATAATAGACAAGTTCACAACAAATTGTAAGATAATTTGTAATTTGGATAATTAATGGAAGCAATTAGCTAACCATGTCTTGCAACACAAGTTGAAGCATCAAATAAGGATAATTCAGTCTAGTTTTTGGAAAATGTAAAGATGACAAGGAAACTAAGATAATTCTAGAATTTAAGATGAAAAGGAAATTCCATGTGATGTGGGTAATTATTTTAAAAAAATACTTAAAGAGCAAGTTTCATATATAAAGGTTATCCCAAAAAATCCCATTAACTATGTATATGTTGGGAAAGGTATTATTGAGTTTTTTTCTGAATTTTATAGTGAAAGGATGCTCCTAGAAGCCTATAGAAAATCATGAAGGATGAGGGATCTAATTGTAATAATTAAATGGTGTTACCTTGTTTGAAAAGAGAGATAAACATATCTAGAAACATCCATTTGTTACAAACCTTGGATTAGAGTGAGATCATAGGATTATAAGTAAAGTCTCCTAATTTGGAACCAACTAGAATAAAGATGGAAGAGATATGGATTTTATAATATTTGCATAAAGTTTCTTGCAAAATGGCCTAATGAATTAATGAATTATATTTTGATTTCCTTAAAACATCAAGTCCAAAATAGCCAGCCACCCTTGTTCGATCCAACCTTTTGAACCAACATGGAATCATGGTTTAGTAAAAATAGATCTAAAACTTGAAAGGAAAGTATGATAAATTTGGGTCAAGATAATTACACTAGATGATTTTCTTGAAGTGTAAAAGAAATATATTAGTTGATTTCCCATTTTACAATAAGGATTGACAAGTCCAAGTTTTTATAAGGTAGATGTGGTTCCTTTTCCGTGGCCTTTGGATTTATAGAATAAAAACTTAAGATTTTTTATATAAAGGATGTACGAGGAATATATTTAATTATTTCCTAAAATCATGCCTTGCCTTTCTCATAATATTAATTGGTGTTAAGTTGTCAAATAAGAAAGGTATTTTTTAATACTTATGGAAAGAAGGTAATGATGTGGTTTTTTATAGAGAATGTCACTGTGACAAAACCATGCCTTTACACTTTTGAATCTTCCTTAAGTGCTAAGGAAAAAGGAAGAAGGGAAATGAGGAAGGAAGATGTGAGAGGAATATACTAATTTTCTTGCCTCCCATATTCCTTGCCATTGCATACAAATTTGTATGGAAAACTAGATCTAACCACCCTTGAGCCATCTATATATATCAGAGCATTGGTACCGGTTACTATGAAAGAGGAAGAACACAACACCATGTCCATTGTAGGGTATAGGGTCTTCTACTTCCAGTATGTCTTTTGCTATAGGTCTCTAGTTTTCATGTAGGGCTATGAATGTACCATAAAGGGGGTGAGACTTGACAGTTTTCCCAACCTTATCTAGATTGGTGGCCTCCCATGGTGTCATGGTGGTGTAGGGAAGGCTCACTAGAGGCCTAACCTTTAGGTTGAAGGAACCCTAGTCGGCCAATGCCATCATGGGCCTTTGGTTCTGAAGCATTTCTTCCACACCAAGTTATAGCAGGGCCAAGCTAGACAGGAGCAGTAGGAGGGAGGGCTTGTATGAGTATGAACGACCTTCTCGATACAAGGATCTAGGAGTCATGATTTCTCATTGATCATCAGAGATGATGGCACTATTGCATCTGCATGTGATGTCCATGACTCAAGACAGTCCTTGGGTCATGTAGAGGCAAATAGGGGCAGAACCCTATCAGACGACACCCTAAGCCACCATAGGCTAGGCATCCAAAACGGGATTGATGGAAGCGCTGCATCTGTAGTTGTGTGTGTGCAGAGGAGGGAACCTCATGCATGGATGAGGGCCTATGGGGCAGAACCTGGCTGGGTCGGCCCCAGAATAGTTGACTAAGGGAAAGACCAAGGATAGGTCATAGTTAACTAACCCAGCTGGCACACAGGTCTATGGTGGAGTGGCCCAATCATATACTTCCATGTCACCCATGATCAAGGTAAATTACTTTTATCTTCCAAAAGTAGTAGTAAAGGCTAGGATAATCCAAATATAACATATATATATCAAATTGATCAAGAGAATGAGTAGAATCCAAATAAAATGGTTTCATTTTCTTAAATCTGACCCTAGTTCCAAAAGTGTAGCTAATTCTTGAATATAGGGTGATTAATATGTGGAAACCCTAGATTCAATAAATATGATGCTTAAAATAGTAAATTAATTTATCTAGTGATAATATGATGATATTGTTGAATAAGATGAGAAAATCAAGATGATGGATAAATAGATTTTCTAGACAAATAATTGTAAGTATGATGAATTAGGTTTTTGAATCTAAAGATCATAACTTGCTATGATTTTAATGCACATGATTTGATATAAATGTTCATAATAACTTGATATGTCTGATCTGATAAGAATCTAAGTCCTTAATACAGTTTGGTTAATCATGATCATGAATAAGGTTCTGAGTCATATACATGATAATTAGGGTTCTAATGTACTTTGCCATTGTGATCCTAAGTTACATAATCAGATGTATTTTCTCTATATGACCTAAAATTCTTAACTTGATAATTAGGGTTTCACCTAATGCCACATTTGGGTTTGTAAACATCATGAATCATAATGCGATGAATTAAGGTTCAGTACCCTTATTCCTTATTCTAAACCCAAGACAAACCTAAACCCTAGTTTAGGACATATGTTATAATAGTATGTTTTGAATATGGTTAGTAACACCTTAGAGTATACAAACGTGCAAATAATGTCAGTTGATCATGATGAATGCTTATATGTTTGGATATATTCTTGAAGTACATATTGAATGGTTTTTGTATGAAAGCAAAGGTATGTGGTTATGACTATGAATTCTCACCCTTATCGACTTCTGAGCTTTTTTGAAGTTTTGAGAATTGGCAGCAATTCAAATTCTTGATTTTTATTTACTTCTTGCAATCAATAAGGCCTTATGAGTATCACCTTATATAAACATAACTTGCTCAAGCCCCACATGCTATGTCTGGAAGTTTGAATATGGGGTAGTGACCCCAAGAGGAAAATAGAAAGAAAGTCATTGAGATGATTATGACCAAGCTCTAGATAGGGAAGTTCACAATAGGTCAAGAGAAAAATAGAAAGAAAGTAATGTGAGACCCCGAACTTGTATCCAAGTTAAGGGACACCAGTCTATAAGCAGTCTTCTTCTTGTAGGTTGTTGTGTATATTAGGACTATGCAGAGGATAGAGTGTCGTGGTGCACATGATGATAATTTATTTGTAGCCTTTTTCCCCCTCTAGTCCTAGTTGGGCCTCCACCTCGATTGAGTTGACAAGATCATGCATTATAGTTGTCAAAGTTGTTCCTTCCTCCATGGTTGTAGTTAGGATCTGAAGTGTAGTGGATAGAGGAGGAGAGAGGTAAGAGTTTGTCATGGGTGGAGTGGTCAAAGGATCCAAATTGAGGGAGAAGGAGTTGTGCTATGGATGGTGGAGGGGTGTTTGATGATCTATTTGTGTCACCTTTATGCTTGGTGATGCATTCTAAGCCTTTTTTCACTCCATACATCACCTTCTTGGTTAATCCCTTCATATTTGCAAGGAAAGAAGTGGATCTGAGTGGATGCCTAAAAATTTTAGGGTTTTAGGGGGTGTGGGAAGATTTTGACTATTGGTGTAGAAATGGAGGTGGGAATGGAGTGAAATGAGGAGCTAGAGGTGGAGAAAAGTACTCCAGAGGTTGAGGAACCTTTATTGATTCTTGTATATAGAGAATTTATAATGCATAATTGTCCATTTTATTTGCACCTTTTAGATCATTACAAAGAAGAATTTTGTTGATTATTGCCTAATTTTTTATTCAAATTATCTTAATTTCACTTTTCTCTCTTTAAATTGGAGTTTCTACTAGAATTGCATGGATTTTATAAGAAAATGGACCAATAACTTTAAAGAAAAATAAATTTAAAAATCAAAGGATTCACTTGCATATTCAGCCTCATAGATTTTCTAGTCAATGGACTGACATCCTAGTCGATAAACTCACATGTAAGAATTAGTCAAGTCTAGAATCTCCAGTCAATAGACTGACACTCCAATCGGTCAACTCTCTAGCAAAGACCCAGTCAAATCTACAATCAAGAAGGCTCGTTATTATAGAAGAAACAATCAACTAATCATCAACTGGGCTACTAACTTGCCTTCATGTCAAAGCAAGCATTATCTCCAACCTATCAACTAGCATTCCAGTCAATCGACTCTCCAACAAGACTCAGTAAAACTCCCAATCAAGAAGGCCCATAATTGTCGTCAAACCTACCTTGGGGTCAAAGCAAGAAATTAAGCGAGTCAAGTGACTGGACTCCCAGTCGACTGACTAGTGGCATGGACCAAGTCAATCTAGCTGCCACCAGTAACAATTGATAAGGTTTCAACCCCCATTTCCCTCCTATAAAAGGAGGGGGTCCAAGCACAAAATCTATTCCACACTCCATCTTTTACACTTCATTCTTAGCCACCTTAGAGACTCCCCTCTAGGGTGCATAGAATAAGGACAAGAGAAAAGGAGTCATCTTCATCCTCACAGAGATCACTTCATTGTTGCATCTTGGCATCAGTGACTCTTTCTATCCCTATCCTTGCTTCTGAATCTATTTCAACTATGTCTGAGTAGTTTTTCTAATGGGGCATGGGGAGTAGCCCCATAACATGTTCTTTGATTTAATTGTGTTTAACTCTAATGTTGTAATGATTACATGTTTTCCAACCAATTTTTCATTCATTCTCTGGTTAGATAGATTATATTATTTGTGGGGTGATAATATCACCTGACCCCAGCAAGAATGAACCCATAATCTCCTGATGAAATTCTATTGATGGAGTTTATCATGTTTTTACCCAGAATCATTATATAACTTATGGTGACAAGATCGCCTGATCCATGAGTTTGAACATCGGATTGGAAATCACAATTTCTTGATGAGATCACCTGATAAAACTTGTTGGATGGTTGAACAAGGATCCTCAAACATTGAGATCTCAGTTTTGAGAGAAGTCTGACCCTTGTTAGATTAGGTCTCTATAAGGAGACAAATCCACATGGTCCTAATTTAATCATTAAAGTAAATGAGTTGAATCGATTAAAGTAAGAACGTGGTCTATGATGGTAATCTCCCAGACCCTCAATATCTCTTAACCTTTGAACTAAAACCCAACTTTAGTTTTATGTTTGCACTTTTCATTTATGGTTCAGCTTAATCACTCTTTTAAACTAGATCTTAAAAATTGTTCATTTCAAATAGGTTCAAATTAAAACTCTTAAAAATGTTGTCCCATGGGATTGATACCTTTCTATACTAAAGTTATCTTGCTTGTTTACAATTGAATTTATAGTCGTTGAAAGGTAAAATTCTAGGGATAATTTCTCTAATAAATTTGTTGTGTAAACAATGCACATCAAATTTTGGTACCATTTTTGGGGACAACCAAGTTTCTTTTGAACCCCTATTGCTTTAAATAATTTGTACTTTTTCCTTTTTAGTTGATAATCACTCTTATATGCTTGAATCTTTCCTTTCTTAAAACTAATGTGTGTCGGTCTCTTTTTTTGGTACTAATGGTTTATGCAACGCTCTCAAGGTGTTGATTCTACACCATTCGCATTCATTTTAGAGATTAACAGGACCTTTCACTGCCTAATCCAGATCCATCAGTACGCGATGGATCAAGAGGAGGTCAATTGATAGATAGAATGGTCCCTGGATGCACAAAGAGAAGCCATGATGGTTGGGATAGAAGCCCGAGCGGCCAAGGCACGAGAAGCAGAGTGATAAAAGCAACTTAAGGACTTCTCAGTCCCTAAATCTGCTGAGGCACTACATTAAATGTGGTGGCTCCTACTATTGTCGCTCCACCATTCAATATCCACACACAATGGATCACCATGGTTCAAGGTAGTACTTTTTCTGAGAGAATAGGCAAAAGTTTCCAAGTCCATTGTAAATACTCGATCTTTAGATCAAATATTTACAAAATGCATCAGAAAATATAAACAAATCTTTTATAATCATTTTCTACATAAGAGTCTTAAAATCTTACTTACAAACATAACTCAAAATAAGGAGACGAATAAGTCATTTCTACTCTTTAGTAGGGGACAGGTCCTACATATCTCTTCTAGTCCTTCTTTGTATCACTTGTCCATGAGTTCCTATAAGCAAAAAACCAAACATAGGTCAGTGAGGTTGGTACTGAATCTAATTATGGATCTATTTAATAATAAAGAGTTGCATAATCAAATATAGGCTAGTTTGCTTGGTGGGCTATGGTAATAATAAAAATATGACATGGTTACCATTATAGTTTCAATAAGGTATAACAATTCAAGGGGGTAACTAGAAACAATAAAGAAATTATCAAAACTAATATCAATATATTGAATTATGCAAAATGAAACAATTTATCCATTGGCACAATCAATCTAATATATTGTCTTTGCTAGTGGCAAGGTGCCTAGTGTTCTCCTCTCTATGAGAGAACGACACTTTTGCATGTGGGGATAACCAGTACTGGGGTAACTCTAGTTGTCCATTATCCACTATGCAAGGTTGGGGGATATGACCCACCGTAACTAGTGACCAAATCTCTTAGCCAATGTTTCACGTTTTTGTGCCAATATAAAAATCAACCCATAATTCAATTTATCAACAATGTTCAATATTCCATTTTTTTGTGACCTTAAACATGAGGGAAAGGATAATAATAAATTCGTCCACCACTTTTGCAAAATTCAATGAATCAAGTTCAAGAGGGAGATAAATAGTTCAATAATAGAATTGAGAATCTAGTACCTTTCTTAAAGCAAGATTCCAAGATGTTTATACTCAAGGTCCATGAGCTCCATAGTTTACATATCTAATAAGAAAAGGAATTATAATCATCATGGGATTATTAGATTGAGATCAAACTTTGTTCAATCTGAGTCATTTTGGATTAGAATTTCATTCTAGGTTTCATGTTCTGTGTCTTACTACTATCTTCCTTTCTAGGGTTTCCAATCAGATACATCATCATTTTCACATAGTAGTGTATATAATCATACTATCAATCTGTAATATAATCATGTGTAGTTATTATACCACAGTGTGTTACAAATTGTTGTGTTTCCATTTTAGGGATTTTAGATATAACATTCTCTCTTCCAAATTTAATAATATAGATTCATGTGTGTGAGTTGAAAAGACATTTATGATGTATGTAGTGGCTTACGGCTTGTCTTTCTATAAAGAAGCAAAGTCCAATGTTCTCCAGTCGATCTAAGGGAGTTTTAGAGCAGTCTGGCATCCGTTAGGTTTATCGACCTTAATGAAGGGAAGAGTTAATAATGTAGCCGATTTTTTCTTGAGTTGCCAAATCGGGGGAGGATTTGGAAACTGAAGGAAAAGCAGCCTAGGTGGCGATCTTCTTCATAATCTTCGTATGAGGGAATTAATGAGGGAGATACATGTATTACTAAACATAAGGTTGACCAATATAAATGTCATTGATGGTTAAATAGTGTTAAACACCTAATAAATTCTATTTTCTCATAGCTTACGTTTTAGGGACATAAATGAGACAAAAATTCATCAAGCATTACATTATAATGAGTTGATATAAAAATTAATAACTTCCTACTTTAAGTCTCTATTCTTGCCTATTTAATTACCTCTCATTAAAATTCCAATACATATTATTTGTAACAAATATTTTTAGTTGATTTTAAGCCATTAGTAAATAAAGGAGGGTATTATTGAATCACAAGGTTTATCCAAGTATTAAAGGGCCATAATTTCAAAGCCAACAAATGTGATGGAAGTGATTCATAAGTATCAACTAAGGGATCAATTTGTGAATGCTACTCAAGAAAATGATCTCAGTGTGATATAAGGGATTCAATGGGTGAGAAATTAGTATAAAAGAATAAGAAATTGATCAAAATTATCCAAATGAGTCTTCGGGTGAAGAAATGAGTTGTAACACCCCAATTCTCATAACTAATTTAAAACTTAGGATGTGGCTTTTCCTAAATAAAAGTAGTTGGGGGCTTAATGTAAAAGTACCATAAAATGATACTCTTTATAGAAAAATGGAATAAGAAAAACAATGCAAAATGGAACTTAAAATACTTCTCTTTTATGCCATAACATGTTCTAATTAAGTCAAAAGGATAAAAATTCATTTCCCTTTCTTTCCTTTATCTGTCTCCTACCATTTATGAAGCTCAAAGGAATAAAAGAGAAAGATAAAAGAAGGGGAATTCGAAAATATGGAATTGATAACTTAAGAAATAAGTTTTCCTTTTCTTTAGATAGCATTTTACATAGGAAGAAAGTATCGTTAATCTCTTTTTCTATATCCTCCAAGAAAGTTTCTTAAAAAGGCATAAAAATATGTGATATGAATTTTTAGGGGATAGTTGATGTCTATCTCAAAATTTGACTCAAAGGATCAAAAAGGAAAGAATTTTACCACTTATCTCATCCTTTAATGCATAATAATCAAATTAAATAACCAATGTAGAAATTGAGGATAAACTATATGTATAACCTTGAATCTTATTGTACATGAAGGATCTAAACTACATAATTAATGTATGATCCAAATTTGGTACAATGTTGACTTTATTTGACCCACCAAACTAGTTAGACAAGTTTCCATATAGTTTAATTGAGGAAATAATTATGTATTCAATTGATGTACGAATAACGGCATAATTCACATTTTTCTTGATGTCACACATTGCACTAGTTTTCTTTCCCTCTCTCGCATGCCATCTGACAGCCTACATTTAACGCCTATGATTTAACGATCAGATCATCATCTCTTTCCTTCATCTATCATGTTGGTCAGAAACTAGTTAACTGAGTTTCCTCTCTCAGTTCCTCTCTCCCTCATCTTACCACCTCTTCATGAGATTTCTTCTCTGATGAATCTACAACGTTCTACCATTTCTAAAAAACCATTATTCACCCTCTCTCTGTTGATAAAATGCCCAATTAGGACATTCCCTCTCTCTCCACTCTGAGTTGCAGAGTGCACTGCAACCCTCCTCACACCTACTAAAAGGACTAGACACCACCCTTGATCACCCAGCATTGCTCCTCGTCTAGCAATTTCATCTTTAGTACCCCTGAATGCTCTGTCCTACTTAGTTTTGGTTTTCTAGCAGCTACCTTCCCTTATTGCCATAGCACTACCAACTAAGAAATTGCCACCACCATAAGAATCACCAATGCTCCCTCTCCATTTTCCAATCTTTATCTTTCTCCATGTTTTCCTGAGTCTTTATACCCTATAGCTGTGGTTGTAGCTCCTTGGTGGCGCTCACTGCCTGAACCATCTAGTGGACACCCGATCATGGTGAGGCATCAAGCAAGTTTGCCTATGCTTAAGGATCGTTGTCTGTCCTTTATCAGGTTCCCTTTGATATCTGATTATGGTTTCTCAGTCAGCCATTTTCTTCGCATGTTTCTCTTTGTTTTCTAACAAGCTAGAGACCTAGTGATCCTTTCCTTTATGTGATTCTTCTCTTGACTTCAGTTTGACTTCACGAGATGCTTGCCTTCATTCTTGATCACCTTGTGATTGCTTTTACTAGCTTCAATTCTTCAATACTATGGATGTGCCTTGTGCCCATGGTACTACCATGGGGCTTGGTGCTCTAAAACACTCATGGGCTTGAAATTTGGCTTGTTGGCCTCAGCTCAATGCAAGGATGCCACAGGGGATCCAGCTCCTCGCACTTGGCCCTCTAGCACTTGCCCTGCCCAAATTTTGGACCTCCAAGTCTGCTCGGAAAGCCATGACTCATGATAGAAGAAACCAGATCATGCAATGATCATGGTACCCCCACATACTTAATCAAATTATTACTATGACAATGGCAATTTAGGGTTTTCACGCATGCATTTAAATTATCGGTCGTAACATATTTGAATGACCTGATGACTAGTTTACCATCACTATTTTAATTAAATGTAACATGCACTATGGTTTTCTTGGCCTTTTTGCATTTCATTTACATCAGATTAAGTTTGATTCAAATCGACGTCACCTTATGGTTTTCCTAGATTCTGATTGGTTAGTATGGTGATGTTCATGGAAATTATATACGACCTCAGAAAAATGAGAAAAAAAATTATTTAGAAAGATCTTTTGATTCTCTATCATTCTATACTATTTTAAAACTTTGTTTTCAACATACAAATGCTTCAATATTTCAATGAATAAAGATTAGGGTTTAGTGACTATGAACTGATATACACATTATGTTTTTAATCGAATTATAGGTGATTAAAGGCTCAATCAAGTCAGAGGACTTGATTTAAGGTGGTTTGATATAGGTAAGCGGGCCATACATTCTTGGTACAATTAAATGTGGTTTCATGGGATGTTTTATTTTTATGGTTATGCACATTATTATGTTCATAAAATTATAAATGTTTTCATAATTGAAAACAGGTATATATATCAATGAATGATTGGTTGATTGCTTATAGTCTATTGTATAAACCCTATATATGACTATGATCTATGAATAATGAATAGTGTTCAAAGAAGGGAGAAATTCCATTAAGACTTTTTGAGGGAGAAATCCCATTATGGCACTAGGAAGGAGCAATCTGTTATGGTCAAGATTAAGAATAAGGACATTTAATGATCAAGTAAAAATCTAAGTTAATGACGAAAGCTAAGGAATTGACTAAGTGTCTATATGCACCTCGATCATGGACCTTTGGGTCATTTTGGGAATTCCTAGCATTATGGGTTTCCCAGAAATCATGGTCTCCTATGGGGCATTAAGAGAGGTAGCATATATTCACTCATTCAATTCGTCATGTTTAAATGATTCAAATAAGGCTTAAAGATAATCCATGGTCAAGATTGTGTCAATTGTATTTCATGTCAAGTTCACTTTATGCCAATTTGTAGTTACTTTTTGTCTTATAAAGTGCCAAGTATCGCTTACTCACGATGTGTTTGTTTTGCATGGATGGGGACGTGATGTTTGTAGGACTTGGAGCAATTGAAGATTTAAAAGAACGAGAAAGGGACTAGGAGGATTTGAAGTATAGCCTGGTGTGGTGCCATCTACCAACCCGGTCTAGTATATTATATCATGTCTTAATTTTGTTAGCCATTTATTGGCCCAGTAGATTTAGATTCATGATGAACAAGTTTTAGTTTCCATGTCCTAGAAATGTGTATGAATCTGTTTCCAATTAATGCATGGTGTTTCATGTATTCAAATTGCAATGGTTAGCATCTTATGAAATCCCCCTTGAGTAATATGCTTCCACTCAGTTATATGTATATATATATATATATATATATATATATATATATATATATATACACACACATATGCCTTGAAAGGTGGCATGTTACATGAGTTCATATTTCGTACCTAAAATTGATAATGTTACAACACTCCACCCCTTAAAGAATATTTCATCCCTAAAATTGGTGTATCCGACCTATTCAACTCTTTACCCCTTAGAAAGGATTCAACTAGAAATATAAATAGGCTTGTCAATTTTGACATAGTATCCCTCACTTTGTTAGTCCTTACCAGGCACCAAACTCTAGTTATAAGGATTTCATGTGACTCTCCTCTAGGGTTTTCTCGTATCTCCATCGTTGTGACTTATTTCAAGAAACCATCGATAGAATTCCATAAAATCATTTTTTACATATAGTATTTTAAGGAAAATAATTTCTTGATGGAAAAACTTTTCAGTGCAAAACTAAAAGATGGTTGAAATCAATGCGAGAGCTGAGTCACAATCACCTCTTACCAACCTTCACTATACTAACTACCCCACTCACTTGTTCACTTATGGTATAGGGAAGAAGGATATTGTTATATACCTTAAAGGGTTTCACAAATTCAAACTTGGGCTTCTAGTTAACTGTTCATCTTCCAATTACTTGGTTGTTCATATTTTATAACACTTCAACTCAACTCTACTAAAATGTTGATGTTATTAAATGGTGTATTAGACTATTAATTTCACATAAGTTTGTATTTTTATCTTAGGTAGATAAGGTTAGAAATATTATGGTTGGTTGTAAACTATTTTCCAAAGTCCTATGTGTAGTAGTTATTTAAACCTGATTTCCATGAGACATTCTTGAGTGCCAACTGTTTATGGCTCTAATACCATGTTGTAAAGACATGATCTTTATATTTACAAAATGTATCAGAATATACATACAAATCTTTTCACAATTATGCTTTACATCAGAGTCATGGAAGCTTACTTATACATAGGACAAAAAATAAGGATATGAATAAGTCATATCTACTCTTCAATAGGGCACAGCTCCTGCATGTCTCTTATATTCCTTCTATGTACCACATGTCCATGAGTTTCCAGAGGGAAGAAACCACACATGGACCCCAAGAAGGGAAATATATAGGTCAGTGAGTCTACAATTGAATCAAATTATTGAGCTATTTAAAAATAAATACTAGTGTAATAAAATATAAATGCTTATTGGGCTATGGTATTAATAAAAATATGGCCATGTTACAGCGATAGTTTCAATAAGATATAAAAATTCAAGGTGGTAACTAGAAAAAATAATGAGATTATCAAAACTAATATCAAGATAGACAAATATGAAAAAATAAATAATTTATCCATCGGCACAATCAATCTAATATTTTGTCTTGTCCAGTAGAAAGGTGCCTGGTGTTCTCCCCTCTATGAGAGAACAACACTTTCTCCTATGGGGGTAACCAGTATTGGGGGACCTCTAATTGTCCATTATCCACTGTACATGGCTGAATCTAGTGAGCCAAAGCTCTTAGCCAATATTTCATTTTTTGTTCCAATATTAAAATCAACCAATATTTCAATTTCTCAACAATGTTCAATATTTCACTTAGTTGTGGTGACCTTCAACATGAGGGAAAGGCTAATAATAAATTGGTTCACCACTTTTGTAAAATTATATGAATTAAGTTCAAGAGGGTGATAAATAGTTCAACAATAGAATAAAGAATTTAGTACCTTTCTCAAAGCAAGATCCCAAGATGTTTCGTACTCAAGGTCAATGAGCTCCATAGTTTAGACATATAATAACAAAAGGAATTCTATGTCGTCGTAGGATTATTAGATTGGAATCAAACTTTATTCGATTTGAGTCATTTTGTATTTGAATTTCCTTCTAGGTTTCAAGTTTCATGCTTTTCTATAGTCTTCCTTTCTAAGGTTTATATATATATATATATATATATATATATATGATTATTAGATTGCAATCAAACTTTATTAAATTTGAGTCATTTTGTATTCGAATTTCAATCTAGGTTTCATGTTTCATGCTTTTCTATAGTCTTCCTTTCTAGGGTTTCTAGTCATATATATATATATATATATATATATATATATATATATATATATATATATATATATATATATATATATATATATATATATATTATTTATTTATATATCCTCATTTCAAATACTAGTATATATAATAATATTATCATCTTGTAATATAATCATGTATAGTTAGAATACCATCTTGTGTTATGAATTGCCATATTTTCATTTTATGGATTTTAGATATAACATTCTCTCTTCCAACTTTATCAAAATAGATGCATGAGTGTGAGTTGAAAATTCATTTATATATATATGAGCTCATCTTTAATACCCACGCATCCTTCCTGATATTTTTTTTATTTCAATTGTAGAGGAGCATTTTATCTAGCTCCCCAAAAAATTTGATCCAAAAATAATATCATTTGCCCCACCAAAATTGAAAAACCCGTCCATATATTTACTGACTGTATATTTTCTGCGCAGTTACTTTTTAGTCACATAGTTACTTTTTATATCAATACAGTTACTCTTTTGATCAGAAGAGTTACTCTTGTGTACCATATAGTTACTCTTTTGGATGTGCGAGTAGCCAGCGGGTAGCGAAAATCTGGTTACCCGCGTGGGTAACAAATGAACAACCTATGTATGTGTGTGTGTGTGTCTATATATATATATATATATATATATATATATATATATATATATATCTGTGTGTGTGTGTGTGTTATGATATTATTTCTCTTATTTATGATCACATGCTTTCACTTAGTCTACTAGATTCAAATACATTCATACTATGATTTAGTCATGTATATTGTCATAGGATCGATTAGCATTTCTAATTACCATCACATATGTATATGCATATACATGCATCATAGGGTTTTTTCATGTAAATTTTGATATTTTTAGAACTCTTTATTTACTGGGACAATAACATATATCCCTGTAATGAGAAAATATTTTATAAAGCAAGTTATTCCATGCTCATTAGCTTTATAAGATACATATAATTAATACATAACTTTATTTCAAGACTTGTTGATAATATTCCATATTGATGCCATAAATAGGTTTTGAAATTATCTCATGGAGGGTATTCGCTAGTTCTAAACATCATGGGCATAAACAATATATGTTACAAATCTCATTGTTGATACTATGAGTTGTTATTTTATATAGTTGTATCTCCTTAGCACTAGGGTAATCAGGGCTACTAGTCTAGGTTTGCTAATTTTAATTAGTATAATATGTTCACCATTTTCATAGTTACTAGTATGAACTTAGTATTACTGGGAAGGAATGACTTACCCACACCTTCTCTAGTTTCTAACAGACTTTTAATCATTGATTCCTTGACCATTCCTTGATGAAGGATGGATTGTTGTATGATGGAGATCATGTTGATTCTTTCTCATGGAGGGTGTGAGATAGTGTCAAGATGGAACAGGTGTTCAGGGTTCAGGTGTTGAGGCACTGTTGTAGATCCATTTTGTGATAGTTTGAATATATGTAAATTGTAAGTCGGTTACCATTGCAGTAGGTGGATGGGGATCTTCTTGCCCTTCCAATGATGGTGGGGTTTGAACTAGAGATGGTGAGATCTCAGTGGTGTTCAAGTTTTGAGGAGTTGGGAGTTTATTTACGTGTTGGTGACGTGACCTGATGATATTCAATATGATATGGAAGAGGAAATAAGAGGGTGTCTAGAGTAGAAGGGGGCAGAGACTATGCTCCATGGCAGATATAAACTTGATGATTGTGGGTACTTAGTTTCAAGTTTATTGGTTGCATGACTTGTAAGTTTGTATGTCTCATAAGATTTAGGGAAACTATGATATAGTTTCCATGTGGTGGGGGATTCATGGTGAAGGAGTGGGGTTCAATCTTCCAGTGGCTACCATATTGAGCGGTTGTGTTTCTCATATATGTAGTAGGTTGGACTTGACAAGGCAGCGACAAGGTGATGAGTTTACATTTTGCTGGTCGTGTTGCAGACTTATTACTGGAAGGATAGTGTGGTGTTGAGGGTTGGGGTTCATCAAACGACATGGAGATCTAGTGGGGGTCTTGGAGAAGGCGTTTCAGGGTGTGGTACTCATTGCTAGGTGTTTGTGAGTTATATAGGGTGAGGGGTGTCTCTAGCACTTACAGATTGTCTTGTTGGAGAAGAGAAGCAAGGTTTGATGGTCTCCAAGTGATTTTAGGGAGTTCTAGAGAAGTCTAGTAGTTGTTAGGTTTATTGACCATAATGAAGGGGAGAGTTAATAATGTAGATAGTGGTTTCTTGAGTATCCAAGTTGAGGGAGGCTTTGGAAAAGCAACCTAGGTGACCATCTTCTTCATAATTTTTGTATGATGATGTCAAACAAGGAGATATGTGTATTACTAAACATATGGTTGACCAATATAAATATCATTAATGGTTATATAGTCTTAAGTGCCTAATAAATTTTATTTTTTTCATAGATTACTTTTTAGGGGAATAAAGGATACTAAAATTTATCGAGCATTACATTATAATGGGTTAATATAAAAATTAAAAAAAAACTACTTTAAATCTCTAGACTTGCATATGAAATTATCTCTCATTGAAATTCCATTACATATTATTTTTAGAAAATATTTTTACATGATTCCAAGATATTATTGAACAAAGGAGGGTATTATTAGATCAAAAGGTTAATCCAAGTATTAGAGGACCATAATTTCAAATTCAACAAATGTGATGAAAGTGATTCATAAGGATCAACTAAGGGATCAATTTTTGAATTCTACTCAAGAAAATGAAATCACATTCATATAAGGGATTCAATGGGTGAGAAATTAGTATGAAAGAATTAGATATTGATCAAAATATCTGAATGAGAATTAGGGTGAAGAAATAAGTTCAAGTTAGAAAAAATCATGAATTTATAGCTCAAAATAAATTTTGTACCTAAAATTGAGTATGTTACAACCATCTTTAGTGTTTCATCAATTTTTGTGCTTTATATAAGATGCCAGGCATCTCAGATGATGCTCTCAATCTACTTTTATTTAGTATTCCCTGACTAATATGGCTAGAAGCTAGTATAATGTTATGGAGGGGAACCCCATCACCACATGGGAGGCTTTCCAAGAAAAAAATGTTGAAAAATACTTTCCCTCGTCCCTTACTTATCAAATATAAGGGAAAATCACCCAATTTTCCATGGTTCTAAGAGAAACCTTGGGCAAAGCTTGTGAGAGATTTAAAGAATTCCTTCCTATTCTCCACAGTACAGCAACTCCCATGTACAATTTATTGAGACATTATATCAAGTGGCTGACAAGGAAACATAGACCTTCCTTGATACCTCATCTGGAGGTGATTTCATGTTCTAAAGCTATGACAATGCTTGGGAAGTTGTCAAAAGAAGTATTGACAATCAAGCCCAATGTAATCAAGGAAAATGAGGTGTTCTCAAGGTGGCTAAAGCCAAATATAGTTTTGAGATCAAGTCTATAGCCAAAAGCCTCAAGATACTTTCCTTGAAACAGGAGCGTCTAGAGTCCTCTTCAATGCCTATGAAAGAAGAGGATGGTGGCTAAATCCTTAGTATCTACAACAACAAGTAAAATATATAGATTATCTTCATGGAATTCATTAAGGCCATGATCACTTGATGAAGCAATGCCAATTATTTTACAACAATCCTGTGAATGGATAGTAGATGATCTCAACTCTATCCACAGCATACCAGGTCAATCCTATTACCATCCAAACCAAACCAGGAGTCACCTTGGTTTCCAGTATGGAAACCCGGTTGGCGCAAAGAATGTGGAACAATAGAGACCTTCTCAAATGAACAACCAAATCCACGGTCCTCTAGGGTTCCAATATATTATCCAATAAAACTATAGGAACTATGGAAATTATCAATTCAACAATGTAAACCAAGATCCTCAACTGCAACAACCTACTACCCCTCCATCTACTGAGGAGAGGTTCTCTACTATAGAAAAAAAAAACCTCTAATCCATGATCTCTAGTCAGCATGCTCATCAAAAATCATTTGATTCTCAGATAGCTCAGTTGGCTTCATTTCTACGCCCTCTTGCAGGAGTCATTGCATGGAAACCACAAGCAAATGGGAATCATGTAGAAAAACTCAAGGCCATGACAACTCTCTCTAGATTTACCCCTCCAGAGAAGGTGATCCTTTCAATAGTGAGCCAGGAGGATAAAAATGAGGCAGTCATCGCCCAAAATCTGGCAACTCAGTCAGAAACCTCAACACTTGTTTCAAAAACCCTCATATACATACCTGTTATGTCATACCAAGCTTGATTGAATCAAGACAAATTAGATACCAAGTTGAATAAATCTAAAGATACCTTAAAAAATTATTTGTTAATATCCTATTACTTTATGCCATGACTGAAATGCCTTAGTGGACTAAATTCTTCAAGCTCCTACTTAATTGCAAATACTTAATTGAAGAATGTGAAATAGTTAAACTAGAAAGAATGTCATCAAGCATTGTCCAGAGCAAGATGCCTCGTAAGTGCAAAAACTCTGGTTCTATTGGAATGGCATGCTTCATAAGTAATTCTACCTACCGAATGGGATAGTCAACCTTGGAGCCAGCATTTCTATCATATCGATGATCCTATGTAGGAAGATCGGCCCATCGATGTTCGACCCACCTACATGACTAAACAACTTGTTGACTCCTCCACGACTAAGCCATGCAGTATCATTAAGGATGTACCAACAAATGTTGGGGAATTCTGAATCCCTTGTGATTTTGTAGTGTTGGACATCAAGGACGGTCATCTCTACCCCCTTTATCTTCACCAAGGCATTCCTCACCATAGCCAGGGCATTAATTGATGTTGAAGCAGGACTTATGACCCTTCAACTAGGGAATATGTGCCATGATTTCCAAGCACTTAGAGGCTTCACAAAGTACATAGAGAAGAAGAAGTGTATTTCCTTGATTGCATTGATCAATTTTCTTTACTGCAACAACAATTCTTACCTCCAAAAGCCTCATCCATTCCTGAGTGTCAGATTTCTTTAGAAATAGATCACAGTGCAAAGAAGATTGAGAGTGCACATGCTTACTTCTTGCTAGAAGCAACACCCTCAACCATAGAAGAGGCACCCCTCTCCTTTGAGGCTTCTCCTACACAGCACATCCTGAGTATCCAAGAGACATTCTTTCTACAAACATCATTTTATCTGTAGACTCAAGTTGAGCCCCAAATGGTCCCCACTCACCAACCCCCTTTCCCCAGTAGGTTCCTATCTATGAAAACCCCCATACACGTCATGAGTTGAAAATACCATATGTCTATAAATAAGAACCAAATGAGGACATGGGTCATCAATTTCCCATGTAACAACCTCCAAATCCATCCCCCATAGATTCCAATTACTAACATTTTGGGATGACAATGCATCCAATGAACCTCACTCATGCACCCTCTCGGCATTATCATGTTAGTTTTTCTCAAATCTCTCATCCACCACCATAGATCAAGCAATGGGAACCAACTATGTGTCACTCTAACAATTTTCCTTGGTAGTCTGACATATATCGCACCATCTGTGGTAGGCTATAGGAAACAAAAATCCCAACAAGAATAGCATAATGGTTGAGAAGGAAAACCTCTAGGACTATACAATCATCCCGTAGAAGCTCCAGTTGCCACTCCACCATGAGGGACCACAAAATCATCAGGCCTTTGATGTTAAACATGGCACTTGTTGGGAGGCAACCCGGAGTGTTTATTCCCTCCATTCTAGATTTAATTTTTTCTTGGGATGAGAAAAATCTTAAGTTTGAGGTGGAGGTGGGTGGTACGTATCCATTCCACTCACTCTATCTTCCCTTTTTAGCATCTTCCATTTTGTCACTTTGTTATGTAGTTTACTTTAAGATTTTCAAAATTCCCCTTTCTTACTTAAGTTTTTGGCCTTTACCTAGTCATCCATTTATGCATGTTAATCAAGAAACCCCCTGAATAAGTGAATCTTGTTGCAACATTTTCACACATTGTCCTTCCTAGAAATCATTTGGTCCCCTATAACCTTTAATAGCACTGTTTTTTTGGAAAAGTTGGCAAGTTGTAATGCATTGACAGAAGTCAAACACAATGTATCCCTATTTAAAATTTTCAAATATCTTGTAAAATTTCCATATTTCTACAAGTTACAAAGAGAATTTTAATGATGCAATGATACTCCCAATGCACTGAATTCCAAACACAAGTTGCATAAGGTCAACCTTTTCTAACTTCTTCCACCTTCTTACCCTCCATTCGCAAAAAATAATCAAAATCCAAAAGATATGCCGAAGTCCAATTTCAGGGTGGCATACCCTTACCCCTTTATCGCTTCTTCCATACCCCTCCTAAATTTATTAGTGATGCACCACCAAGAAAATATGCCAAAGTGCACACCAAAAAATGCAATCAATATAATTACAACAAATCAATAAATAGATCTTAATTCAAATAGAGGAGAGATCACCATTTTCCATACCTCCCTTGACTCCACTTTTCTACCTAGGGAAATTTACATATCCACAAACCATCAAATCCATGAACCCTATTCTTGTGCAGAACTTATGACATTTGTGTGAGTACCAAAGGCAGAGGAGATAGGGAATTTGTTTCTTTGTAGGTCTTGAAATGTAAACAAGTCATGAGAAATTTCAAGAAGGCAATTAGAAGATTGTAATATGTGATTTAATGAAATTAGGGTCACTTGGCCATGAAAGGTGGTAAGGATTTAGTATTGTTATGCAAGTGAGGAGGACTGAATGAGAGTATTATTTGTTATTGGTTATGATTCAATGCTACTCGAGCACATGCAATGTTCAAGTTTAGGAGGAGCTTTGAGTATACATGTGGTCTCTTGGAGTGAAGAATGGTTGTTCTTCACAAATAATTATGGGGTCATGGTTAGCACTCAATTTTCATAAATTAAGTGGGGTGGGCCCATCCCAACATAGTGTTTTGGTCAAAATGATTGTGGTGATGAGATTCCAGCATAGTCTTTTTGCCCACAACAGCTACGGTGGATGGCCCATAAATATCTACTTTCAAATGTGATTTTAAGCTTGGTATCACGGCCGTTGTGATGTACCATGGCCGTTTTGACCACTTTTCATTTAATATTCTTGAAATCAATACATTTTGTTTCAATTTTTATACCACATTCAATCATTAATCGGTATCAAATATTGAGTCATTCTTGCCAATTTTAGGCACTTACTCCTAAAATTTGTGCCTATTCTTCATAACACACCTCAAAATAGCAAAAACATACAAATGCAAAGTGTGTGTGTTTAAATATTTTTGAATGTATAAAAATGAGAAGTAATATCAAAATTGGGTTTTAAGAGAAAAGATTCTCAAAGACATGGACTGCCTCCCACTAGCGCTACGTTCATTGCCTTCTGTCAAGCTTGATGTTACTTCGATCAACCATCATGTTGAGAATCCAGAGGTATCACCCTTATAATATATATCCTTTTCATGTGCATTCAACAATCCCTCGTTGCAAGGTATTTCCTCAATCAACATCACTATGTTCAAACTTTAGTTGCACTTTTTGGTCCCAATCTCCACAATTGGCTTGAGTCTTTGACCATTGACAACAAATTCCCTAGAACCTTCCTTCTCTTGGATCACAAGTGCTCCAAATGGTTATACTCATTTCATTTAATATGGTCCTTCCTATAACATACCGAGTCTTGGGCCCAACCCTAGTAGTTTGACCTTTTGGGTTTGACCAAACAAGGTTCAGGTTAGGATGATCCTAACAATCTAATGCATGAATAATGTAATCTAATATGTCACATAATTCTTTTGGTGATAATAAAATGATAAATAACTTAATTTCCTACATAATATGACTAATGGGCCTCTAATGGGCTAGATGATATAATCCATGTAAGAAAGCCTCAAATTAAATAATAGACTTCAAATTCGTAATCTACACATTAAAATAAGTCTACATGTCAATTTTCATTTAATTTGGACCACCTCAAAATAATATGGTAAGTTAGGAGAGAGAATTGCCTAAAAGGTGTAATTAATAAATAAATATAATAAATGACTCCAAAAGAGGAAATAATATTAGATTCGTGGTCTACATAATAAATATAGCCTTTGGGTAAATTTTTATCCAATTTGGAGAAAGTTTGCTTAAAAGGTAAAATCATGAAAGAGAAAGTGTGTAGAACCTTCAAAATATTAAATAAATATACAAACAACTCTAATATGTAAAATTTATGGCAAATTCGTATTCAACATGTTAAACATGACTTGTGGGTCAAGTTTTATAATTTTGGGATAATCCTAATGTCATTAATGAAGGAAGAAAGAGAAAATCATAATTAATTTATTTAACATATTAAAAGTTCTCAAAAGGCAAATATAATTCCATATTCGGAATCTACACATCAAAATATGTCAGTGTGCAAATTTTGGTTAATTTTGTAGTTCATTTGCACCCCCAAAGGATGAGAGAGAAAAAGGAAGATAATTAATGTATCATTTAATCGATTTCATTGTCTGAGTATGTTTTCCATAATGTCACGTGCTACTGTACTATAGTGGGTGATCTGGGCCATTGATTTCTGATCAGACATCCACCAACTCATCCTCTTCCTCGAGCTAAACTGGAAAGCAGGCGTCGGCTTTGGTAAATTTCAGAAGGTGATTTCTTCGTGTGTGGTCCACGATTTTTTTCGATTCTTTTTCCGAAAGATTCCTCATATGATTCCGCACCCATCGACCCCTCATAGAAGTTCTATTCCTTCATATCCAAGAAATGCCCAAAGCTTGGGCTTAGAGATTCACATGGCTGACTTGGTTAAACGCTAACCCTACACCCCACCTATAAATAATCATACTTGGAGCATCGCCTCATCCTGCTAGACCTTCCTATCCACCCAATTTCCTCGCTCGAAGTGGCTTTGGTCATCGGTGATCAGATCTGTTTCCTTGCCTTGTTGCGCTCGTCCATTGTATTTCATGGCACCAACAGCTAAATTGATTTGTCGGGTAAGTTTGAATACCACTCCTTGTTCTTTCTGAAGTAGGGTTTCGTGAATCGTTACATTTTGAGGATTCGCCCAAAATTTCACCGAGCAGCAGCTAGGCTACATTGCATCCATGAATGGCGAGAGGTTGGGGAAGAAACCCCTTTTGTAAAATTCTATTTTTACCCATTCGCGTTTCCTTCTTCCTTTGTTTTCCTGTTAAGGGTATACTTGTCTTTCGCCCTATGTTTCATTGTTTTGGACGAGTCAAACTCGAGCGTTGACCCGTGTCTTGGCCGCCACTGAGTGGGGCCAAGTCTGCAAGTGGGTCCCATGCTATCTCTCTCTCTCACAAGCTTTCTTCGCCTATGTGGCTTTATCAAATTTTCTGATTGGTCAAGTTTGTAAAATTCATAACTAATGAATTGATGATCAGAAAAATACAAATAAATACTCGTTGGATTCATAAAAAGGAGTGCTTTATAATGATACATGTTTTGATGACTAAATACAAATATTAATAACAGGTGTTTTTCAATGGATGTAATTAATGATGAATTAACTTGTAAAAAAAATCATAACTAATTATCTATACGTCAGAAAAATACAATAAAATATGTTTTGACTCATAATAACCTAATATAAAATATGACATGGTTTTTGAAACCTAATTCTTATATTAATAAAAGGTGGTTTTTAGGGTTTCTTAAATTAATATAAACCTAACCCTAATCCCACATATATGTTTATTAGGTTCTGTGGATGCCTAGGCTTGGACCTAGAGGTGACTTTGGCCATTGGACTCTGTAGTTGAGGTATGTTTGCATCCCTAATTATTCATCTTGAGCAATTATCCTATTTTTGTCTTACTCTTGGTCCTATGGACATTAGCCTACACATTGTCTTGTTCTTTTGAAATCATGCTTCATGTGAAGTATCTTATTTTATTATTGATCTTGTGATCATGGATATTCTCTTAAAATCTTATCTTGTTGCCTTGGTGCAATTTGGACTTTTGATATTATATGCCCACTGTGATGTGGATTTTTACTTGTTGATATGTGCCCACTTGGAAGTGGATGTTTATATGTTTGTGTTGTCCATTGTGTGATGGAAACATGGTATAAATCTGACTATACTTTTTACTTTCCTCTACATTTTGCATGCTATGTGATTCAATAGCACTAGAGTAGTGTAAATTGCATTTGTTTTTGTTTATAGTAGATGTGATATTTCCTGCTCTTTTTGGGACGGCAAGGAACCTCGTACCCAGGGCAAGATGTGTGTCTTGACCTGTTTTATACATATTTGGGAGTTTGGCGGTGAGTCATTCTGGATCAGGTTTGCAAGGATGTGAAGCCTTGGCCGCCAATTGTGTTTATATTGTTCTAGGGCTATGTTTATCTCACATACATGCAGGATATTGATTGTGGGGTGTGTGCCCTACTTGTGCTTTGATTCCCCACCATGGTAGTGGATTTATTTATGGCACAATCCTTTTTATGTTGATTTATGGCAAGTAGCTCCTTTAATGTGATTCTTTCTCTTGATACCCATTTGGGTGGTACTTATCTCTTGCATGGGAAGCCTTTTATTTTGATGTCCCCTATTCTTTATAAATTGTTCAATTTGCTTTTTAGTATGCACATACCAGCTTTTGCTGATGTTTCCTATTGTTTCTCTTTTGCTGGGGTATGCTTCCAACCCTAGGTGGAGGACATGGATGGCTTGACATGTGGACCCGGACTTAGTTTGTGATGATGAAGGTTGGAGACAATCTTGAGGTAGTTATGATTTCCTCTACATGGATCCTTGTGATGTAAGTTTGTAACCCTTTGTTTTATAATTGAATATAGTCATGATTTTATTCTGTTGCTATACTTTGGTCTTTTGATCACCATTATATAAAGATTTGAAAAATTTTACACCCACTCCATCATACCTTCTGAGTGTGTTTGGACTGGAGGTTTTGTTATTCAAATTTTTAGTAGAGAAGCGATTTCACTTCTTTACACTTCCCGTCTTGATCTTAGGTTCCCAGGATAGAATTTCATCAGGGAGTTGTACATCCAAACCCTTTGATTGGATACAAATATCTTCTTCCTTCTCTACTTGTCTTGCAAGAAGTCCATTCTTTCTGTGTAGTTCTTGGACAAGTCATAGTCTTCAAGCCTCAATTCCTTAGTTTCACGTAGTTAAGACTTCCTTCAAATTATTGTCGTGTATATATCCATGTCCATAGATTTCAATGCCCAAAGAGCCTTGTTTTGCAATTCTACTAGTAAGTGAAATATCTTTTTGTAAATAATTCTTAAATGGAGTGGTGCCAATCAGGGCTTTGAACGCATTCCTATATGTCCAAAAAGCTTCATTGAGGCATAGTAACCA
Organism: Alisma plantago-aquatica; assembly: GCA_963693085.1. NCBI lineage: Eukaryota > Viridiplantae > Streptophyta > Magnoliopsida > Alismatales > Alismataceae > Alisma > Alisma plantago-aquatica. The sequence continues at coordinate 1,280,200,628 of OY856409.1, forward strand.
ATCTTTGAGGTCTTCTCTCACTATCTTCTCAATAATGAGATTTATCTCCCAATGAGCAAGCTCAACTTGTCCACTTGTTTGAGGATGGTAAAGGGTAGCTAGATGGTGGTTCATGCCATGTATTTTCAACAAAATCTCAAGACTTATATGTATGATATAGATTCCACCATCACCTATCATGGCTCTTGGAACTTCAAACTGGTTGAAGATGTTATACTTGACAAAATGACAAACCACCTTGTATTCATTCATTTTTGTTGGTATGGTCTCAACACATTTTGATACATAATCAATGGCAACAAGATGTAGACAAATCCATAGGAGGGAGGGAATAGACCCATGAATTCAATGCCCCATATGCTGAATACCCCCACCACTGGAATAGGGGGCATAGTGACGTGAGTTATGTGCACACACAAACTCCCTAAGAAGAATTATCCTAGGTTTTAAAGCCTTTATTACAATCCCAACTAAATCACGCAAAATTGGATGTATTAGTTGTAATATACTAAATTTTAAAATCCCAAAGGACAATATTTCTAAGAGATCGCTTCAAAATGAATCATTGAGAACAATATTTAAATTTGGTTATTTGAGAATGATTATGAACTACAAACTGAATTAAGATTTACAAAGAAACAAATGATTAAACTAAGGGTTTAATTCAATATTGTAGGGAACATTGGGATGTAACTTGAATCACGTACATACCCATCCAAATCACTACAACTCAATAAAATTCCTCAACAATCAACTAGGACCAACTTGTGGAAGGTGGATTATACTAGGACCAAATTCTACATGGGCTTGAGGCCTTGTTACCCACGATTTATGATTCACTCATCATGTAGGATCCCTTCTATGATCTCATCTTGAATTTATGCATGCATTCGGTAAACTAATCCTCAGTTCCATGGTGTCTATGCTTAGGATTATATAAAACATGCTATATGAGAGATCAATTCAAAAAGCAAGCACAAAATATATGGAGAGCAGTTAATCATATGAGGAAATTTGACTTTGATAGAAATAAGACGGAGTGCAAGTAATGGGGCTATTCCCCATGCCCTGGAAAGAAGGTCTACTCACTCATGTTTGAAGCAAGAATATAGATACAAGAAGAGAGAGGATAAATCATGTCACTACTAGAGAAGAGAGAAGCGGCCAATGGTCTTTGACTATTATAGTTTGCTCTAGCTTCAACCAGTCCAAAGAGATATACTAGGATCTTCCGTCTTCCTCATTTTCTCCTCTTGGTCCTTGCTCTGGAACATGCCCTCAGCTCTGAATGAATAGAATCAATGGTAATTAGGTCGGATTTTCTTCTCTTTGTTAAAAAAATAGCCTCGATTGGTGGTTGTAAAAGTCACTTTGTATGTCATGATGATTAGGTGCCCAAGTGTTTTGGTCAGTCAATCACTTACATTGTTGCACGATTGTTGACCTTTTGGTCGGCTGACCATATTGACCATTCAGTCAATCATCTTCCTAATGAGGCTTCTAGAGAATCTTTTGGTCGATTGATTCTAGGAGGGGATAGCTTGATCTACTAGAACACTAGAGTTGTTGTGAGTCCCTGACTTGTCTAACATCTCAATTTCTCAGTTGATCAGCATGTGGCATCGTCCGATCTTGAAATATTTTGAGACATTGTTCTATATGTGGATCTGCTGACCTAGATGATGGTTGTTGGATCACTTGATGTATAAAAATCATCGGAGTCTCTATCACTTTAGCTGACCTTCTGATCGTTCAATCAACAAGGAAGAACGCCCAACCCAATGGTTGTCTATGGAGTGCTTTGGAATGGGTAGGTTGATCAGTCGACTAGAAGATCCGGTCACCCATATCATGCTTGAAAGTGTTGTTAAACTCCATTTTGATGTGAATTTGCTCCCAAATCTTAAACAAGAGCATGGAGAAGACATTTTGAAATGCTCTGGTGTTGATGTGTGCTTTCATCTAAATAAGACCCATGAAATTATTCAAAACCCTAGTATTTATGAACAACAACAAAAGTGATAAAATAAAGCAAATCATAATGTAATTGGTAACTGAAACTAGAAAAACTAGGCTAGAAACTACAATGAAAAGATGATAAATATGCATTCATTAATATACCCTAAACTTGAATGTTGCTTGTCCTTGAGCAACATAGAATCAAAACAACTTGCCAAATTATAGTGCTAGTTTGGAATCCTCTCTTTCACAAAGTCACTTGGTTCCCTATGACCAAATATGGCCAAGCAACCCAAATTTCTTTGAATTGCAAGAATTCAACTTCAAATTCCCTACATCCGCTTCACATTCATAACAAGCTTCCATGTCAATACATGCACATTTCAATCATGATATCAATGGTGTCTCATAAGGCTTTGCATATTCTTATGAGATTTGTACAAGTACAGGGTTTAGATGCAATAGATAGTAGATTCTGAATTATTTTTGCTCCATGGGAGAAAATTGGAGTGAATGGGGTTGTGGAAGGGAAGATTGTGAATCTCTCCTCTATTTGACTCGAGAATTCTTTATTTATGTTCTTATTACATTGATTGTAATTTTAGATGCACATTGGCATATTTTTATTATGGTACGGTCCTATTACATATGAGGGGTATGGAAGAAGTTGAGAGATGGAGAGGGGTGCCACCTTGAACTTGGAGTTTGGCACATTCTTTTTTGGCTTTTTGTTTATTTTTGCATATGATGGGTAATAAACATGGTGCTAGAAGAGTCGAAAAGGTTGAACTAGTATATCTCATATTTGCAAATTCGTAGCATAGGAACAAACATTGACAACCAATTCAATCACACTATATGAATTTCACAATAATGATCATTCTAAAAGAAGCATATTGTAATCGATTTAGAGACACATTAAAATGTGATTCCTTTCAAAACCATATGGCTTGCCATCATTTCTAGGGAGTGATATTATTCAAGATCATTGGGGACAAGATAGGTTATAGCATTAGCAATTGAGAATCATTTTTGCAACAAGGATTTTTTTCATTCAACAGGGGGTACATTATTGATTTTTCAATTTAAACATGCAAATAAAAATTGAATCTAGGCCCACTAGATATTGGTCGACTACATGCTACTGACATGATTTTTTAAAAAGGAAAACATGAAGTAAATGTAATGCTAAACTATAAAACAAATGATAAAAAAGGGAGATAATGAGGGTGGAATGAAGACATACCACCCACCCTCCAGGACAAACTTAGAAGTTTTCTCATCCTCAAGCAAACTCAAAATCTAGAATAGCATGGGAGGAGAATCACTAGAAGTGCCACCAGTTGTTGTGTTCTCCTGACACTGGTGGTTGCTAAGGGGGTGGAGGTACAGAATGTGGATGTTGGCCCTAGAAAAAATCCTAGGTTGGTCTGTTAGACTAATCCTGGCACAAGGGATGTCAAGGGGGATCCTTAGTAGGTAGTTGGTGTAGTGGCTTCCCTAATACCCATAGGTAGGGGAAGGGTACATCTGGCTGGTCTTGTAATTCTCATAGTAGGTATGCGCCTTCTTGTAGTCATCTCGGGCCATATGTCAATCCTCATGCACTCATTGCATCATGCACATGTGGTTGAGCTGGTAGTCCTGGCACTGCTACTCCCACTCCATGTGGATCTGGATGTCATAGATCCCAGTCTAGTTGTTGATGGAGGTTGGTAAAGTCGTAGGGCCCAGATGGCCCAAAAGGGGAAGGGTAAGGGGAAAGTCCAGACTCCTCGTCATTTTCCTCCATGGAGGTGATGCATCTTTTAGACATCGAAATAGGAACTTCATTCTCAATAGGTGGGTACTCCTTCATGTAATGCTAGATGTGCGCGCCTAAGTTGGTGAGGTTGTAGATGAGGTTCACCAATACAAAATAGGTGTGAGAAGATAGTGCAAGTACATCTTGTTTGTCTCTTAATAGCTAGCAGAAGATGCCATCCTCCTTTGAAATCTTCCGGTTCTGAGAAGCCACCAAATACTTGATGTCGATGAAGTCTAGTGGTTTTTGAGTCACCTTCTTTATGAAGGGAATGTGGGTTTTCCCAAGTAAGTGGATATGGTAGTGATGACTCCTCCTTAGCAGAACTTGGAAACCTTGTTTTGGTGTTGCTAATTGTACATATGCTCAATGAGTGCACTACCCCAATTGTAGGGATATTTATTCAGCATACAACACATGCAATAAAGGTCCACTGTGGTGATGATGTCAGGTGCACATGTTTGTCAAAATATGGTGCAGGATAGAATGTGATGAAGGCAGTGGATTATTGGGTTGTAACTGAACAATGCCTTAGAATCATGTGGGAAGGAGGGGAGAAGCCCAGTGATTTTGACCCAAAACTTGTCGGCCTTGTATTTTTTGGATATGTAGTTCTGATTATCTTTAATGCATTTCATCTGAGATTGTTTTTTAGCATCGATAATGATGGCGGTAAATTTATCATTGTCCAAAGATTGCTCCTCCCCAAACATGCAAAAGGAGAAACTATACTCTCAATCTTTTCTAAAGTGCTTCATGAAGGAAGCAAGAAACTCCAGTGTGATCTGCTAGAAGACCGGACGCCCGTGAAAGGACATGTGTAAATGTGTGTGTGGTGGAGAATGAGCATCACATACTCATAGATTCCTAAACTCCATAGTGTCATGGGGTATTCATAGCTGGTCATCTATACCCCAATGGCCTCCATGGCCTTGTGCATCTTTTGATGCTCAATAGTGACAAAGAGCCTTGTACTTGGTTGGAAGGGGAGAAATATAGGTGGGGAAGGCAACCTCATAGCCTCACAACTCACCCCTAGACTGACATGGTAGTGGAGGTGACTAGAAATAGAAGTGTGCACTTGAGACTCAATATCATCAATTAGTTGCTCCATTATAGTCGTGTTTGTCTCCACTTCCTCCTCGCCAAGGACCTCCTCATTCTCCATGTCATCAGAGGGGACATGTTGTTTATGGAACGTTGCTCTTAGATGTGGAGACCACCAGTGGGCTACATGGAATGGGAGCGGGGAAGAGATGCAGTCATCATCATCGCCTTTTCCTATCCCTTTTGAGAGAGGAGGGGGTTCATATTATGTAGGAGCCCACAGATAGACCCTTTGGTTGGGTGGTCAGAGGCACCTTCTTGTGTTTTTGGCATATTGGAACCTATTGGGGTCTTGGTCATGCGATCAGCTAACATGATCAAGAGATTTGAAGGGATCGTTTACTACTATTGATTGATGATCAGGCGATTGGTTGTGGTGGTTAGCAAATCAAGGAGGAAGTCTTGGATTCTAATGAAAGTAGATCAAGCAACCGTAGGTATTGGTCTGGAAATTGGATATGTGTTGTTATTCTCAAGCAACCAGACAAAGTTGGGTGACTGAACCGAAGAGTTGTTGGAGATTTCTAAAGTAACAAGGTCAAGCGACTAGGAAGATGGCCAGGTGACCAAAAGGGGTGTCATTTAGTAGTTGGGGGGATTTGGTGGGGCAACCAACATATGTGGATGTCCAATCAAGGATTGGATTTGTGTCTGGGTGAAGAAAATGTTGGGGTGATAGCAGTTGGCCAATTGTCCACTGGTGTTGTATTGGCCAAGCAATAGCATGGGAGGGCATGAGCAATGTCAATATCAGGCTAACTAGAAGTGGTGTGGTCAAGATCAGGCAAGCTAGTGCTTTTGGGTTGTGTTAGATATCACAAGGGAAGGACATTGATGGTTCTTGGATGATTCATTAGTCGTTGGTTGGCCCCAGTTGTTGGGATTGGCATATCATGTGGCAAAAAGCAGTGTCAATGGGCACCTCAGAAAGGGAGTGCCTATCGCTAGAACAAGGAAGGGTTTTAGGTTGATGGAAACTCCATTATCCCTAGGCCTAATTATAAAGGTGTGGCCGCTATGATCAAGCAATCTACATTGCCTAGATCAGGCGATCGGGATCTTTACAACATAGAAGCTGAGACATTGGTTGGGTAATCCCATCAAAGTAGATCAGTCGGTCATCTTAGATGCTTGAAATTGCTTCACGTTAGTGGGCCAATCACCATGCATAGGCGGTCAAGCAGAAGTGGCCAATAATTACTAATGATTTTAGCCACCTCGTGGTCACCAGATCTCAAGTGGAAATTGCACGATCTAGAGTGGAATGATGATTCCATAAACTTACTGATGATTTTAGACAACATGTTGGTTACGAGATCAGTTGGCTTGGTCGTCTGACTACATTAATGATTCAGAGTCCAGTAACTTCTAACATTTCCAATTTCTCATGTTCATCCAAATTGGTGTAGTGATCAGGCGATCTCACTGTGGGGAAAAAACCTGTTGCATGTAGATTGGTCGACCAGAGGATCTAGTCAGGCGATCATCCTTTAGTCGAGTACCTAGAAAAATTTTGACCTTTGTGGTCAGTAGTTCAACTAGTCTGTTTGGCCAATCATGGGGTCAACAAGATCTTTGTCAGACTGCAAGTAAAAAATGTGACTACAACTATATCAGTTGAATGGCAAACTATGAGTGTGTGTATCGAAATAAGCAACAGGATAGGAATAAAGCCTAACTAGTCAAAAAAAAATTGAAATCTAAACTAGATAAACATTGGGTTGCATCCTGACAAGCTCCTTATTTAACATCATGGCTCAACACCTGGTTCCTCATATTGTTATCGGGTCAGTAAGCGGAAGTGGGTATGCTTCCTTTGTTGTAAGATCTTCAGCGGTGATGTATCTCTTCTATTGGTGGCCATTTGCAACAAATTCACCCTTAGTCTTGTCCAACAACACAAATGCACCATGTGGGTAGACCTCCTTCACAAGGTATGACCCATTTCATCTGGATTGTAGCTTCCTAGGAAATAGACTAAAGTAGGAGTTGTAGAGAAGAGCTTGATCTCCCACTTGAATGTATTTTTGTTTTGAGGTGGTCATTCGTGCCACCTATTTGTATGTTCCTTATAAATATGTGCATTTTCATAGGTAGGCATGCACAATTCTTCTAACTCTTACAATTGAAGGAAGCATTTCTATCTGGTGAGAGGCAAATAAAAATTCAAAAACCACATAACCCATTTGGCCTTGTGTTCCTTTTTGGTCAGAAAATGGCAAGACTTTTCGTACATCAACTGGAAAGGAATCGTACCCAAGGGGGTCTTGAATGCATTTTAGTATTCACATAAGGCATCATTGAGATTTAGTGCCCAATCCTTTCTTGTCCTTCCAACTATCTTCTCAGGGATGGCCTTGATTTGATGGTTAGACACTTTTACTTGGCCACTAGTTTGAGGATGGTGTGGCGTAGCTACTCGGTCTGAATGTCATATCTTTTTAGTAAGAGCTTAAACTTTTTCTCTAAGAAATGTGACTCTCTTTCAGATATGACGGTATGGTACCCCACACCTAGGGAAGATAAGATCCTTTAAAAACTTCATCACACACTTTTAATTTTGGGGATTGCCTCAACCCACTTGGACACATAATCTATTACAATGAGCATGTAAGAGTAGCCACAAGAAGGGGTAAATGGACCCATGTAATCCACTACCCAAACATTAAGTATCTCAACCTCTTGGAAATATGTCAAAGACATCTCATCACACATAGAAACATTTCCTGATCTCTAGCATTTATCACATAAGAGAATGTACTCATAGGCATTTTGAAGATAGTATGCTAGAAGAAACCACACTCAAATAAAGATTTCTAAGCAGTGTCATTGGAACTCATGTGGCCACACGTTGGTCTTGAGTGGCATTTCTCTTTGTGTTCCCTTATTCTTAAGTTACACAATAAAAGTAGAGGTCATCAACACCAAGGCAGAATAGGTATGGCTCATTCCAATAGTAGTGTTTTATATCATAAAGGAACTTCTTCTTAGATTGATGGATGTATTTGAGATGTAGGACTCCCACGGCAAGGTATTTTACAAAGTCTATGAACCATGGAAAGTTGGAAGAGACTTTCATGAGCTTATCATTAGTAAGGGAATCATCCATGGGGTTGATGTCGATGTCATTAGGGTGGATGAGGTTGAGATGCTCAGTAACTACATTCTCACTTCCCTATTTGTCATGGGTTTCAAGATTGAATTCTTGCAGCAAGTGGACCCAAGTTGGATTGGGGTTGGTGTACTTCTTAGTCATAAAATTTGGATGGTTGCATGGTCGATGTAGACGATCACCTTGGAGTCAACAAGATAGCATCTAAATTGTCGAAGGCGTAGATGATGGCAAGCAACTCCTTCTCTATTGTGGCATAAAATTATTGTGCCTCATCAAATCTCTTGGAGGTGTAGTAGATGATATGGTGTTTCTTATTAATTCATTGGGAATAGATCCCACACTGTAGCCACTAGCATCGCACATGATCTCAAAAGGTTGCGACCGGTCTAGTTCTTGGATAATGGGTGTGGTACTGAGATCGACCTTCATGGTGTTGAATTTTTTCATGTAATAATCATCAAAGGAGAAGAGAGCCTCCTTCAGAAGAAGATTGGTCATAGGGTTGGCAATTTTTTAGAAGTCCTTGATGAAAGGAGGTAGAAACCAGCATGTCCCAAGAATGCATGGACTTATTTGGTGTTTGAGAGTGGTACTAGTTGTAATAAATTCAATTTTCACTTTTTCAATTTCGATTCCTTTATTACTCACCATGTGGCCAAGGACAATGCCTTCAGTCATCATTAAGTGGCATTTATCCCAATTGAGAACTAGATGTGCTTCTTCACATTTTTTCTAACACCAAAGATAGGTGATGTAAACAAGAGTAAAAAGAGTCATTGTAAATGGAGAGTTCATCCATGAATACTTCCATCGCTATCTTTGTCAACCTTGCAAAAATGGCAGTCATACAATGTTGAAAAGTGGTGGGGTTGTTGCATAACCCAAAGGGCATCCTCCCATAGTCATAAGTGCTAAAGGGATATATGAAAGTGGTCTTCTCTTGATCATCGGGATGAAAAGGAACTTAGTAGAAACCATAGTAATCATCTAGATAGTAGACGAACTTTTGATGTGTGAGGCTCTCAAGGACTTGACCGAGGAAGGGGAGAGGAAAGTGGTCTTTCCTTGTAGATTTATTCAACTTTTTGTAGTCAATGCACATCTTCCATCCCATGATAGTGCGGGTGGCAATGAGTTTATTCTTGTCATTTTTCACCACTATGGTACGGACTTTCTTAGGAAAATTTTGCATGGGGAAGACCCAAGGAGAGTCTAAAATGGGATAAATAATTCTTGGAGTAAGCAACTTGGTAACCTCTAGACGATCCACTTTATTCATATTGGGATTCAGTTTGCGTTGAGGGTCTCTAGATGGCTTGTAGTCCTCCACCATGGATTTTTTCATGCATATGACTTGGTAGACAGCTATAAAATCCATCATTTTGTAACATAAGGTTGCCTTTCTCCTCTTTAGTGTTGTTAACTACTTGTCTTCTTGTTCCTGTGTGTGGTCTAAATTTATGATTATTGAGAAAGTTTTCTCCTCAAGGAATAAATATTTTATCCCCTAAGGTAGGGTCTTCATATTAGGTTCTTTTGGTGGCTCATATTTTTCTTGAGCAACGGATATCATTTTTATATCTTCAAATTCTGTGTTGGGTACTTCCTCAAAGGTGTCTAGATGGAACCTGTGTTGACTAACTTATTCATTATCAAAGATCGAACCATTTGGAATGGTGAGGGTTGTTTGCAATGGGTTATCAAAAGCATCATATTCATATCTAAGTTGAGATAGGTTCTCAATCCAGTCAAGTAATAACACTTCCTTATGGTTTCTATGGGCCTTCAGGCTGTCAAACACTCTGAACTCGAGTGCTTCTATGCCCAATCTCAGAAGAATGGTGCTTTCTTCTACATCAATCAATGCACCGATTGTAGTAAGGAATGGGAAGCCACAATTATAGGATGATGAAGACCTCCTTGATGTCCATAATCACAAAGTTACATGGGACATATGCATCCTTTCCAACCTTCACATGAATGTCCTCAATTATACACATGGGTTTTGTCATGGAGGAATCATCCAGCTGGATGGTCATGGCGGTAGGGAGAAGCTTGGTGAATCCCAATCTCTAGCAAAAATTGTATATCATGATGGATATGCTTGTATCTAAGTCTGTAAGTCCCTTCCTACAAGTATTGTCACCAAGGTATCAACCAATTTTGAAAGAATTGGGATCCTTTTGTTTTAATGGCATCTTGTTTAGAATGATGCTAGAAGTATTTCTTTCCAATTTCATTGTCTAATACTCTTCATTAGTGTACTTCCTAGTCCACAAGGCCTTTAGATATTAAACCAAGTAAGGATTTCAGAAAGAACATCAATTAAAGGGATGTGCACATGAAGCTTCTTCATATATTCCTTGAATATCAAGAATCAATCATCCAACCTTATTTTCTTAAGGCATGCTTGATAGGGGGTCTATGTTTGTAAATAGGTACATTAGGCTCAACAAAATCAAACTATGGTTTAGTGATGATGCCTTGGTGGCATCAACGTCAACAGTGGCATCTAGCACTTGGTCCTTCTCAACCAGCAATATATTGTCATTGTCAAAGTCAATGGGTATGGTGGTTGGCTTCATTGGAAGGGGAGGTGCATTCATGGTATGTGAACATGTGGAGATGAACTTTAGCGAGATGTTGGTATTGTTCTTAGGCTACCCAACAAGGGTACCTATAGGATGGCGGAGGGTGGCAGAAAGATAGGCCAATTGAGAATTAATCAACTTCTGGTAGGTTTTTCGGTTGGCTAGCATCATTTTCTGAGTTAAAAGCATCTATTCTAGGGAAGAGATCTTGTCATCATTATATGATTGACTATTGGACTACTACATTTGTGGCACTTAGAGAAGAATTCTAAAATTAATGTCCTTAGTGATTACCATGGTTCTGGAAGTTTCCCTGACAATTGTCTTAGTTCTTGAAATTTTATTGTTGGTTGTATTGGAACTTGGGAGGGACACATCCTTGGTTATTCACCTGAGGTATCTGCTATTGTAATGTATTCTATGCACTAGCTGGATCTCAATACTAGAAATTGGGATGCTTTCTAGTCTGACTTGGGTTGTAGTAGGCTTGTCCAAGAATGATGTGAATAGAGTTGAGGTCCTCCATCTATCTCTAGTCTTCAACTTGTGTTGGGGTAGTGTTCACCATAATATTGTAGAGTAGTTGGCAATTGAGGGTAGAGTGGTCATGGTCTTGGCATACTTTGAAGAAAAGATCTACATACTTTAGTTGTTGTTGTCGTTGTTGTGGTTGTGCCCGCTTTCATGTGCATTGAAAGAGGATTCAAGGTTGTCTTTCTTCAAGGATAGCTTCTTGAGAGACTCGCCTATGGACTTGAGTTCTAATTGTATTTAGCCTTGGCCACTTTTAGGATGCATCCTTTTCCTCAACCTGATTGGAATTGGGGCTCAGAATTTCTCTTTACAACTTTCCAAGCATTGTCAAAATATTGGAAGATGAATTTTCCTTGAGATGAGGAATCAAGAAACTAATTGGTGTTGTCATCAATATTGTGATAGAAGGTCTCTATCAGGTGCACTTAAGAAATGTTGTGATGTGGATAGATGTAGAGGATCTCTTTGAATTGTTCCTAAGATTCAACCAAGGATTCACCAGGAACCATGGTGAATGTGTGATTTATCCCCTGATTTGATAGGTGAGGGACGAGGGATAGTACTTCTCAAGGAATTTGGACTGAAGACCCTCCCAAGTGGTGATGCATTCTCCCTCAATAAAATTACACAACCTTTTGTCTTGATCAATAATTAAATGTTTGAACAGTTGAAGTTTGATTTGTCTTGAGAAATGCGTTGTATCTTGTGCAAGGAACAAAATGTGAGAGAAGCATTGGAGGTGATCTTGGAAATTATCACCCTTACTTCGAGCAAAAGCACTGCTCTAGAGAAAAATGATACTCTTTGTGTGGATCTCAAACTATGGGGCATTGATGGTAGGAGGCACAACTAGATGATGTGTGTTAGTGGACTTAGGGACTGAGAAGTCCTTAAGCTACTTTGGAAGCTCTTATTCAAGTGTTGTAGTGTCACGGGCTCTCTACTCGACTATCATGGTTTCCCTTCTCTCTTGGATGAGAGCTCCCCACTGAGAGGCTAGGTCTTGGTTCACCCCACAACTGATATCTTCCTCATCCATCATCTACTGATATGCTCGGCTCATATGGTGGAAAGGTCATGTCGATCTCTGGATCAAACTCAAATTATGTCGAATCAACACCTTGGGAGAATCACATACACCTTTGACACCTAAAAAGAGAGTTGGCACTGTTAAAAATTGAGAAAGGTAAAAAATCAAGTAGATTTGAGGGATTATTAATTCAAAGGAAAATTTATAATTATCCAAAACAAAGGGGTTTAAAAGCTATTCTATTATCCTCGACAATGGTGCCAAAATTTGATGTGAGTTATTTGCAAACACAAGCTCCAAAAGAAGGATTACCCTAGGTCTTAAAAACTTTAATACAATCACAACTAACTCAACCACAAGAAAACTTATCAATTGTTAGCAAAGGGTCAAATTTGAAAAGGTCAATTTTTAAGAAATCACTTTTAAATCAATCATTGAGAACAATATTTAGATTTGATTGTTTGATAATGATTATGAACTAACGGCTAAGTTAAGTATTTCAAATCAAGAAAATGATTAAACTAAGGGTTTAATTTAATATTATAGGGGACATTGGGACATCTAGGTTTCACATCCACCACCTAAGTACCCATCAAAATCATTACTCAATAAAACTCCTCAACAATCAACTAGGACTGTGTGGATCCACTCCTTGTGGAAGGTGGACTTTGTTAGGACCAAATTTCCCATGGGCTCGAGGTCTCGTTACCCACAGCTCGTGATTCATTCATCTTGTATGAACCATTTGTGATTGCATTCAGAATCCTATGCATCCATTCAGTAATCTACTCCTAGGTTTTGTGGTCTCTATGCTTAGCGTCATATCAAACATTTTATATGATAGATCAATTCAAAAAGTAAGCACAAAATGAATGGAGGGCAATTAGTCAAATGAGTAAAATTGATTTTAAATAATAATAAGATGGAGTATGAATGATGGGGCTACTCCCCATGCCCTAGAGAGAAGGTTTATTCGCTCATGCTTGAAGCAATAATAAAGATACAACAAGAGAGACGAGAAACCATGTCACTAGTGGAGAAGAGAGAAGCATCCAAAGGTCTCTAACAACTACAGTTTGCTCTATATTTGATGAATCCAAAGAAATCTTCTAGGATCTTCTTCTTCCTTGTCATCTCCTCTGGCTCCTTAATCTGGAATGTGCTCAGCTTTGAGAGATAAGAATCAATGATAATTAGGTTGTATTTACTTTTTATCTAGAAAATATCCCTAATTGGTGGTTGTAGAAGTCACTTCCCCTGCCATAATGATCGGGAGACCACTAGTCAAGTCGAATGATAACTTACATGGTGGCATGGTTGTTCACCTTTTGGTCGCCTGACCAGACTGATTGATTGTCTTATCATTTTCCTGATGAGGCTTCCAGAGAATTATTTGGTTGGTCGATCCCAGGAGGGGATTGTCCGATCTATTAGAAAACTAAAGTTGTTGCAAGTCCTTGACTTATACGGTATCTCAAATGGTCACCAATCATCATGTGGGATTGGTCAATCTTGCAATATTTGAGACATTGTACATGTGGATCGGTCGACCTAGATGATGGGTAGCCTAATCACTTGATGTCAAAAAAAATCATTAGAGTCTCTGTCACTTTGGATGACCATCTGATTGGTCGATCAACAAGGCAGATCGCCTGATTTGGGGGGGTTATCCTTGGAGTTTTTTGGGATGGGCAGGTTGGTCAATTGAATAGAAGATCTGGTCGCCCAATCAACATGCCTATAAGTGTTGTTAAACTCTAATTTGATGTGAATTTGCTCTCAGATATTGAAGACTGATATTGAAGAAGAGCACATGGAAGGAATTTTCAAATGCTCTGCTTGATGTCTGCTTTCATCTGCATAAGAGCAAAGAAATTAGTCAAAATGTTAGTATTTAGAAACAAAGACAAAAATGACAAAATTAAGCAAATCATGATGCAATTGGCTATTGAAATGAGAAAAACTAAGCTAGAAAATTGCTATAAGAAGATGATGAATATGCATTCATCACGGAGGTATCACGTCTCTCTTTGAGATTGTGCCAACTTTTTGGTACTTCAAGCAAGCTTTAAATATTCATGAGAATGTTTTAATATGGCTAGCCAAAAGAAACCACATTGGAGAATTTTGGAACTATTCTCTCTCCAAAGTGACCACAACATACACTACAATGACACATGTTGAGTATTTTCTCATTGATTAACTTTTGGAACACACCTTCTAATCAGTTTTCTCAAGCAAACATAAAGAGATGTGGGTCATCCCACACATAGTTTTTCACCATAGAAAACAACCTCTTCCTTTCTTCTATGGACCATGTGCTAGGCACTCTCCCACTAGCCCATAAAATTGGTTGTCTTTGAACTATGGATTTTGAGAAGAGCCAATTATCAAGAGAAGTTTTATTTCTTTGATTGTGTTCACTTATTCATAAGGTGACTCAATCTGTGAATGGTGGAGCAAAAGAATCCATCTTATCAAACTTTCCCTTGAATCCTTTTTTGACATGAGATGAATAAGGGCAGTGTGATCAATATAGACAACAACTTTGTCTTGTAAAACATATGAGCATAAATTGTCAAGAGAAAGTACTATTGCATGCAACTCTTTTTCAGTGGTGGTCTTATTTCTTTGTGCTTCATTTGAAGTATTTCTTGCATAGTAAATTGCATGAGGAATCCGACTAGTTTTTAGGCCAAGCACATCCCCCAATGACATATCTTATGCATCATTCATGATCTCAAATAGCCTAGAGAAGCCAAGGGTTGGATCATAGGAGCAGAAATTGACTTAAACTTCAAGTAATTGAAAGACTCCATGGTTTTGTCATCAAAGTTAAAATGGCATAAATGTCTTGATATCATGCCAAAAGCATTTGTGAATCGGTGATAGAAACATGCATGCCTCAATAAAGAACAAACATGTCTTACAGTGGAAGGAATGGTCAACGTAGAAATGAAACCAACTTTTTTTTGTCAACTTTAATCCCAAATTTTGGTACTCATAGTCCAAGAACAATACCCACAGAAACAATGAAGTGAGTTTCCTCCCAAGAAATCACTAGGTGGATTTTCACACACCTATGAAGAATAGCAATAATGTGTGTCAAGCAATCATCAAAGGATTTCCCAAAACTGAAAAAATCATCCATAAACACTTCAAGGGATGAGTCAAGCATAATGCCAAATATATATGTCACTTACCTCTCAAATATAGATGGAGCATTGCAAAGGCCAAATGGTGTCCCCATGTATGTTAATGTCCCTATCAGTCATGTAAATGTGGTCTTTTCTTGATCATATGGATGGACTGCCACTTGAAAGTACCCAAAATAACCATCAAGAAAACAATAGAAACTTTGTCCCACTAATCTCTCAAGAATCTGGTCAATGATGGGAAATGGGAAATAGTCTTTCTTGGTCCTTGCAATCCATTTCATTTAATAAACACACATTCTCCACTTAGACTACTCTCCTACTAGAACTAATTCATCATCATCATTTGGTGCCACAGTGATCCCACCATTTTTGGTACAACTTGAATATGACACACCCAAGAACAGTCACATATAGGATATACAATGCCTACATCAAGAAATTTTTCTACCTCTTGTGTAATGACTTCTTTCAACTTTTAATTCTAGCTAATTTGCATTTCTCTACCAGGATGAGCATCATCCACCAGGTAAATTTGGTGCACACACGTATATGTATAAACTCCATCTAAATCAGCAGCAGACCATCCAATGGCCTAAATGTTCTTCTTTAAAATAGAAATAAGAGCATTTTCTTGATGTGGAGATAGAAGATAAGAAATCATCATCGGGAGGGTGTTATTTGAACCATTGAAGTCATGTTTAAGTCCTTTAGGAAGATTTTTCATCTTAAGGATAGGGGGATTTCAATGGATGCCTTCAAGGGTCTAGCTGATATAGAAGGTAGATCTTCACTAGCAACCACAATCACATATTATTTGACTTCCTTAGCTATTCTTTAGGGAATTCAATGATGGGTTCAAGTGCCCTACCCATGGTGTTAGTTTCAATCCATGAGAGTAAACATTCTTTCACAATCTCAGCAAGACATTCAAGTAAGTAGAAATCATCAACAACAAAACCAATGACCTCATCTTTGATGAAAGAATTGAAATTGTTCAATCCAATCTTCATGTGCATGAATGTCATAAACAATGTATCAGTCCTCACATGAATAATAGCATCAAGAGTAGCTAGCAGTGTCTTCCCCAAGATTATAGGGATCTTCCTACAATCTTGTTTCATGTCAAGAATGATAAATCATCTAGGAAAATTGTAGATGTGTCATCATTAATCTTTGCTAGCACTTCATCTATCCTTCCCCTTGGAACCTCCACATATGTATCATCCAACTGAAGTATGCAAATTGTCAGTTCTAGCTTACCCAAGCCAAGTTCAATGTGCATATGATATGGCATCAAGTTCACACTTGACCATAAGTCCAAAATAGCTTGCTCAGTGTGATGTCCACCAATATTGCAAGGGATGATATGGGCCCTAGGATCCTTTCTTTTCTTTAGGACCATGTGCTACAAAATTGAGCTAACTTGTTCAATGAGCTTCACCTTTTGGGGAATCCTTCCTGCATATTTCCTCTTGTGTTTGCACATGTCTTTGAGAAATTTGCATATTTTGGTATCTTCTTTACTACATCCAAGAGGAGTATATTGATGTATACTTGATTGAACGTGTCAAGGATGTCCTTTGTATGTTTTTGCTTCCTCTTGGAGAGCGATATCAGTTATTTACAAGTCAATAGGTGTAAATGATGACATTGTGTCATTCACTCTTGTGATTTTCATTGCTTGGTGTCAACTCTGTCATCCACCACGGTATCACTATCAATATCCTGCCTTGACCTCTCGACAGTCTTGCCACTTCTTAGAGTAGAAACACCCTCTACATGCTCTTGAGAAGATAAGGGGTAAGGAAGCCTAGAATTGATGTTTTGGAGGGGGTGATGATTGGACATGTAAATGGCATACCCTTGGTGAGGATGTAAAGGAGGTAGCAATGGGGCAATGATTGGAGCGACAATGGTTTTCGGTAGGGTTGATGCACTTGGGCATGGCCATGTTAAGTAAGAATGACTTGGTGGGGTTGATGAGATTGTTGAGATGGATGTTGGTGTAGGAATCTTAGGAGTGGAAATGCAGCAGAATAAAATTTCCCAAGAATCGTTCAAGCAGGATCTATCTATTAATGCAACAAAACTAGATTAGGGTTTACAAGTTTTTACCTTATCGTGGAAGAGGTTCTAAGGATTCAACTCGCAGTGCTCGGTGTAGATCTGGACCCTCCAATCTATGCCTCTTTAGACCTCATCAAATCAGTAATCAGAACTCCTTTCTGGGGTTTCTGGCACTCTAGGAGTCGCCTTAGGATGCATGTAGAAAATTAATTTTTTGTTGGCTGATAGCAGCGATCCACATGTGACTATAGGTGGAAGATTGTGGAAATCTGCCAGTTGTTGGCACAAATACCAAGGTCATAGTGAAGGCTCTATTGACCCCATATTTGATCATGAAGTCAACCCTGATGGATAATAGTGTTCAGTCGTGCATGTGCACTGCGGATCACATTGTTCCGCCACAGAGAGTCACCTCCTCGATTTGTGTGCCATAGGTGGTAAATCATGGTGTTTCATTAGGGATTCCCTTCCTTGATTTTTGTGCCATGTAGATCACATCGGTCCACCATCCTGGCCGGTGGAGGATGGCATCATTATGTGGTCACCTCAATTTGCATGCCATCGGTGAAGATCCTCATTCATAATGACTTCATTGTGGAACTCATTTGCATGGTATCTATGTGAGTGCTAGAAGATGTCTAGAGTTGCTCATCTCTGCCTCTCCCTCTTTATCTCTCCAAGTTGCTCTTAGGGTTTCTCAAACCCTAGAGGCAACAATGAGAGAACCTGAGTATGTGCCCTAAAGGCCGCCTCTCATATCATATATATAGAGGAGTGGAGAGTGAGGGTTTCCTAATCCATGTTGGGCCAGGATGTGGACTCTGTGACTTATGGAAACTAATTTCCTAAATTATTGTCTATATTTCATTTAGGTCCCTAAAACTTACATTCACAACCCTAGATTTATTATAACAATCACAATATGGTCCAATTCAGCCTTTCTCTAAGCTATCTCTATGTGTATGACCTTATAGGCACCATACTATGTTGCCAATGGATTAACTAATCAATATTAAGATCCATAAGCAATGAGTGATGTCTAGCTACACATAACTTCTACTCAAGTAGTAGGATTAGTCAGATAAGACTAAACCAACAATGACTAAAGTTACCATGTTCTATAATCCTTTTGTCACAGATATTCATATCAAATTAGAGGCATGGACACATCATCCTCGTTACATTCAATCCAAGCTCCTTGATCTCCAAGTACACTAGAAAGATACATATGAGCTCAGTATCATATACTAACTCACATGAGCATGGTCATGTGTTTCTCTAGTATCACTTATCAAGAGGCCTTGGATATTGCTCCAGTTATATGGGAAAGACAAATTCCTTATGCATCTATCACAATGACTAACATGATTCTCAACACACCCAATCACTACCTTTATGTAAACCTTCTTAAATATCACATTCGGTAGTTTCAAAGCATGATGATTGTCATATCAACATTGTAGTGACTTCAGGTTGAAGGAGTACAACACCACTATCATATTTGATATTTGATTATGACTATCATATAATGGTCCATGAATCACTTCTCAAGGTGGGTTTGTCTAGTACACTTGTTCTCTAAAATGTACCTATGTTCCTGACTTGGTATCCAATACCTATGACCCATGAGACATGGTCATCAATCACTACACATACTAGTCTCACATGTATTATTGTTGTCCAATCCTCAATAATACTTGACTAGGGGCATTTAAGAATATTGTTCTTAGCATCCATTAGCATCTCATGTTCAAGTCACGTACTTGAGGTCCCATGTCTTTGAACCAATCATTCTAAGGACATTTATTATGTACATTAATATAGTAGTAATTAAATATGCATCAGTAAATTGGAATTGCCTTTATTAATCAAATCAAAAGTACATAATATCATGATAGCCATCATCTAATTATTGGATTCTAGGGCATATACATCAATAGTTGGTAATTGAATTATGATTGTAGTGGAGAAATGGGATCATATGAGTGTGATGGTTTCTGGTGTTGGTGAGGTGATGGCACTTGCACTTGTGGGGAATGTATGGATTTTGAAGAGTATCCACCAATCCACTAGAGTTGTTTAGATTTCCCATGGGTTGTGGGTGAATTTTCCCCACCACATAGAAAAAAACTATTGAGGAAACCTAATCCATTCTTTTATCAATTCTGGTAATGTTCAGATCTTGAGTAGACATCTTGTCTTTAACATCATCAAATGTGCGTAGCTTAGCAAATACTTCTTCTTTGAATCTTGAACTTTACATTTGACTTTGTTGTTGGTTTCCATGGGAGTGAAGGTACATCACCTCTTCACTAAAAGACACAATGGAATTGAGAGACTAATTTGGAGAATTTTCCACTTGATTCTTCATCATATTTATCATTTCAACAAGAATCTACATCATATGTGAACTTGAATCGTTAGGATTTTAAGGTGTTACACCAATGACATGGCTACAATCATTAACCACACTATAAGCTCTATGCCTAAAATTCTCTACAAAGTGTTCAAACACGGATCATGACTCCTTAGGGGGTTTAGACATGAAATTAGTTCAAAAATAAGAATCCACTAAAGCTTGATCTGATTGAGAGAGATAATAGTAAAAATATTGACAAAGATTCTATAAGGGAATCTCACAGTGAGGGCACTCTCTCAACATCCTTTTAAACCTTTCCCAAGAATCATGAAACTTTTCATTATTTAGTTGGCTGAAATTGACTATGACATGTTGCATCTGTGTTAACCTTACAATAGAATAAAATTTCTTTAAGAAGGCATTCTTCATAATATCCCAATTAGTGATTGATGTAGCCCTATTTTAGGGCTTCATTTTGTGTGATATTGCACTTCAATCACATCTACAACTGTTATATTACATGTTATTTCCCATAATATGTGTTTTACTATCAAATGCACCTATGGATGGTTTTGCATTTTTTATAGGTACTTTGTACATCAATTGATGTAAGAGAGAGATGATGGTTGAATCTAGGTCTTCTAAAATCTTGGAGGGCCCAAAATGAGGCCAAAACAACTCCCAACCTACCCCAAGTGATGAAAGAATGTATTGAAGCAATAACCCTCATGGATGACCAAGTTCAAGGTTCAAATGCAAGGTGGTGACTCCAAAACGGTCGTGCTAGCATGGAATGGTTGTTGTGGGACATGCCCCAATCAGTAGAACCTTTAAAAAATAACCATGAATCCCATCATACATGTTCTACCCACCAGGCTCGTGTTGGGCTCTAGCCCATCATAGCCGTGCTAGAAGACCCAGAAGCCCAAATTTCTCATGTTCATTTCATTCTTCCACCATGGTCATCGCCATCCACCATAGTCATTCTACCTATCCCCCAACACAAACGTGGTGACCACCACATTCGTGACACCATCCATTCCAAAACCCCAAAACAACCTATCATTTTTTTTATTTTTTACCTCGGCCATTCTACTCCACAACGGTCATGCTACCTCCTACCCATAATGGATATGCTTCCCATCACAACCGTTATACCACCAAAACCCTACATTTTTTTGCACTGCATTTCTACTTTTACCCCCACTTAACCTAGTGCTTCCTCACCACCTATATATACAAGGGTGGCGGTTGTAGCATGGGACTAGCCACCCTTAGCTACCTCTTCATCATTTCTTTCTCCTTCTCACTCACTCCTTGATTTTCCACCTCATTTTCACCTTCCTCTACCTCAAAACACTATCTTTCAAGGGTTTTTCCCACTTCCACCATCCCTTCCATGCTCTCTTTCCATCAGGGAGGTAGGACTCCATGCTCTTGTTGTTGGAGGTGAAGGAGAAGGAAGCTTCCACGAGATTCATGACTTACTTTCTCTTCTTCTACCTTTCTTTTATTCTTTTTGGTTTTATGTCTAGCTAAGCCCTTTGTGGGAGATTTTTGGGGTAAAAAAATGTTCCTTTGATACCATGTTGGAGAAATATAACATGTAAACTCTATATTTTCATTCTATGATGATTTCTTTTGATTTTATCTCATTTCCCATGATTCTTCTTGTGGTTTGTGCTTGAAAACATAAATTGAATGTTGTTTTATGCTTGAAACCACCTAGGTCTAGGAGAAGATGGCTTATGTGAGGCTATTTTGGGATTTTCTCCTAGGTCCAAGTAGTGGATCCCTAGCTAGCACCCCACCTTCCCACACATATATCCCTTCTCTTAGTCCTAGGTGTGAGATCCAAGTAGCTAGTATAGGAGTATTTAATGTAATTACCTACGAGTTTTCTAAAATCTAGATGGTGAGTAATGTGAGGTGAAATGCCCTCACCTCTACTCATCATTCCTACCTTTGGCTCCCAATTACACTTAGGATTCCCACCCTAGAAACCTAGGCTAGTAAAATCTTATTGGAATCTCACCTAAACCTTAGTTCAATTGATCCGTGTAAGGCTAGATAGGGTGTAAAAGGGTGTAGTTCCCCTTCACACACCCTACAACATCCATGGTTGACTAAAAGTTTTGGGTGATTCAATTGCATTTGGTTAGTTGTTTGGTTTGTCAATCTAGAATGAATGGTTAGGCTTACATGTTATATCCTTCCCCAACTGGAACCCTAGTAACATGCTCAAATGGCCCACCTCTCCATAACTTGCTAAAAAAACCAATTACTCTCTTAGCTAGTTCATGCTAGTTTAGTTGGTTTCTTTAATTGCTTTGTTAGTCAATTGCCTTGTTTTGGATAATTTAGCTTTGATAGAGTACTTAGTGCTCTTTTGAGCTTGCTAGTGTAGTCGTTTCTAGTGAATACTAATCTAGGTTCATAATTTTTTTAGTGTCTAACTTGCTTAGCTAGTGTAACTTAGTCTTAGTCTCTTGCTCTCCCATACTTAGTTGTCTTTCTGTGTTAGCTAGAATTAACTTGCTTAGGGTTAAATAGGGTTTTTCTCATTTTGCTTTCTTTCTTGCTTGAAACCTTAGTGTAATCAAACTCAAACCAACCTCAAATCCTAATCTCCGCTTTAGGAACATAGCTTAATCTAACTTATCTCTAGTGCCCCTCTCTCCTTGCGGATCGACTTATCTTACCTCTTGCCTATACTATAACATGACCCCATGCGCTTGTGGGTGAAGTGTGATTACTCTAAGTGAGTGTGTCAAACTACGTCCTAATAAATTTGAAACATCCCTGTATGTACACTAAAGGCACATCTAATCCAAATTCAAAGGATCAGAAGTACCTCAAGTGAGAATGCACCAATGCTCTCCATTTTAGATCATACCAATGTTTATATAGAATGGAAAGAGTGGATAGTGACATGAACCATTAGTTGTTGAGGGAGTGTGGAAATTAGAGCATATCTCCAAGGTGTCAATATGCTTATAGGGGCTCTCATTCTCTAATTTATATAAGTTAGAAAGAAGTCCCACAAGGGATGGAAAAATTGAGAATAGTTCTCATAGTGATTGTTCCATTCCTATAAGAAAAGAAGAGGTATAGTTGCCCAGAAAAAGTAGTCAAGGAGAGGTAGGGATGGAAATAATGACCACCTCCCAGACCCTGAACCAACACAAAACTGAACCATTACATTGTTAGCAGATTATTAACAACCATACACTTTGTGGGGCCCCAATGATGGGAAACCGTTTAATGGTTTTGGTTCAATTGAAATCCATACCATAGAAGGAGAAACTCTAAGGATGACATCGATGATAGACATTGCACCTACAAAACCTTGTATCTGATACCTCCATTGATGAGCTACAGCTGGTTACTAACAATTGGAGATACAACATCAACTCCTTCTTTATTTTGCCTCCTCTATGTTCTACCCAGCTCCTTCTCTTCTAATATAGGTGCTCTTCATTTACATTTGAGGACAATGTCACCCTGTCTCTTGTTGTCAACCAATAGGTAGCCATTGCCAAGGTAATGCCATGATCCTCATTGTAAAGGACCCCGTAGCCATGGAGACTCCTTGGCTAGTGGGAACAGTGGACCAAAGCCATGTAATGGGAGGAGGTCTTGGGACTCAAGAGTCCCTTTACCACTATAGTATGCGGCTACTCTCCTCATCACTCCTAGACTCTATCATGCCTCTCTAAGGTGGCATGTGATGCCACAAATGAGTATTTGGGGCCAAAGACGATGGCATGGTAGGAGCATGGACAAATCTCCATCTCCATACTGGAAGCCAACTTCTTTATACCAAGCACAAGGCCACTAGGAGGAGGAGGTCTTCTAGTGCTACCTCTATTCTATTGAGGGCACCATCATGAAGCTGATGGTGAATGATCATTGGTTGAATGTATTGTATATGTTCTTCTAGTTTGGATCCCACGGGGAGGAAGGTATTGTATTTTCACATTGAAATAATGATTTCATGTTTGAACCATGCATTACTAGTTTCTATAACCCACGCCACCCACTGAATGGGAAATGAAGGCCTACTATTTTCCATTTAATAATGGGAGAATAATTTGGGTATCTGGGCATGCAAACCCCTTACCATTGGCATCCCTATGGAGAGGTCATGAGGGCACTTCGTTAGGTGGTGGTGGTACTCCATTGGGATTAGCCATTCATCCCTTCCCTAATCTGCATTTTCACATGCACGTTTCAAAATCATAAAGAGTTGGCAATCTCAAATGCAAGAACAAATAAAAGAATAAATAATAGCAAATGGTGAGGGCAATAGGAATAGTCTAAGTAAAACACACCCCAGTTGGGTAACAAACCCCAACTGGGTGGGCTGCCGCTCTCCCTGACAATACTCCAAGAATGATTGATGTGTGTGTGATACCAAACACTTCGACTAACAATATTCGTAGACCTTAATAGACACACTCAACTACAGAAAACACTTTTCCCTTAAGTGTATGGGTTTAGAGTATAGTATAGAGAAGGCAAGCTAGGGTCAATTCATAGGGAGATATGGAGTTACTAGACTAAGTTTGCTTTATTAAGTTCCTATTTTGAGGTGTTGAATGTTAGGGTATGACTTTGGAGTTTGAATTACACTAATTGAATAAGCAATGGAAATAGAACAAGAATCAAAGCTAAGTTACCCCTACACAAATAGGTCTATCTAACTAAGAAACAAGAGAAATTACACTAGACTAGACAAGAAATCAACATTACACTAATCAAAAGCAATTTTAATTATCGCTCAAGAGAGCATTGTAGCTAAGTAAAACAAGAGGAAGAAATGAGTTACACTAAGCCAACAATTACACTAAGAAGGCAAGAAATGAACTAAAATAGAAAAATCCTACCACAAAATAGTAAATATAAGAACTAGCTACTCTAGCAATGGATAATTAACATGAGAAAAGCAATTATATATGTATACAAGCAAGGAAGCTTACTAGGATAACACTAACTAAGGAAATGAACAATTAGAGTTTCTAGCAATTAATTGTGGAATTGGGTCGTTTGGGGGTAAATGTAACTATAAACCTAGTTGGGTGATTTTTGTCATCACATTCAATCAAACCATGTTAATTAACCAATAAACACAGTGGAATGATGAAGAATTATCCTATACAAGTTGACCTTGGATTGTATAGGGTGTAAATAGAGGAACTAGTTTCTATTATCCATTGTCTAACCTTTTAAGGTTAAATTGCATAGCGTATATGTAGAATTTGATAACAACCACACTAGTTTAGGTCTCTAGGAGTGATTCTTCTAACGTACTTAGTGACACATGGTGGCACGGAGTGTAGGTGATGAGTATTTCACCTCCTTTTACACTCCATCAAACCGATAGACATGCTCTTTTACAATCATGTTAATTAAGGCACTACTATCTAATTAAATATTACACCTAGGGATACAAGAATAGGTGGATATGTAGGAAGAGGGCTACCTAGTAAAGAATCCACTAGTTGGACTTAGGAGATTTCCCCCAAAAATCCCTATATACACCATTAATCTATGATTAGGTTATTTCAAGCATCAATCAATATATCAAGAGATTGGAAATGAGATAGAAGCATAAATATAACATTTCCAAATGAAATCATAGTGATAATTACTGAACATGGTATCAAAGTAACATCTATTTCCCCAAGTAGTCCACTAAGGGGGGCTTATCTACTCATGACAATGGAAAATACAAACATGGAGGATAAGTATATAGAAGAATCCATTGAGCTCTAAGTAGTGGTAGACTCTTCCTTCTCTAGAAGATACAAGCTTTAGCACTTCCCTCTTCTAAGGTGAAATGGAATGGATAGTGGCCAAAACCCTATATAAGGTGATAAAATGGGAGTGGAGAATGGTAAGTGGATGGTAGGTGGCTTAAATGAATGCCCAAGGGAGCTAACCTTCTGCTCCCATCTACCAATAATGTTTGTATAGTGGTAGGGAAAACGTAGGGTTAAGTGGGGGTAAGATGGTAAAATGATAGTAGGACATCATTAGGGTTAGGTGGGTAGCACGGTTGTAGTAGGTGAGTGTGGGAATGGTCATGATAGAGGAAACAGTCATGTTGTGAATGCAAAATGATCAAATATTTTTTGGGTTCTGGAGTTGAAGTAGCACAGCCATGGTGGGTATGAGGTAGAATGGTGATGATCGGTGCCACAAATGTGGTGGATAGGTTATGCCTTGGAGAGTGGTTATCTTGATAGTCGGTTGCCACAAACATGTTGGGTAGTATGTGTTGGTATTTTTGACCAGAGAGTCAATCAAATGATGATAGATGGAGCAAGGCAGCAGCAGGATACGTTGTTGGTCTGAAGCCTAATTGGCCTGTTCTTGCACGACATTTTGCCCAAATCTGGCAGGCCAAAGGCTCCATTGAAGTGAGATCACGGGGCAGAGGATACTTCATCGTTCTGTTCTCGGAGGATGAAGATTTGAACACAGCTATCGATGGAGGCCCGTGGTTCGTCGCCGGAAAGCCATTGATCATCAAGTGCTGGGAGAGAGGTGAGCCATTGGAGAAGCTTAAACTTACTGAAGTTCCAATCTGGATTAAGGTGTTTAACCTGCCGCTGGAACTCTGGGACGCAGAGATGTTCAATAAAATTGGCTCATATTTGGGAGTCCCACTTCAACCGGATAGATTTACAAATGAATTCCTTCGTCTTGAGTATGCTCGTCTGCAGGTTCTTATTCCTCTAAACTTCACATTCCCTAAGGAGTTGCAGATTGCTAGTGATGATGGTCAATTGGACACTTTCTTATTTGAGTACGAATGGGAGCCCACTAGGTGTTTGGTCTGTGGTCTATTTGGTCATGAATCAAGTTTGTGTGGAGCTCCTTCAGAATTGCAAATGCCAGCTTCGAACAAACACAGGAATGGCAATAAGAGAGAAAAGGCTTGGGTCCCTAAAGCTAACTCTACTACGAACAAATCAGACGATGGGGAGATATTTGTTGATGATGTTGAAGCTATTCAAGACTCAACTATTTCTCTAGACGAAACTGTAATCAGTGTGTTGGATAAGGGGAAGCAGGTAGTGACCGCTGACATGAATCCCAGGGAACAGGTTTCTGCTGTGGCTGCTTCTAGCTCTTCTTATCCGTTATCTCAGAGAATTGGGATTGGAGTTCAGATATTGTCTACTCCTAATACTTCACCTGAAGCAGTGTGGGAAACAAGAAGGAAGAAATCTAGATCTCCCCCAAAGGTGGCTCCGAAAGCTGTGAATAACAGGGATATCCCCTCAGTTCTGAATAAATTCTCCCTACTGTCTACTGATGAGGAGAAGGATGGGAATGACAAACCGCCCATTCCTAATGATTAGTCCTTTCAATGTTATGTCGTGGAATGTGAGGGGTGGAGCTAATAAAATCTCTCACATCTACAATGAGATTAGGGGTAATAAGGCGGATATTTACGTCATCCTAGAATCTAGAATTAAAAAAGATGTTGTCCAGGACTTTGTTAACTCGATCTGGCGCAATGCTTTCTATATTGACAATTCTGACTTCTATTCCTATACCAGAATCATTATCATGTGGATGGACCCTAATGTGGAGGTGAACAAAGTTCTTGTTAACGAGCAATTTATTCACTGCAATATCAGGAAAGCTAGAATGTGCTTTGATATGTCTGCTGTCTATGGAGCTAATGATGATAATGAAAGGAGTCTTCTATGGAGCTCTATTTCTTCTATTGCTGGTTCCAACCCACAAAGGTGGTGTGTTCTAGGTGACTTTAATGCTGTTAGACTCCCTGGGGAGAGGTTGGGTAAACATCCCCCATCTAGTAGAAGTATGAGGGATTTCAATCGTATTCTTGGTGAAACTGGTCTTATTGAAGTGTCTATGAAGGGACAGTTTTATACTTGGGACAGCCATAGTAAGAATGGTAAGAGTACTTATTCTAAAATTGATCGTATCTTCTGTGACTTGAGCTTCCTTTCTGATTTTCCCTTTTGTTGGGGTGAAGTCATTTCCTCTATAGTCAGTGATCATAGACCCATTGCTTTGAGATTTGACAGAAGCAAAAAGGGGTTTAGTCCTTTTCGCTTCATCAATTCTTGGACCAACAAAAACTCTTATAGGAAAGTTGTGGAGGAAGCTTGGAATGGGAATGTGTATGAAGGTACTCCCATGTACAGGGTATATCAAAGACTCCATGCTGTCACTAATGCTTTGAGAAGGTGGAATAGAGATAGTGTTGGAAATTTTCTGTCGAAGGCCAAAGAACTTGAAGCCAGGGCTAAATGTTTACAAGAAGAGGTTGATGCTGATCCTAATGATGAAGCTAAAAGTGTTCAGCTATCTGCTCTTAGACAGGAGGCCGTTCAAGCTTTGAAAGATGAAGAAAATTTTTTGAAACAAAAAAGCAGGATCCAATGGTTGAAATTGGGGGATAGGAATTCTGCTTTCTTCTATGCTTCCATTAAGTCGAGAAGACTTATCAATAATATCAATGTTCTTGAAGACCACATGGGCAACAAGATTTATGATGGCGATATCATTAAGGATACTATTAGAGGGTTTTATGTTAACCTCTTTAATGATACCTGTAGTGATGAATTCTAATGGAATGATAATTGGTCTGTTCCTACTATTTCTAACTCTCAGTTTGATGACCTTCGTAAAGTGGTTTCTAAGGAAGAAATTACTGATGTTGTCAAAAACATGAAGGATGACAAGGCCCCTGGACCTGATGGGTTTAACTCCTATTTCTTCAAATCTGTGTGGGATATTGTTGGTGATGACATCATTAGGGCTGTACAAAGTTTTTTCAGTTCTGGGAAACTCTTGAAGGAGTGTAATAGCACCTTTATTACTCTTATTCCAAAGAAGCCTGGGGCTATTAGCTTGAAGGACTTTCGACCCATCTCTTTGTGCAATGTTACTTTCAAGATTATCACTAAGATAATGGCCAATAGGGTGAAGTTTATCCTCCCTACGCTTATTGATCCTAATCAATTTGCGTTTATCCATGGTAGGAAAATTGGTGATGCCATTCTTTTAGCTAATGATGTTCTAAGTTCCTTTGTTGGTAATCAAAAGGACATGTGCATTAAAGTTGATTTGGCCAAGGCCTATGATATGGTCAGGAGAGATTATATTCTTTTCCTTTTATCGAAGATGGGATTTCCTGTTTGCTGGCTCACATGGATTAATGAATGTTTTCAAACTGCTTCCTACAAGGTTCTGGTCAATGGTTCCCCGACTAATGCTTTCTTTGCTTCTAACGGGGTGAGACAGGGTGATCCACTAGCTCCCTTTCTTTTCACTATCACCATGCAGGGACTCTCATCTATCATCAGCTATGAAGTCAGAAGTGGAAGTCTTATTCCTATTTCTTTGTCTGAAGATATTTATATATCTCATATTTCTTTTGCTGATGACCTTTTGCTTTTCTCTAAAGCGGATGACAGTACTGCTTCTTGTTGGAAGCTGATCCTTGATACGTTTTATAATGTTTCTGGTCTTAAGCTTAATAATGATAAAAGTCAGATTTTTTTGAGTAGAAAGGCTGATTTGGGTAATATTGCCAATATTCTTGATATCAAGGTTTGTTCCTTGCCTGTTCGCTATTTAGGTCTTCCATTATTCACTGGGAGACTCACTAAGGGTCTTTGTACCCCCATTCTGGATAAGATCAATAGTAAGCTTGCTTCTTGGAAGGGACGGCTGTTATCCCAAGCTGGAAGGGTTGAATTGGTCATTTCTACTCTTTCCTCGTATAGCATATTTTGGACTGCTGCTTTCCCTCTTCCCAAGTCTGTTATCAAATCGATTGAGAAATCCATGAGAAATTTTATTTGGAAGGATCATGAGGGAAAGAAATCCATTCATAGTGTCTCCTGGAAACATATTTGTAGACCTAAATTGGAAGGGGGTCTTGGAGTGAGATCCATTGATGACTGGTCTACTGGAGGTATTCTTAAAAACCTTTGGGCTATTGCTGCTAAGAAGGACAGTTTATGGGTCAGATGGATTCATGAAAAGTATATGAAAGAGGGCTCTCTCTGGTCTGTGGAAGCTAAATCAAACTCGTCTTGGATTTGGAAGAGGATGCTTGAACAGAGGAAAACTCTCCTGAATCACATTTGCCTTGTTCTTGGTAATGGAAATTCTTTCTTATTCTGGCTTGACCCTTGGGTTAATGAAGGAGTTAGACTTATTGATGTAGTTGACCCCCAGCTTGTCTTTCGTGTGGGGAAAGGAAAACTAGTTAGAGCTGGCTCCTTTATTGAGAATGGTAATTGGATTATTCCGAAGATCAGAGGTGGTGATGCTTTAAAGGATATTCTTAATAAGCAAACCATCCATGCTGATGCTGAAGATGCTATTCTGTTTAGAGGGGGTTCCTCCTTTACTTTGAAAGATGGTTGGCGTATCTGTAGAACTAAATGGGAGAATGTTCCCTGGGGTTATTGGATTTGGTCTGATGGCATGCCCAGAAGGTGGTCTATCTTCTTATGGAAGTTCTTTCTTGAAAAGCTCCTTACTGCTGATTATCTTAAAAGAATGGGTTTCTATATCGTTTCTAGATGCTATTTCTGTAAAGTTCATGAAGAGAACTTGGAGCACCTTGTTTTCTGCTGTTCGTATGCTAGAAGCTTATGGGATCTATTCTTGAAGAAGTCCAAAATTTCTGTTAATAGCAAGGCTGATTTGCTGCTGCTTAGAAGAGAGGACAAACGTCTCGCCAGCTGCATGATCTACATGATTTGGCTTGAGAGAAATAGAAGGGTGTTCGAGGATGCCTGCATGGAGATGGAAGATCTCTGGACCTGCTGCATTAATGATGTTGCTTCGCTATAGCTTTGTATAGATAGTTCTTCTGGTTGTACAGTTTTCTTTTCTTTATAGGGGTTGTACCTTGCAGTCTCCTTCTTTCCTTTTTGGTAGTTATGCTTTGTAATTACCTTTTCTCTCAATTAGTAAAGAGGCACCCCACCCTACTTGCACCCAAAAAAAAAATGATGATAGTAATGGCATAATATGTAAATGATTTGATTATTAATAAAATGCATACTTCCAATTTATTTTGTTTATTTAGTTATGAGATAATGATGTAACATAATAAATATCTAGAGAATGATATTACTCAATGATGTATGTCTTCAAGTATGTGACTTGAACAATGAGATCATACGGATGTTAAAAGTGTATACAATCTCATTATTTCCCTATTTGAATTTTATTGTGGAAGGTAGATAGACAGAAATAACACATAAGACTAGAATGTGTGTTGGTTGATGATAGAATCTCATTAGTTATGATATGTGATATCAAACCAAGCACACAGATACATGTTAGAGAACAGTGTATCAGGCAGACCCACCATGAGACTGACACAAGGAAACCATTACCATGGTAATCATTGTCAGCTCTCATAGTGTTGGTGGTGATTGTGGTTCTTAGACCTGAATTCATTACACTCATCACATGTCATTTGGTGTGCTTTAACATTATCCACCATAATTTTGAATTAGGATTATCATAAAGGTAATGATTAAGTACATTGTGACACATGGGGACAATTGTGAGTGATGTACATGGGATTTGTCCCAAGGCCTCTTGATTAGCGAGACTGAGGAATGCATGGCCATGCATATGTGAGTCAATATATGATATTGACCTTACATATATCTCAGACAGTCTGCTCTGGTTTAAGGAACAAGATTGAATGTTGAAGAGGATGACTACTCCATGCCTCAAGTTCAATCTGGATATCAATGACAAAGGAACTATACAAGCATTGTAACACCATACATAGATTGTAGGTTGAAGTTGTTCTCCCACTTTTGATTTACTTGTGTAGCACTGATGTGTAACTAGGTACCACTCTTTGCTTGTGATGTCATAAACCAGTTATGGACATTCACTACCAACGTGATATGGGACCTATAGGGTCAGACACGTAGGAATTCACCTACAAGATGAGTTTATCCATGGATCATGTTTAAGTTGATATCTAAAGATGTTTAGGTAGACAATTAACTGACTAGACTCAGAATCATCAAGTTGAAGTGTTGGACTGCTTGTTTGAGGTGTCATGTTGATTGGAAATTTGATTGGCTGAATTTTGCATGAGTTAGGGCACAAACTGATCAGCTCACTGGGTGAACTGATCGGCTTAGTCTTGCCAACTGAAGCTTCTGGAGATTTCTTGATTCATGAGAATAGTTGATAGTTTCACTTGTTCAATTTGATTGGTATAAGGAATTAATGTAGGACATTAATTGGAAATGAATTGTCAATTCAAAATGTGATTGGGAAACATGTGAAATGATCGGCTCACTGAATGAACTGATCAGCTCATTGTGCCAACCAACCGGTTCACCCATATCAGGGCAATTAATTCATGGAAATTTTGGTCCCTTCCACTCCTACACAGACTGGGAACCCAGACCCTAACCCCTCTTATAAATAGAGGGGTATTGGAGCTTCTCAGACACATCAATTGCCTCTAATAATTGTTTGTCTTCTCTGGTTGTGGTAACTGAGAGAACCTAAGCAAGTCCTACCTGATAAAGGGAGGGATAGCAAGGGAGAACAATTGTGGGAGAGAAAGTTAGTGATGACTACACCAACAAGAGGGACAACTACTTCTTATCCATTCTAGTAGGACGATAGGATTTCTAGGCAGTTCGCGTGGACTTCCATAGAGGTGAGGTGGCCTTTTCCCGTCGCTAGGAGGACAACATCATCCTACAGTCTGTGGTAGAGACCAAGTAGTTGTTGCAGGTGTTGTTTGAGTCTGTTGTCTATGGCGGTGTCCAGGAGCTATTGCAGACGAGTCTCGGTGCAACTATGAGTGTTGCATGACTACAATGACAAGGAGATGTCACTGGACTTATTCTAGGACCAAGTATATCCTCAAAATCATCCTTTCCATTATATAATTATTGACACGATCCGCTGGTTTATGGGGAATATTTCAATAAAATATCACTGCCTATTCTATCGCCATATTTCCCTACATTGGTATCAGAGCCACATCAATATAATATATTTGGGATAATAAATATGATCAAAATTTTAGTTTATCATTTATTTATTGCATGCAATGCAAAAAAAATTTGTCCAATCAAATACCATACATGATTCCAAACTAATATATATGATATATAGATGCAATTTATGCGCATTGCCCTAAAAGCAAGTTTTGATGGAGGATATTTAGCATGGTTATGGCCAATAACCCTAATTATCTGGGCTTGGTTGTGTGTGGTTGGTTATTCTTGTTTCATGTCAGTTTGCATATCAAGCCTCTACCTTATCTTCCAATTGTAAAAGTATTATTCCCTACCACCTTTGCTCCCCTTAAATGTAATTTGAGGTTTCTCTATAATCATGTGATAGTAGGATAGTTTAAATTCTTGTTTCTATGAAGAAGATGAGCCCATAAGATGGAGGACCAAGGAGGACTGATCAATTGGAGGCTCAACTGATCAACTGGAGGACCCAGAAGATGGTGGACCGGAGTCCAGACGGTCGGGGAGACGACCAACTAACTGGACAGGAGGCAAGTTGATCAGTTTATGGTCAAACCAATTAGCAAGTATGGATCTTCATCAGCAACGGGTTTCTACATGTGATGTAAACCCTAGGTTGTGACAATTCCTTGTGGCTCCAAGGAATTACATTAGGATGGCCACAACTATCACTTTTTGTTTATTGCATGTTTTTGTTGTGGGATATAGCATGTATATGATACATGTCATATATGTGGTGATTGAATGAAGTATATGTATTTATAATACAGATTCCCTCAATTAAATATTAAGTCTTAGATGCTTTTCAAAGGCAGCACACATGAAAATCTTGATCGACTAAGCATAGGTTACACCGAAGAGTAGTGTGATGTCATCTTGTGGAAGTATGATGGTAAATATGCATATTCTGTCCAAGCAGGGTGCATGTCTATCGTGTTGGGTTTTGGGTTAGACTTAAATGTGTGTCCTTAATGGGACTAAGCACCAGAAGCATACAGATGATTATGGCAAGGAGTTGTGCATATCATCTATCCAGGATTTGCAAATTATGCAATTGACAAAAGTTGTCTACCTTAATAATTTACTATGGACGCTGGCGTTGGCCAGGTAATAGTTGAATTACTTTGGATCTTGGCCCACTAGAAGATTGTACAATGCAAACTTCTAAATTGATATGTGAGGGCTATCAATTTGAATAAAATAGTGGAAGTGATAATTAATTAAAGACCTAATTAATATCGTCAATTTTTGAAATCAAAGCAAATAAAAAGGGTTTTTGACAAAATGCAAATTTTCTCTTGTATAATCAAATGATGAATAAATTAGTATTGTGATCAGTCCTTAGGAAGGACAAACTTGAAGGGACAAATTTTCACGACTGGTTTTGGACTTTGAGAAGGGTTCTGAAAGAAGAGTGCAATCTCTATGTCCTTGATAAACCAATGCCAAAAATACTTGCTCCTAATGCGCCTAGGGCTGAGGTGGATGCTTACTGGAAGCATGCCAACAATGCCTTGGACATAAAGTACCTTATGCTAAGTTGCATGAACTATGAGTTGCATGAGCAATGCGAGGATATGGGGATTCTTGAGATGGTAACACATCTTTAAAAAGTGAACCATGATCTCACAAAGCAAGAAAGGAACAATGTCATAAAGGTACTCTTTGAGTGTAAACTGATAGAAGGAAACTCAGTAGGAGATCATGGGCTCAATATGATTGGACATGTGTATCATCTTAAAGAATTGGGATTCTCTTTGAGCTAAAAGTTGGTCATGGATATGATTCTAAAATCATTTCCAGAATCATATAGCCACTTTATTGCATGTTATCATGTGAATAATACAGTCAAACCGATGTCAAATTTTCTTGGTATGATGAGTCATGCCAAATAAAGAATGAAGAAGGACAAATCCATGATGATGATTAGTGGAGTTGAGTCCAAGGATAAAAGAAAGGTCATGAAGAGTTCTGAGGCCAAGCCCAAATCTAAATCTTCAACACTCAAGATGAGGAGAAAGAAAAGTATAAGAGGAACTAATCTTTTGTACTTGAAGACATTCACGAAGAAGAAGATGGGGATACAGATCTCCACTTCATGTATATATGTTATTGAGATAAACCTATCTACTTGTTCATCTTGGGTACTAGATACCAGATCTGGATCTCACATATGCTCGAATATGCAGGATCTGAAAACAAGTAGACCTTTGGGAAAGGGTGAGGTTGAACTACAGGTCACAAATGGATCAAGACTTGTTGCCACTGTAGTTGGAACCTATATTTTATCTCTATCCACAAGGCTTGTAATAGAGTTAGTGAATTAATATTATGTACCTACAATAAATAGAAACATCATTATTAAATCGTGTATGGACAAGGATGGATATGAATTTCATATTAAGAATGGTCGATGTTCTATTTTAAAAGATTGGATCTTGTATGATAGAGCCCCCAACATCTTATGGTCTTAGTTTGTTGTATCGAAAGATATACATTTATAATGTAAATACCAAAAGACTAAAACTCAACAACTCAAACAAAACATACCTTTGGCATTGTCGTCTAGGGTACATAAATGAGAATCTCGTATCTAG
Source organism: Alisma plantago-aquatica (assembly GCA_963693085.1). Lineage (NCBI taxonomy): Eukaryota > Viridiplantae > Streptophyta > Magnoliopsida > Alismatales > Alismataceae > Alisma > Alisma plantago-aquatica. Next base: position 1,280,235,989 of record OY856409.1, read on the forward strand.
ACTCCAAAAAGATGCTTATTTGGACTCTTTTGATTTCAAATCAATAGAGACATCTGAATCTTGTTTGTTGAGAAAGATGCTAAGACCCCTTTCACCGGTAACAATGAGAGGTCTACTGATCAATTAGGACTTGTACATACTGATGTGTGTGGGCCTTTTATAATAACCGCTAGAGGTGGGTATCAATACTTCATTACCTTCATTGATGACTTCAGTAGGTACGGTTGTGTTTACCTTATGAAACATAAATTAGAAACTCTTGACAGGTTCAAGGAGTTTATGAATGAAGTACAAAACCAACTTGGGAAAAGTATTAAGGCACTTCATTCTGATAAGGGTGAAGAATACTTAAACTAAGAGTTTGAGGACCTTTTTAGAGCCCATGGAATTGTATCTTAATGGACTCCGCCTAGAACGCCTCAGAATAATGGTGTATTAGAAAGAAGAAATCGCCATCGTTGGATATGGTGTGATCAATGATGATTTTAGCTGAGCTTCTGAATACCTTCTGGGGTTATGATCTTGAAATCACCGTGTTTACACTAAACTGGGTACCATCTAAATCGGTTCAAAAGATACCATATGAGATTTGTACTGGGAAGCATCACGAAGTGTCTTTTATGAAGATTTAGGCATGTGAAGCTTATGTGAGGAAAATGTTTCTTGAAAAGATTGACCCTAAATATGATAAATGTTGTTTTTTTGGATATCCTAAAGAGACAAGAGGATATTACTTTTATTCACTATCTGAGAACAAAGTGTTTGTTGCTATAGATGTTTCTTTCCTAGAGATGGATTTTATTTCCAAAGGAATCAGTGGGAGGAAAGTGGAACTCGAAGAGGTTTGAGACCACCAAGAAAGCATTGAACCGATATATGTACAAGAGGAACAAAGAGAATCACAAAGTGTTTTGGAATCTCAAATTCCTCCAGTAACACAGACACCTCATAGATCTAATAGGACATGCCTTCAACCTAAGAGATTTGGATATCTTATGACTCAAGAAGGCGGTGAGTTGGTCATAGATGATGAGCCAACACCCTATCTAGAAGCTACTGAGGGACTAGAGTCTGAGAAATGTCTTGAGGCCATGAGATTTGATATGGAATCCATGTATACCAACAAGGTATGAACCTTATCAATCTACTAGAAGGGGTAAAACCCATAGGGTGCAAGTGGGTCTTCCAGAAGAAGACCGACATGGATGGTAAAGCACAAACCTATAAGGGCAGATTGGTTGTAAATGGTTTTAGACAAGTTTAGGGTGTTGACTATGACGAAACCTTTTGTCCAATAGCCATAGTTAAGTCCATCAGGATCATGCTTCTTATTGCAGCTTATCATGACTATGAGCTTTGGCATATGGATGTTAAAACCACATTCCTTAATGGGAATCTTCTCAAGGATGTGTATATGACACAACCTGAGGGTTTTATAAATCCAAAGGATGTAAATAATGTTTTTAAGCTACAAAGGTCAATCTATGGATTGAAGCAAGAATCTCAGAGCTGGCATCTTTGTTTTGATGAGATAGTCAAAGAGTTTGCCTCTTGTGTGATAAGAAGGTTAGTGGGAGCATAGTGACATTCCTCATATTTTATGTAGATGACATACTGTTGATGGGGAATGACATCCCTACTTTATAAAAGGTAAAGACATGGTTGGGAAATAAGTTTTCTATGAAAGACTTGGGATAAGAATCCTACATATTGGAGATCAAGATCTATATAGATAGATCTAGAAGGCTTCTTTGAATAAGTCAAAGCACATACATTGATAAGGTGTTGAAATCAATGTTTTCAGAATCGAACCGATGGTCGAACCAGTACTGACTCAGACCGGATTAAGTCGAGTTCAACCGGAAATGATGTCAGCATGACATAAAAAAATATTTGAACCGAAAAAACTGAACCGGTCACGATGATAAAAGGCAATTAGCGCTCGGACCGGTCAAACTAGTTGAATTGGGCATATTATATATATATATATATAGAGAGAGAGAGAGAGAGAGTGAAGCTGGAATACACTTGAGTGTACTCGAGACGCTATACACCTCAATCATTTTCCACAATTAAGCAATTATTTTGGAAATCTAAATCATTGATCTTCTAAAATATCTTAAGAACATACTATATAATAAATTTCAGCTCATTTGGACACTTATAGGGCATACATCTAAAGGAGGCAAAAATCATATATTTCAAATTAGTTTTGTGCGTTGATTTTGTTGTCCTTGGATGAGTGACTTGCACTCTTCCAAATGGGCTCAAATTTTGTATCTAGCCTATTATTATTGTAACCATGAAGATCAATGGATTTGATTTTGCAAAAACATGGTCTAGATATGCAAACACCATTGGGGTGTACGATGTGATCTGTACACTCGAGTGTATTCTAGCCTGACTATCTCTCTCTCTCTCTCTCAATATATATATATATATATATATATATATATATATATATATATATATATATATATATATATATACATATATATACATATATACATATATATACATATATATACATATATATACATTTATATATATTGTTTGTATATATATATATATATATATAACCATATATATACGTATATATATATATAAACATATATATATATATATATTTGAATATATATATATAGTGTATATATATATATGTATATATATAAATATATATATGTGTACATATATATTGTTGTGCAGATGTATACATTCACACACACACACACACATAGATATATATATATATATATATATATATATATATATATATATATATATATGAATATATATACATTGTATATATATATAAGTATACATATATATTATTATGTAGATGTACACATACATTGACACATACATATATATGTATATATACAAATATACATATATTTCTACATATGTACATATATATATGCATTCTACCTTATATGTATATTTTCTATATAAATACATACATACATATATCCCATATGTATATACATATATATACATATTGATCCAACCCTATTCTAGGGTTGTATCTCGTGTCATTTTGTACCTTTATCACATTCAAATGCATTACAATTACATGTTATTCTCCCCAACATGATTATCATTGCAAATATGCTTATGGATGTTCTTTGCACTATTTTTCAGGTACTTGGACCATGCTTAGATGGAAGAGAGAGATGGAGGGACCCAAAGAAGGCCCCAAAGTCTCCCTCAACCTACCTCCAGTGGCCAAGAATCATCCTCGAGCAAAGACATTCGAAAATGACAAAGTTAGAAGAGAAATCAAGAAGTCAAGCCTCACCACGGCCGTGGCCACAATGCCACGGTCGTGGCTTTATTTCCAAGTTCCAACAAGTTGCAACAGGGAATTCCATAGATCGCCCACGACTGTGGCCTCCCAGCCACGACCGTGGCCAGTGAAGACAACACGACCGTTGTGATAACCTAGATTTTTGAGTTTTAATAACTAATACAATTATTAAGAGACAAGCATTCTATGTAAGATGTCCAAATACCAAATTGAGGAATTGGTTTGTACAATCATGGATTCCTTCACCCAAATTAGGTGATTGGAAATATGATGGAGGACTATGATGCCTAATTGAATTAAATTGTGAAATTTTGATTAATAAAGTCCTCATGAGACCAATCATACATTTAGTGATCCAGTGAGTAGTGGACTAATTTTCTTGGAGGAATTATGTATATATGAACCAATGTTAGAGTTTGATGTCAACCTTGATTATTTTTGTCTTATCAATTTCTCTTATTACCACCCCTAGTATCTTATAAAGTCAAATTACATGAAATATGACAATTAGTCAATTGACATGGCCAACATTCGAATTTCACTCCCAAATTTATGCCACATCTACATCATGACATTATAAAGCTACACCTAAAATTCCATTGCAATTAGACCACCCAATTAGGAGATATAAGCATTTAAAATTATGTGTATATTTGCCTTTTTTCAACCTTAGGACCTAAGATTTTGGTTTAATGGGGCAAATATGTGTCACACGGCCCATGTTCAGGCTGGGCGCGGACCGTTTGATGGAGGGCCAACCCTCAGCCGTCCGATCCTAGGCCACAGCTTCCCGCCCTGATCCAAGGGCTGGGAATGCGTCTTCAACCTCCCGCAAAGGGCGGGGAGGTGAGAACAAGTCCGTTCATCAGCGAGGCGCCACCTCACACCAAATCTCAGAGATTCATCCCTCTAGACGACCTCGTCTCCCCAAACCGAACCTAGATAGCCCTCACTCAAACCCCCCTCGCCCTCGGATCAGGGAGGATGAGCCCTCTGTTGCCAGCGCCTCTCCACCGCAGAGAGCAGGTGGTGGCCGAGGAGATAGAACCGAGCAATAGTATTCACGGAGGAGAACCGAGAAGGGAAAATGAAGATCGGCGTCAGTGGAGTCCAACCAAGCTTCTTTTGCAGACCCTCATGGTGGTCCTGAAGGTGGACGAAGCCAACTTGGCTGGAGGAGAAGGAGTAAGCCTGCACGACTCCTCAAACCTTTCCACTTCAAAGAGAGGTGGCAGGTGAGTTCGTGGAGGCCTAGGGAAGCTTTCTAGAAGCTTTTGTGGAGTTTCAAAGCACGAGGGAGTTTTTCCCCTTTTCCCTCTGCCGCACCAGCCGTTGTTGCCGGCGAGCCTGCCCAGATCGTGAGCAGAAGCCGAAGGCACTGAATTTCAAGGACGGCGGCGTGGAGGAGGAATCACCAGATCTGATGGCAGTCTTGGAGTTGGACGGAGGCCACAGTGCTGCTGGCATCACCTCGCCGGAGCCTCGCCCTCACGGTGGCGCCCTGCTAGATCAGAGTCCCGCTTGGGACTGATCGTGTGGACCAGGTCAGACCAAGATGAACCGGGTCCAATCCCCTGAACCACCTGGCTCACAGATCCAAATCAACCAAATCAGCCGGTTCGAGGCAAGGCAGGGAGTGTGGTGTGCTTTCCTTAGGAGCTACGTGGCATCCATCTCAGGTGTCATCCATATAATCCGACGACCTATGAATTTCCAGAAAGGTAAATCTTCAATAATTTACCAAATCTTGCAAAAGCCATAGTAATTAGTATGATTATCAGAAAAATGCAAACAAGGTATCGTTATTCTCAGAAAAATTAGTAGAACAATATGAAACCATAATATCAATCTTTTGATGAACTAATCTTAGCAATATCATGTAAGATGATATCCAGTTGTTTCATGGATAATAAATAGTAAACAATGGCCAAAAATTATGATAAAATGCCAGTGAGTCTATAATCATGTATATAATGCATTTGACGTCAGATATGACCATGTTGATGTACTAAATTACATAATTTAATTAATATGTCTAATTAGGGCTAATAACACTAAAGATGATGTAATAAATGCACACATGCTCAATAAATGATGAAATTCACAGAGTAAGATCATATCAGTATATGGAACTTCAGTTTTAATTATGAGATCATAATGATGAAGAGAATCTATGTTATATGAAGATGAATCTTAATCCATGTTATAAAACCCTAATCTGGGTTAATGATGTAACCAGGGTTAATATGTGCACAAAAAGGATATGGAACCTAATGTTCAGATAATGAACCATAATCTGGAAAATGACATCATTAAGATAATTCTAAGACAAGAATGCAAGTAATGATGAGAATATCCTAATGAGTTAAGAAAACCCTAAAATGGATACGATTAGGGTTAAGATGAGATGTAATATGATAAGAACCTGATGATAGTATATGGTCTTGTTTTGATTAGGTGATGACCAGAGATGTAGATGATCCAGAATATAAGTATGGATCTCTGAACTCAGGTACGTGGATATAATTATATGACTAGATTTGCTGGATGTTAAATATATGTACTTGTTTGTTTGTACTTGAAATACATTGTTGGATGTAGATCTATATGTATTGTCATTTCCGCCTTGAACAATAAGAACACTAAAGAAAGAAAATGGAATGTAGTTACTGATGGTTCATTAATCTCCCTATTTGAGAGGGAAAGTATTAATGTTGACTAGCACTTCCCTAATGGTACAAGGTATGCGGGGAGATCCCTAATGGTACAAGGTACGCAGGGATAGGGCCCAATATTTATGTTTGTGGTAAGTCCACCATAGTAATACATGTCCATTGAAATATGATTAATAACTTGGGATTACCTGATTTTTCTGCCTTTAAATAATGTTTTCTTTCTCTTTCTTCAATTTCAAGTATTTTATATGCAAGCATAGTATAGCTCTTTAATTCCACGTACCAACTTTTGTTGATGTTTTTGTTTCTCATATTTTCTAGGTCCAGAGCTAGAATGGGATATAAAGAATAAGATGTGAGCAAGTTGTACAGGTTGTACCTATTGTCTAAGATCCTGTTAGCATACATGTTCAGACTTGTAGAGTTTCATTCAATCTGTAACTGTAAATCATGTTGTAATAATTCATTTTGTATAAATATACATGTTGAATGTTGAGTATGTTATGGTTGTATGTTCATGTATGCGTATTATGCTTCCGCATCGCTTTCTGATATGATTGGATGATGTTCTCGAATTCTGACCTCTCATTCCCAATAGGGTTTTGAGAAGGTGAAAATCTGGGGACGTCACAGTTGGTATCAGAGCATGAACAATAGCTACACCTGACATTTGCTCACCATATAACATAAAATCTTAATCTCACCTTTCACTTTAAACCCTAGAAATTTAGTAAGTTATTTTATAGGAATAAGTTCTGACTTAGCCTCTAGGTTAGAACCTAGATGTTCGAGAACTAGGTTTAGACAAGTGTGTGAGACCCTTTCCATATAGAGCTCATATGTATTGGGTAGCTACACTAGTCTACATCTCGTTCTCACCATTTCACTAGGTGACATGGCACTAGACTATCTACTGCGTGTGGGACACTCGTTTTGCTGATTTGGTTTTGTTTTCCAATCGGCTCGAGCCTCGAGTGTTTTCTCTGACGTCTTCTTTCTCGGAGAAAAACTATATAATATTTTATTATATATATGTAAATATAAAAATGTGTCCACACACTGGAGAGTAGTTAGTGTTCATGCAATCTAAGTGAAAGGGAGTGACATCAGTATAGAAGAGAGAGTAGTCTAGATTAGATGTCTAGAGCCTTATCAAGATATGTGATACATAGAGCAGATGATAGAATGACAGTTGAAATAAGCACGTGAAATCTTATCTAAGTTGATCTCTGATGGTATAAGTTTCCTTATATAGGTTTAAGTTGTATATTAGTTGAATCCAATTTTGTAGAATTTATGCAAAATCTTGATGAGGAAAGTACATTCCCTTTTCCTACTTAAGATAAGCTTAGTTAAGATAGAGATGAGTGTGCATGAGCCTCAAGCTCTTATACAAATAGGATGTCTAGTGGTAGGATGAGATATGTGGTGAACTCTAGAGAGAGTAAGACCCACAGGGAGAAGGTCATAGGACCTAGCCTCCAATATATGAGATATGTGTTAAAAATAAAATCCTACACTAGATTACTCTTGAGTGTTGAGTTGAGTCCTTATGCATGATTCACATCTATATATGAGAATTGGGTAAAATAAAATGATGGGTAGATGACCCATATGATAAAGTCAATCCTTTGGCTGAGTTAGGACCTAGCTAGAGTGACATATTTTGAGAATCTCATCATTAGTTGCAAGTGAGGTAATATATGAACTCTAGTTATGAGAGTATGATGCTTTGTGCAAAAGATACTCAAAATACATGTTCTCCCTTCTTCTTCTCTTTCGTAATATATGATGATAGAAACCTCACTTGAGCTATATGGATGATTTATATATGAGGAGTCACTCGTATAAGCTTGACCTATTCTCCCCCCCCCCTATATCATACATGTAGTACTCAAGATTGAAATCATGATAAGTTTGACTTTAAAATATTCTCTTTCCCTTCACATGAAACATGAAAGATATGATGCTGAGATAATGGGATAAACTTAGTATATTCTCTTTTTACCATCACATCATACATGCAAGACATAAAAATTTGAACTCATGAACTTGATATAAAGATATTTTTTTTGGATCATAGGATATATGATCAGAAATATGGTTCATAATTTTGATCCTTCTCAATGTATGCTTCTAAGTTGAGTAAGAATATCACACCATAGGGTGAAGCTCTAATGGTCAAACATGTTACGTAAGCCCTTCTTAAGAAAAATTCTAATATCAAGGATGAAGATAAATCTCCTCTAATGCTGAAATCATTGTAAGATGTTAATGATGTTAGATTTGAATGATTTGAATATCATGACTAATAAATGATTTTCCTCCTAAACCTCAAAACTATGAACAAACCATGTACCCTTAGAGGTGATGTAACCCTAAGATATCATAATGTCATTTTATGGATAAGACATTAAGTAATGCTTCCACATATATGAGGTGGGGTGGACACACCCAAGAATCTCTAGACCCTAAGCTGGAAACTTAGATTGCACGCAATTATGGTGGTCTTAGAACCTAGGAAATAATTATGTATATGAAGTTCGACCCCAAAAATAGCCTCTTAAGGATGAGATTATTTGAATTTCGAGGACGAAATTCCAAATAAGGTGGGGTGAATGTGATAACCTAGATTTTTGAGTTTTAATAACTAATACAATAATTAAGAGACAAGCATTCTATGTAAGATGTCCAAATACCAAATTGAGGAATTGGTTATACAATCATGGATTCCTTCACCCAAATTAGGTGATTGGAAATATGATGGAGGACTATGATGCCTAATTGAATTAAATTGTGAAATTTTGATTAATTAAGTCCTCATGAGACCAATCATACATTTAGTGATCCAGTGAGTAGTGGACTAATTTTCTTGGAGGAATTATGTATATATGAACCAATGTTAGAGTTTGATGTCAACCTTGATTATTTTTGGCTTATCAATTTCTCTTATTACCACCCCTAGTATCTTATAAAGTCAAATTACATGAAATATGACATTTAGTCAATTGACATGGCCAACATTCGAATTTCACTCCCAAATTTATGCCACATCTACATCATGAAATTATAAAGCTACACCTAAAATTCCATTGCAATTGGACCACCCAATTAGGAGATATAAGCATTTGAAATTATGTGTATATTTGCCTTTTTTCAACCTTAGGACCTAAGATGTCGGTTTAATGGGGCAAATATGTGTCACGCGGCCCATGTTCAGGCTGGGTGCGGACCGTTTGATGGAGGGCCAACCCTCAGCCGTCCGATCCTAGGCCACAGCTTCCCGCCCTGATGCAAGGGCTGGGAATGCGTCTTCAACCTCCCGCAAAGGGCGGGGAGGTGAGAATAAGTTCGTTCATCAGCGAGGCGCCACCTCACACCAAATCTCAGAGATTCATCCCTCTAGACGACCTCGTCTCCCCAAACCGAACCTAGCTAGCCCTCACTCAAACCCCCCTCACCCTCGGATCAGGGAGGATGAGCCCTCTGTTGCCAGCGCCTCTCCACCGCAGAGAGCAGGTGGTGGCCGAGGAGATAGAACTGAGCAATAGTATTCACGGAGGAGAACCAAGAAGGGAAAACGAAGACTGGTGTCAGGGGAGTCCAACCAAGCTTCTTTCGCAGACCCTCATTGTGGTCTTGAAGGTGGACGAAGCCAACTTGGCTGGAGGAGAAGGAGTAAGCATGCACGACTCCTCAAACCTTTCCACTTCAAAGAGAGGTGGCAAGTGAGTTCGTGGAGGCCTAGGGAAGCTTGCTAGAAGCTTTTGTGGAGTTTCAAAGCACGAGGGAGTTTTCCCCTTTTCCCTCCGCCGCACCAGTCGTTGTTGCCAGCGAGCCTGCCCAGATCGCGAGCAGAAGCCGAAGGCACTGAATTTCAAGGACGGCGGCGTGGAGGAGGAATCACCGGATCTGATGGCAGTCTTGGAGTTGGACGGAGGCCACAGTGCTGCTGGCATCACCTCGCCGGAGCCTCGCCCTCACGGCGGCGCCCTGCTAGATCAGAGTCCCGCTTGGGACTGATCGTGTGAACCAGGTCAGACCAAGATGAACCGGGTCCAATCCCCTGAACCACCTGGCTCACAGATCCAAATCAACCAAATCAGCCGGTTCAAGGCAAGGCAGGGAGTGTGGTGTGCTTTCCTTAGGAGCTATGTGGAGTCCATCTAAGGTGTCATCCATATAATCTGACGACCTATGAATTTCCAAAAAGGTAAATCTTCAATAATTTACCAAATCTTACAAAAGCCATAGTAATTAGTATGATTATCAGAAAAATGCAAACAAGGTATCATTATTCTCAGAAAAATTAGTAGAACAATATGAAACCATAATATCAATCTTTTGATGAACTAATCTTAGCAATATCATGTAAGATGATATCCAGTTGTTTCATGGATAATAAATAGTAAACAATGGCCAAAAATTATGATAAAATGTCCGTGAGTCTATAATCATGTATATAATGCATTTGATGTCAGATATGACCATGTTGATGTACTAAATTACATAATTTAATTAATATGTCTAATTAGGGCTAATATCACTAAAGATGATGTAATAAATGCACACATGCTCAATAAATGATGAAATTCACAGAGTAAGATCATATCAGTATATGGAACTTCAGTTTTAATTATGAGATCATAATGATGAAGAGAATCTATGTTATATGAAGATGAATCTTAATCCATGTTATAAAACCCTAATCTGGGTTAATGATGTAACTGGGGTTAATATGTGCACAAAAAGGATATGGAACCTAATGTTCAGATAATGAACCATAATCTGGAAAATGACATCATTAAGATAATTCTAAGACAAGAATGCAAGTAATGATGAGAATATCCTAATGAGTTAAGAAAACCCTAAAATGGATACGATTAGGGTTAAGATGAGATGTAAGATGATAAGAACCTGATGATAGTATATGGTCTTGTTTTGATCAGGTGATGACCAGAGATGTAGATGATCCAGAATATAAGTATGAATCTCTAAACTCAGGTACGTGGATATAATTATATGACTAGATTTGCCGGATGTTAAATATATGTACTTGTTTGTTTGTACTTGAAATACATTGTTGGATGTAGATCTATATGTATTGTCATTTCCGCCTTGAATAATAAGAACACTAAAGAAAGAAAATGGAATGTAGTTACTGATGGTTCATTAATCTCCCTATTTGAGAGGGAAAGTATTAATGTTGACTAGCACCTCCCTAATGGTACAAGGTACGCAGAGAGATCCCTAATGGTACAAGGTACACAGGGATAGGGCCCAATATTTATGTTTGTGCTAAGTCCACCATAGTAATACATGTCCATTGAAATATGATTAATAACTTGGGATTACCTGATTTTTCTACCTTTAAATAATGTTTTCTTTCTCTTTCTTCAATTTCGAGTATTTTATATGCCAGCATAGTATAGCTCTTTAATTCCACATACCAACTTTTGTTGATGTTTTTGTTTCTCGTATTTTCTAGGTCCAGAGCTAGAATGGGATATAAAGAATAAGATGTGAGCAAGTTGTACAGGTTGTACCTATTGTCTAAGATCCTGTTAGCATACATGTTCAGACTTGTAGAGTTTCATTCAATCTGTAACTGTAAATCATGTTGTAATAATTCATTTTGTATAAATATACATGTTGAATGTTGAGTATGTTATGGTTGTATGTTCATGTATGCGTATTATGCTTCCGCATCGCTTTCTGATATGATTGGATGATGTTCTCAAATTCTGACCTCTCATTCCGAATAGGGTTTTGAGAAGGTGAAAATCCGGGGATGTCACAACCGTGGCCATCAGCACGGTCGTGGTCAGGAGAAGAAAACACGGCCGTGGCACCCTGCCATGGTCGTGGGAATTAAATTGCAAGAAGTCAGTCGCCAACAGGGAATTTGCCTCCCAGCCACGACCGTGGCCAAGTCGCCACGACCGTGGCCAAGTCACCATGACTGTGGCCAAGTCACCAAGACCGTGGCCAAGTCGCCACGACTGTGGCCGATGCTGATCAAGACGCCCGTGGCCCCTCCCCACGGTCAGCTCCAACTCCTCCAAAACGGTCGTGTTACCCAACACGGCTGTGGTGCATGCTACCCACCATGACCGTGGCACTCTGCCACGGCCGTGGCCACCACCATCTCACCACTTCCTTCACCCCACGACCGTGTTCACCACCCCACAGTCGCCCCCCACTACCCTCACCACGGCTGTGGCACACCCACCATGACCATGGTGATCACCTACCCTATACAATTTTCCACTGTTTTTCCTATTTTTCCCCCACTTAGCCCTAGCTCCTATATAAGCACTAGTTGCTTCTCGGGCTCGATGAGAGAACCTCCTAGCCGCCCCCAGCTGCTCCCTTGCCTCCATTACTCCCATCCACCTACTTCCTTGCATTTAATCCCATTTCCACCCACTTTCCACTCATTTCCACCATAGAAACCCAGTTTCTCTAGGTTTCTATCCATCCATTCCACCATTTCCATGCTCTTGGGCACCTTTAGAGGAGGAGGTTCATGACTAGCAGCAAGGAGGTGAAGGTGGTCGAGCTACATCAAGCATCCATGGTGTTTCTTACTCTCTTTCCCTTCTTCTTTGTTCCTAGTTTGATCATGTATAGCTAAGCCCCCTTGGGTGGGCTGTTTGGGGCAAAAATGTGACTGTGATACCATGTTGGGGGAATATAATTTGTAATTAACATATTTCATTACTATGATGATTGCCTTTGCTTGTGTCTCATTTCCCATTACTTGTGCATGTGGTTGTTGCTTAATTACATTAATTGCTTGCCTTGTGGTTCTTGAAGACATTTGCCTCTAGGGTGTTGGTTTCTATGTAGCTATCATAGGATTGGCTCCTAGGTCCTTAATTCAGATCCCTAGTTAGCCCCCTATCTTCCTACATAATCACCTTCTTTCTACATGCAAATGTGAGTTCTAAGTGACTAGTATAAGTGTGATTAGTGCAATTGCCTAGGATTTCCTAAAGGCTGAGGTGGCTAGTGGCATGAGGTCAAATATCCTCATCTCTTCTCCCATCCTTACCCTTGGTCCTCAATTGACTAATACCACTTATCCTAGAGACCTAGACTTGGTACGTCATATGAGAATTACACCTAGCCCTAGTTCTCCAATTAGTAGCTTAGGGTACATTCTCATAGCACCCACCTTGTTGTTTGGTTTGGTAATCTAGAATGAAATATGTTAATTGCTTATTATGGTGACATCCCCCAACTAATGTCAAGGTCACATTCCCAAATGGCCCACCTCCTTCATCTAATTGTTTAAAACCCTAATTGCCTAGTTTGCTTGTTAATGCTAGTGTAGTTCATTTTCTTTAGTTAACTTAGTTGATTGCTTAGTTTTGCTCTTTAGTGTTAACTTAGGCTATTGCTCTTGCTAGTGGTTAGTTTAGTTCTTAATTGCTTCTTGCCTTGCTAGAGTAGTGTAGCCCTCCTTGCTCTTGCTTAGTTAGTTTGATAGCTGAGTTTACTAATTTGCTTGCTCTTCCATAATTTAGTTTCCTTCTCGCATCTCTTACTTGCTCATTACTGTAATCAACCAATCAACCTTAAAACCCTAAAAACCTTACTCTCCACACTAGGAACGTAGCTCACGCCGTCTAACTCTAGTGCCCCCTCTATCTCCGTGGATCGACCCCGTACTTGCCGCCTCACCTATACGACGACACGACCCCGTGCGCTTGCGGGCGTAGTGTCTTAGTAGATGTAGGTAGTTAGTGTGGGACCATACAAATATCGAAAGCAAAGATCCCATATCCCGTGCGCTCCGACCTCGTGGGGTGTAAAAGCACCACTAGCGGAAATGCACCAAGCTTTCTGGCGTCGTTGCCGGGGATAGAGGCACTCGGCCTAGTTAGATAGTGTAGCTTAGCCTTTCCTTTTGCCCTCACCATTGCTATTATTTATTCTTTGTGTTACTCTTTCATATTGGTTCGCTAACTTGGCTCCTTGTTGTTTGATTGTGACTTGCACAGGTGACAGTTTTGCATGCATAGCACGCGTTCGACTTGCACCAACTTGGTGGTTTATGACCCCGAGATTGGGAGAAGAAGGCGTAAATCTCACCGCAATCTACATCGAGAAGCCGAGATGGCTGAGAAAAACCCACCATCGGAGGTTCCACCTCCACTGCCACACCGCCCGCTTCACGAGTACTTCACGCCGGGGAACTACAACTCCCCCATCACCACGCTGGTTGACCAAATGCCCGTTCAATAGTTATCCATCCCACTGGCACTCTTGGGGCTTCTACCTACATACTTCGGCATGGAGAACGAGAACCCCTACCACCATATAGACGCGTTCCTTGAAATGTGCTCTACATTCCGCACTCCTGCCGCCACCGACGACTCCATCAGAAGGATGCTCTTTCCCTTCTCTCTCAAAGAGAAGGCCAAGGAATGGTACGTCTTGAGGCCAGAGTTGGTCACTTGGAATGAGGTGAAGAACGAGTTTCTCAAGAAGTTCTTCCCCATAGCCAAGTTATCCTACATGAGAAGGTGCATCACGTCCTTTGCCCAAAAAGAGAACGAACCCTTCCATGAGGCATGGGAGAGGTTCCAGAAGTTGCTTCGTGACTGCCCTCATCATGAGGTTCTGCTTTGGCAGCTAGTTCAGGCCTTCTACATCAGGCTTGAGGAGCAAAGCCAAAACAATGTAGATTCTTCTTGCGGGGGCTCGTTCATGGCAAAGCCGCCCGAGGAATCATGGCTTCTGTTTGAGCATCTCGCCGAGAATTCACACCACCGAGCTTCGACTAAAGGGGGGCATTGCGGCCGGAACTACACCCCTCCCCCTTCCTCCGTGGCTCCCGCACGCAATGCCACTGACCCCGACATGATGCAAATGATGGCCGATATGATGCAAATGATGAAGAATCAAGTGGGTGGCTCTTCTAGCCAACCCGCAATGGATGTGGATATTGTAGACGAGGAAGTCAACGCTTTACATTCCTTTGGTGGCCGCAAAAACCAGGGCCCAATGTCCAGTTCCTACACTCCCGAGTGGAGGAATCACCCAAACTTCTCCTGGAAACAACAGAACGGGGATGGGCAAGGATAGGGGAAGCAGAAGCCACGCTACAGCTCCAAGTTTGAGGATGAGGTACTAGGAAGGCTAAGGAGCCTAGATGAAGTAAAAAAAGATGTCAATGCACATGGGCAGTCTATAAACCGTCTTGAGCAGAGGTTGGACCAAATTTCTCTCTCTTTGGCTAGAAGGGAAGAAGGTAGACTTCCATCTCAACCACTACCAAATCCGAACAATGATGGGGTTTTTCTAGGGAACACTTTGAGTGCTTATGTTCCACCATCTTACCAAGCCCCACCAAACCCCTATGCTCCTCCACCTCCTCAAGCACCGCTCAATTATCAATATGTTCCACCCCCACCTCACACTTACCAACAACTACCTCCACAATATCACCCCCCACCACAACAACAACCGCAACCCCAACTCATCCTTCAAAATCCCAACTCCCCTCACCAAAGGCCTCCACCACCCCAACAGCCACAACCACCTCCACAAGCTCCCTCTCCTACCACCCATGATCATGTGAAGGCGGTGACTACGTTGAGGAGTGGTAGGACTTTGGAGAGCCCCCATGGTACAGTAGTTGGCAGAGATGACACTGAGGCTGAGCAGGTTGATACTGAGATGCAGATGGATGATATTGTGATAAGAGGCAGTGTTGATACCGTGACGCTGAGCATTGATATTGTGACACCGAGCCGTGATACAGTGATTCTAGTGATACCAGTGGATGATACTGTTGATTTGGACCGATTGGGGTCCCAACTCCCACCATATCCTGATGCACTTGAGGAGCCTTCTGTTGCAAAGAAAAAGAAGAAGCATGTGGATGATATTTTTGAGATCTTCAAGCAAGTGAAAATCAATGTACCTCTTATAGACGCAGTCAAGCAAATTTTGTCCTATGCAAAGTTCCTTAAAGAATTGTGCACCTTCAAAAGAAAGACAATAGGGAGGATGCCTAAGAAGATCAAGCTCACTGAGAAAGTGAGCTCCATTATCCAACACACCATCCCCCGGAAAAGAGAAGACCCAGGTGCTCCCATCATCTCATTCTACATCGGGGCACATCGCATAGACCAGGCTCTTCTTGACTTAGGGTCTAGCATAAACTTGATGCTGTATGATCTGTTTGCTGAGCTCCAAATGGGGGAGTTGAGGCCAGCCCATTGCACTCTATAGTTGGCCGACCGATCTGTGAAGACGCCTAGAGGGCGTGTGGATGATGTGCTGGTCCGTCTTGATGAGGATACTTCTGCCTTCTTCCCGGACGATTTTATCATTCTTGATATGGAAAAAGAAGCTAGAAAGGTGCCAATCATCTTGGGGAGACCTTTCTTAGCCACAGCTGATGTCGTGATCCATGTGAGAACTGGGACCATGTATGTTACATTCATGCACATGAAGATCAGGTTGAACATCTTCAAGTCTTCTACTACAGCTGAAGTGATAGGAGCCACCGAGGAAGATTGTTATTTGGTGGAATGCCTAGATGAGATTGTTGAAGAGTTCCTACCTGCGTGGATTGAGACTGCCACTCAAGGTAGAGGTCTTGAACCAATTGTTGAGTTCCCTGATGACGATGATGAAGAGTGTGAGCTAGCCTTAGTGGCTGCAAGTCAGGACCTCCCTTCTATTTCTGCACCTTTGAAGAACTCCCTTGAAGCACCCCCCGTTCTTGAGTTGAAGAAACTTCCTGAAGGATTGAAGTACGCTTTCCTTGGCTCAAATGACACCCTCCTGGTGATCATTTCCTCTATTATCTCTCCTGAGAAAGAAAATGCATTGATGGAAGTCTTGAAGAAGAACATCCAAGCCATTGGATGGTCTATTGCGGACTTGAGAGGGATTAACCCCTCTATTTGTGTGCATCGGATATACTTAGAAGAAGATGTGAGGCCGACCCATCAATTACAAAGAAGGCTAAATCCAAAGTTGAAGGACGTTGTAACTCAAGAGGTTGTGAAGTTTCTTGATGTAGGGATTATCTATCCCATCTCTGACAGTACGTGGGTGAGTCCCATCCAAGTTGTGCCCAAGAAGGGTGGGATTACGGTTGCAGAAAATGCCGATGACGAGCTTATGCCGATGAGAGAGCAATCCAAGTGGAGAATGTGTGTGGATTACCGGAAGATCAATGAAAAGACAAAGAAGGATCACTACCCACTTCCGTTTCTTGATCAGATTTTAGAGAGATTGGCTGGGCAGAGCTTCTACTATTTTCTTGACGGATACTCAGGATATTTTTAGATTGTTGTGCATCCAGCGGACCAGGAAAAGACGACATTCACTTGTCCAAGTGGTACATTTGCCTATCGGAGAATGCCATTTGGATTGTGCAATGCCCCTTCCACTTTCCAGAGATGTGTAACCTCAATCTTTGCTGACATGCTTGATTCGTCACTTGAAGTTTTCATGGATGATTTTTCAGTTTTCGGGAAAACCTTTGATGAGTGCTGCTACATCTAGTTGCTTTTCTAGAAAGATGTGTGAAAGTTCACTTAGTTTTATCTTGGGAAAAGAGCCATTTCATGGTATCTGAGGGTATAGTTCTGGGACATCGAGTTTCTAAAGATGGGATTGAAGTTGACAAGGCCAAGGTGGGCCTTATTTCTACACTCGACCTTCCTTCCACCGTAAGACATGTTCGATCTTTCTTGGGACATGTGGGTTTCTACCGCCGCTTTATCAAGGACTTTAGAAAAATCTCAAGACCACTCTGTCGATTACTAGAGAAAGATGTTGAATTTCAGTTTGATGACAAATGTGTTGAAGCCTTCAATCATTTGAAAGAAAGGCTTATTTCTGCTCCTATCATGCAGCCCCCGGATTTCTCTCTGCCATTTGAGATCATGACGGATGCATCCGATATGGCAGTGGGATCTGTGTTGGGTCAACGCATTGGCCGAATTCCTCATGCTATCTATTATGCAAGCAAAACATTAGACGATGCTCAAAGAAACTATACGACTACCGAGAAGGAGTTGCTTGTGGTGATCTTTGCTCTTGACAAATCCTGGCCCTATCTCTTGCAAAACAAGGTGACAATCTACACGGACCATGCTGCGTTGAAGTATATCATGTCCAAGAAAGACTCAAAGCCAAGGTTGATCCGATAGATTTTGTTGCTCCAAGAATTTGACATAGAAATTGTGGATAAGAAAGGAATAGAAAATGGTGCTGCAAATCATCTCTCCCGCCTTGATGGACCTTTTGATATGACAAGTCCAATCAAAGAGACAATTCCACATGAACAACTCCTCCTAGTCTCATCTGTCCAAAAGCCATGGTACAAGCACATAGCAAATTTCCTAGCCAGTGGGAGGATACCGAGCATGTGGACAAGAGAGGAAAGCAAGAGATTGTTTGCTATGGTAAAGAACTACATTTGAGATGACCCTCACCTCTTTAAGTATTGCCCGGACCAACTCATTAAGAGGTGCATTCCATAGATGGAGCAGCAAGAAGTCTTATCTATGTGCCATTCCGGAGTGTGTGGAGGCCATTTTGGAGGGAAACGCACGGCCGCCAAAGTTCTTCAATGTGGATTCTACTGGCCGACTTTGTTCAAAGATGCTCATGACTTTTGCAAAGGTTGCTTCAAGTGCCAAAAAGTGGGCACCATCTCAAACAGGGACATGATGCCTCTATCACCTATTCTTGTGGTAGAAGTGTTTGATGTTTGGGGGATTGACTTTATGGGTCCTTTCCCTCCTTCTTTCGGGTATGTCTACATCTTGGTCATCGTAGACTATGTATCAAAATGGATTGAGGCTATGGAAACAAGGACAAATGATCATAAGGTGGTGTGTGATTTCATGAAATCCAACATCTTTAGCTGTTTTGGTATTCCAAGGGCTATGATTAGTGATGGCGGGAGTCATTTCATCCACCGCACCTTCGAAGGGCTGCTAAAGAGACATGGAGTTAACCATCGTGTAGCTACTCCTTACCACCCTCAAACGAGTGGTCAAGTTGAGTTGGCAAATCGGGAGATAAAGCTCATTTTGGAGAAGACGGTGCGACCGGACCGTAAGGATTGGTCACTTCGAATCAATGAAGCTTTATGGGCATATAGGATTGTATATAAAGCCCTGATTGGCACTACACCATTCAAGCTTGTCTATGGTAAGAATTGCCATTTGCCGGTTGAGATGCAGCACAAGGCATTGTGGGCCTTGAAGACGATGGACTTCGATGAAGAGAAAGCCAGAATGAAAAGAAAGTTTCAATTGCATGAGCTAGAAGAAATGTGGCATGAAGCATATGAAATGTCAAAGAGCTACAAGGAAAGAACCAAGTTTCTACATGACAAGATCATAAAGAAGAAAGAGTTTGAGCCTAGAAAATGGGTATGGCTATACAATTCAAGGATGAAGTTCTTCCCCAGAAAGCTTCGTTCTAGATGGGAAGGTCCCTACCTTGTCAAGAAGGTGTACCCATCCAGGGAAGTGATCATTTGTGCAAAAGAAGGAGCTAAGGAATTCTCCATTAATGGGCAAAGGCTGAAATTTGTTGTTGAGGTCGGCCCGGACAAGGCCAACCAAGATTTCGACATTGTTATGCTTATAGAAGAAGAATCCGAGGAAGAAGAATGCTTGGACGAGGATGAGAAAGGGATTTACTACAAGGATCTTTTGAAGATACCGAAAAAAGTGAAAAAGCCCAACAATCAATAAGCCTGGCTGAAGGCGTTAAATTTAGTGCTAGTGGGAGGCAACCCACGTGGTTTGATATTCTCGAACCCTTCTTTTGATACTTTTTCTTTATTTTACACAAAAACACACACGCACACTTGTGCTTTACAGTTTTTGTTTGAGTTTTGATGATGGCAGGTGATCGACATTAGAGAGGGAGGATCTAGAAGTTGATCGTGGTCATTCAGTCATAGTTGTGGCAAAAGAACAAATAAAACCAAAAGATCAAATTGTAAAGTTTGACAGCTGAGGAGACAACCCCAACACGGCTGTGGAGCTCAACCACGACCGTGGTGGATGTGGCCAAGCACGACCGTGGTCTACGGCCACGGCCGTGGGAATTATTGCTGCAAATTGGCCAAAGTTACAGGTTGTTTTGAAGATCGGCCACGACCGTGGCGAGTTTCCCACGACCGTGGTGAAGGAAACTGCCCACGACCGTGGTCCTCACCATGGCCGTTTTGAAGATGGCGTGCCACGACCCTGTCAACAGGCCACGACCGTGGCAAATTATGCTGCAATTTGGCCGAAGTTACAGGTTGTTTTGAATATCAGCCACAACTGTGGCAAGTCAACCACGACCGTGGCATGAGGACAAGGCCACGACCGTGGCTTGCCGCCACAACCGTGGCGAGGTCAGACCGGGGTTCTCTTCATCGACACCACGACCGTTGCACCCGCCATGGCCATGCTACCCAACCCTGGCCACGACCGTGGCCCACTGCCACGACCATGGCCGAACCCAGTTCAGGAAAAAAAATATACTTTCAAGTGTCCAAAAATGACCCTCCCCCTAATTCTTTCATCTTCCACCTCCAGCAACGCACCGTGGCGGCAGAAAATGACTGTGTGCTCCCCTGTTTGTCACTTCCAACCCCCAAAACCACCTCCATTTGATCCCTAATCCATCCCAAATCGATCCCCAGTCATCCCTCTCCCATTCCCACCATCCAATCTTTCCCAATCGCATCTCCATCTCCATTCCCATCTCCATTCCGCCCAGCAACTCCCCTACATAAAACCTCCACAAAACCACATCCACACCACCTTCTCCACAAAATCCGAAAATCTCCATCCTACACCACTTTCACCTCCATTTCCGCAATGAAGAAGATTGGGAAGGCTATCACAAAGGGGACGAACATCCTCACCAGAGGGAAACGGCGTTCTAAAAATGCCTCCTCCGATGTGTCTGTTCCATCCCACACCCCATCACCTACCGCTTCCGCCCACCATTCCCTCCGCCGGTCACAATCGGTGAGCGGATCACACTCCCACTCATCCGACAGCCACCATATCATGGACGCCACTTATGAGGGAGAGGATGAAGAAGAGAAGGAGTCCATGGGGGTCGACCTGGACAACCTCATTGATGAGATCAAGCCGGCAGTCGCAAAAAGAAACCAGAGATCTAAAGTGGCACCGTCCTCATCTGGGCTGCCTCCAAAGCCCGCACCACCCCGCCACTCAACATCCAGCGCGGCGGCGAGACGTGATGTGCAGTCGCGACCCTCGCAGCAACTGCAGCAAGAAGAGGAACAGTCGGCACATTGGTATAACCTCGATACCAGTTCGGGGTCGCAATCCTATGTGATGGAGGAAGAAAAAGATAGCGAGGAGGAAGAGGTGGAGCTGGAGCCGGAAGGAGAAGATGTTATGACATTTTTGGAAGCGGACAGAGAAAAGACCATGGGCAAAGCACCGGCGGGGGTGTCCTATGGTAGAGGACACAGGAAAAGGAAGGTTGATCTTATCTACCCCGAGTGCATGACGAGGCGAGTCGTCGCCACCAAGTACGGGTCTCAGAAAGTGATCGATGATCTAGGGATCAAGGAGGCAGTGGAAAGGAGCTTAAAGAGAATAGGGTTGTGGGATATCCTTTTCACACCACAGCCAACCTACATCTCCTTGACCCAAGAATTCTTTGCTACTCTCGAAAGGACTAAAGTGAGGGGTTGTGATGCAATCAAATTTGCCATAATGGGCAATGTGAACACCCTCACTTCCACTGAGATGAATGGGATATTTGTTGCAAGTCCTGAAGAGGCCGTCAAGATGGATGACGGCTTGTTAGAGAAGGTGAAAGAATTGGATTATGCCTATTTCTGGGAGACAATCACAGGCAGCGGCGTGTACGACACAGGAAGATCAAAAATAGCTGCCATAAGCAATCCAATGATGCGCTATGTGCAGAAGGTCATATCAAACACAATTGTAGGGAGGTACGATAATCAAGGCTCCATTTCACAAAAAGATATGTTTGTATTGATATCGATGTACCTCAAGAAGCACCTTGACCTCGGTGTTCTATTGATTGATCAAATGAAGTCCATACCCTACAAGAGCACAAAACCCTTTGTCATGGGTGGGTTTGTGACTTCGATTGCACTAGCGCTGGGATACGATCTCTCGGGGTTACAGGACGCACTTGAGGCAGAGTTTGTTGACCTCAACTACTTGGTGTGCTAGCACACTATAAAGATAAAGGAAAAGAAGATGATCTATCTTACTACTAGTGTGCCGGACTTCGAGCTTGAGCTGCCATACCACACGGTGCCTCTTCTTTCCGCATTGGGAATTCATTTCAATTTGAAAGAAAAACTTTTCAAATTGTAGCAAGAACACCCAAGAGAGACGTATACAAGGGGAGCCACTGCCGTACATGAAGACATTGCTGAATATAATGTACAAGGGCAGGAGCATGAAGTAGACGAAGAAAGGCAGCCCCAAAGAACAAGAAGGAGGGATGAGGGGACATCCCAGCTGCAGCCACCCTCAGGGAATGCCTATGACATGGCCACAATCCAGGCACACCTTGAGAACATTCAGAAGATCCAAAGTGACATGCAGCTTGCCTAGCAGCAAATGTGGTATGATCAGTAGCAGATGCACTATCAGATCAACCACTCGTATCAATATCACCATGCCCAAGCAGAAAGAAACCCCGAATGGGGTGCAGATTTTTGGGGAGGTTTAGTTGGGTATCCACAGACTTACCCTCCACCCCAGGACGACTACTGGGGGCACTATTACCAGCATCCTCTGTCAAGCTCAGCTCTAGACTTACCTCCTCCTCCATATCCTCCGAACATGCCAGACCAGCCACTGCAACCATGACACCCCTATCTCCCCTAAGCTATAGTTTCATGCTGAGGACAGCATGATTCTAAAGTTTTGGGTGGGTAGGGCGATACGCATCACCCTATCTCTCTATTTTTGTCATTTTGATATCGCCCTACCATCTAGTTTAGTTTTACTGTTTTTGTTCTTTTCATTGCATCTTTGCATGACATGTAGTTGATTTCTGCATTTTTGAGTAATTTTTCAAAATTTTTGCTTTTTCAGCCATGCATTGCATCTCATGTAGTTTTTAGCTAATTTTTGCATGTTTTAGCTAGAATTTACTTGCTTTTTACCTAAAATTGTGTTTGAATGTGATTTAGTGCAATTTGACACCTTTTTGGCCAATTTTGCCCATATTTGATGTTTCTTGTCCAAAAAGCGTGTTTTGACTCAATCTTTACCATATTGAATGAAATTGCTTATCTTTGACAAATACAAGATGATATGCTATGATGAAGTGCTATGTGGTATCAACGAGTGACTTCTTACATGCTCGTCACCTCCCTTGGGAATGTGTTGGTTTGATTGAATTATGATCTGAGCAAGCATAGAACGTTTAATGTTTGTGGAGTTACTTGATTGATATATGGATTTCATTTGGTTCATTCATGTGATGTGATATCTATGGTGAAGTGTCGGACTAGTTTTCATGTAGGAGACCTTATGTGGAAGATTATGCCAAGTGACCCCTCTTTGACCCGACCACTCTTTCATCATCTTCATACCTCTCCGCCTCATAAAAAGATGCCAAAGTGCACATATTAGCCGTGGCCACCTCCAAAAGTTTGGGGCGGCCACATCTTTATCTCCCCGCTTCACTCTATCCACCATATGCCCTATCTACACCAAGGGCAAGAAAAAGAAAAGAAAAGAAAAAGAAAAACAAAATAAAATAAAAGGATGCTCCTGTTTAAGAGCATTCAAATAAAGAAAAGATGAGTGTGTAAAAACATTCCAAAAATCTTACAGCATCCATTTCTTCCACTTTTATACCCATTGAGCTAGGAAACTTCAAACCTAGCTCACTTTATCCCTTTTCTGCATCCATGTGGGTCATTTGGCATAACTTGAAGCATAAGGTTGAACGCATGAAGGTGAAGCAACACTCCTAGTCATCGGCGATTAACATCATCATGAAACGGTCTACCCGGAACCTTATGGATGAGATATTAATAACTTGTGCAATCCATGCATTATATGTGAAGTTCATGTGCTCTGTGCTCTCTTCATGGTTGGTTTGTGAAAGTAGAAGAGGAGGGAAGTGATTTGCATGTACCTAGTCACCTTTGATCCCATTTAGCATTTGTCGCCCATCATATTGCATTTGTCATATCTTTTGATTGTGGAAAATGGAAAAGAGATTGAGTTGGAGCATACTTGAGGACAAGTATGTTTCAAGTTTGGGGTGGTGATCCAACCCTATTCTAGAGTTGTATCTCGTGTCATTTTGTAGCTTTATCACATTCAAATGCATTACAATTAAATGTTATTCTCCCCAATATGATTATCACTGCAAATATGCTTGTGGATGTTCTTTACACTGTTTTTCAGGTACTTGGACCATGCTTAGATGGAAGAGAGAGAAGGAGGGACCCAAAGAAGGCCCCAAAGTCTCCCTCAACCTACCTCCAGTGGCCAAGAATCATCCCCGAGCAAAGACATCCGAAAATGACAAAGTTAGAAGGGAAATCAAGAAGTCAAGCCTCACCACGGTCGTGGCCACAATGCCACAGTCGTGGCTTTATTGCCAAGTTCCAACATGTTGCAACAGGGAATTCCATAGATCACCCACGACCGTGGCCTCCCAGCCACGACCGTGGCCAGTGAAGACAACACGACCGTGGCCATCAGCACGGTCATGGTCAGGAGAAGATAACACGACTGTGGCACCCTACCATGGTTGTGGGAATTAAATTGCAAGAAGTCAGTCGCCAACAGGGAATTTGCCTCCCAGCCATGACCGTGGCCAAGTCGCCATGACCGTGGCCGATGCTGATCAAGACGCCTGTGGCCCCTCCCCACGGTCAGCTCCAACTCCTCCAAAACGGTCATGTTACCCAACACGGCCATCGTGCATGCTACCCACCACGACTGTGGCACTCTGCCATGGCCGTGGCCACCACCATCTCACCACTTCCTTCACCCCACGACCATGTTCACCACCCCACGGTCACCCCCCACTACCCTCACCATGGCCGTGGCACACCCACCACGACCGTGGTGATCACCTACCCTATACAATTTTCCACTATTTTTTCTATTTTGCCCCCACTTAGCCCTAGCTCTTATATAAGCACTAGTTGCTTCTAGGGCTCAAAGAGAGCACCTCCTAGCCACCCCCAGCTGCTCCCTTGCCTCCATTACTCCCATCCACCAACTTCCTTGCATTTAATCCCATTTCCACCCACTTTCCACTCATTTCCACCATAGAAACCCAGTTTCTCTAGGTTTCTATCCATCCATTCCATTATTTCCATGCTCTTGGGCACCTTTGGAGGAGGAGGTTCATGGCTAGCAGCAAGGAGGTGAAGGTGGTCGAGCTACATCAAGCATCCATGGCATTTCTTACTCTCTTTCCCTTCTTCTTTGTTCCTAGTTTGATCATGTATAGCTAAGCCCCCTTGGGTGGGCTGTTTGGGGCAAAAATGTGACTGTGATACCATGTTGGGGGAATATAATTTGTAATTAACATATTTCATTTCTATGATGATTGTCTTTGCTTGTGTCTCATTTCCCATTACTTGTGCATGTGGTTGTTGCTTAATTACATTAATTGCTTGCCTTGTGGTGATTGAAGACATTTGCCTCTAGGGTGTTGGTTTCTATGTAGCTATCATAGGATTGGCTCCTATGTCCTTCATTCGGATCCCTAGCTAGCCCCCTATCTTCCTACATAATCACCTTCTTTCTACATGCAAATGTGAGTTCTAAGTGACTAGTATAAGTGTGATTAGTGCAATTGCCTAGGATTTCCTAAAGGCTGAGGTGGCTAGTGGCATTAGGTCAAATATCCTCATCTCTTCTCCCATCCTTACCCTTGGTTCTCAATTGACTAATACCACTTATCCTAGAGACCTAGACTTGGTACGTCCTATGAGAATTACACCTAGCCCTAGTTCTCCAATTAGTAGCTTAGGGTACATTCTCATAGCACCCACCTTGTTGTTTGGTTTGGTAATCTAGAATGAAATATGTTAATTGCTTATTATGGTGACATCCCCCAACTAATGTTAAGGTCGCATTCCCAAACGGCCCACCTCCTTCATCTAATTGCTTAAAACCTTAATTGCCTAGTTTGCTTGTTAATGCTAGTGTAGTTCATTTGCTTTAGTTAACTTAGTCGATTGCTTAGTTTTGCTCTTTAGTGTTAACTTAGGCTCTTGCTCTTGCTAGTGGCTAGTTTAGTTCTTAATTGCTTCTTGCCTTGCTAGAGTAGTGTAGCCCTCCTTGCTCTTTCTTAGTTAGTTTGATAGCTTAGTTTACTAATTTGCTTGCTCTTCCATAATTTAGTTTCCTTCTCGCATCTCTTACTTGCTCATTAGTGTAATCAACCAATCAATCTTAAAACCCTAAAAACCTTACTCTCCACACTAGGAACGTAGCTCACGCAGTCTAACTGTAGCGCCCCCTCTATCTCTGCGGATCGACCTCGTACTTGTCGCCTCACCTATACTACGACATGACCCCGTGTGCTTGCGGGCGTAGTGTCTTAGTAGACATAGGTAGTTAGTGTGGGACCATACAAATATCGAAAGCAAAGATCCCATATCCCGTGCGCTCCGACCTCGTGGGGTGTAAAAGCACCACTAGCGGAAACACACCACATATATGTAAATTCCTATATGTATTCTACCTTCTATTTTTTTTCTCTTTGAACCACGGGTTCAATTCGGTTCGGTCCGACAGGCTGGTTGGACTGGTTGGACCGTATTTCTGACTACTTGGACCAAAAAAGACACATAAATGGTTTTTTAGGCTTCCGAACTGGTCAACTATCGGTTCACTGGTCTGACCGGTCGGACTGGCTGGTCTGGTTCATTTTTAAAAACACTGGTTGAAATGGTTCAACATGGAGAGCTTAAAGAGAGGAAACCTTCCCATGGTATATGGAGTTACCATCTCTAACAATCAAAGTCCCAGTTCTTGTGAAGAAAGGGAATACATGAGTATGACTCAATATGCATTAACGATTGGATCAATCATGCATGAAATGTTATATACTTGTCCTGCTATTTCATACGCCTTGAGCATGATGAGCTGATATCAATCAGATCAAGGTGATGCTCACTGAAGAGCCTTTAAGAATATCCTAAAGTACTTGAGAAGAACTAAGGATCAATTTCTTGTCTATGGTGGAGAGGAAGAGTTGGTGGTAAAGGGTTACACTGATGCAAGATTCCAAACTGACTAAGATGATTATAGATCGCAATCAAGATTTGTGTTTTGCCTAAATAACAGAGTTGTGAGCCGAAAAAGTTCCAAGCAAGAGACAGTTTCCAATTCTACAACAGATGTCGAGTATATTATTGCATTGAATGCAACAAAAGAGGATGTATGGATCAAGAAATTCATCTCTGAACTTAGGTTTGTTCCAAGCATCAATGACGTAATTTAGCTATATTGTGACAACAATGGAGATATTTCACAAGATAAGGAACCCAGATCACATCATCGCTAAAAGCATATACAATGGCAGTTCCATCTCATATGAGAGATTGTACATTGAGGAGATGTGAAGATTTGCATAGTACCAACCGAGAGCAGTATTGTTGACCCCTTGACAAAAGTACTTTCACAGCAGAAGCATGATGGAAATGTTAGATCATTTGGAATAAGATTCATGGGTGATTGGCTCTAAGTGCAAGTGGGAGTCTGTTGGTATGTATGCCCAGAGGGACAATCATATGATGATTGCAATGGCATAATATGTAAATGATTTGATTATAAATAAAAGGAAATCTTTTAATTTATTTTGTTTTATTCGGTTATGAGATAATGATATAACATAATAAATATCTAGAGAATGATATTACTCAATGATGTATGTCTTCAAGTACATGACTTGAACAATGAGATCATAAGAATGTTAGGAGTGCATGCATTGTCATTATGTCCCTAGTCGGATGTTATTGTGGAATGAAGACAGATAATAATATCACATAAGACTGGAGTGTGTGTTGGTTGATGACAGAATCTCATTAGTCATGATATGTGATATCAAACCAAGCACACAGATACATGTTAGAGAATAGTGTATCGGGCAGACCCACCATGAGACTGACACATGGAAACCATTACCATGTTAGTCATAATCATCTCTTATAGTGTTGGTGGTTATTGTGGTTCTTAAACCTGAAGTCATTACACTCATCACATGTTATTCAATGTGCTTTAACATTATCCGTCATAATTCTGGATAAGGATTATCATAAAGGTAATGATTAAGTACATTGTGACACATGGGGATGACAGTGAGTGACGTACATGGGATTTGTCCCTCCTATAGGAGTGTTATATCCAAGGTGATTAGCGAGGCTGAGAAATGCATGTCCATGTACATGTGTTACAATATGTGATATTGAGCTTACATATGTCTCTGATAGTCTACTCTGGTTCAAGGAACAAGATTGAATGTTGAAGGTGATGAATACTCCATGCCTCAAGTTCAATCTGGATATCAGTGACAAAGGAACTATACAAACACTATAACACCATACACGGATTGTATCTTGAAGTTGTTCTCCAACTTTCCATTCACTTGGGTAGAATTGATGTGTGACTGGGTACCATTCTTTGCTTGTGATGTCATAAACCAGTTATGGACAATCACTACCAACGTGATATGGGACCTATAGGGTCACACACATAGGAATTTACCTAGAATAGGAGTTTATCTATGGATAATGTTTAATTTGATTATTAAAGATGTTTAGGAAGTAAATTAAACAACCAATCAACTGACTAGATTCAAAACCATCAAGTTCAATTGTTGGACTGACTGGTTAGGGTGTCAGGTTGATTGGAAACTAAATTGGTTGAATTCCACATGAGTCAGGACACAAACCAGTCAGCTCACTGGATGAACCGATCGAGTCAGGGTTGTTGAGATGACTGATTCACCTGCTGAACTGATTGGCTCAGTCTTTCCAACCAAAGCTTCTAGTGATTTTCCCAATTCATGAGAATAGTTGATTGTTTCACTTGTTCAATTTTATTGATACAAGGAATTAATGTTGGACATCAATTGGAAATGAATTGTCAATTCAAATTGTGATTGGGAAACATGTGAAATGAACAGCTCACTGAGTGAACTGATAGGATCAATATGCCAGCCGAATGATTCACCAGTGAACTGATCAGTTCACCTATCGTAGGGTAATTAATTTATGGAAATTCTGATACCTTCCACTCCCAAATAGACTGGGAATCCAGACCCTAACCCCTCCTATAAATAGATGGGTATAGGGGGATTCTTAGACACATCAATTACCTCTGACAATTGTTTGTCTTCTCTAGTTGTGGTAACTGAGAGAATTTGAGCAATTCCTACCCAATAAAGGGAGGGATAGTAAGGGAGAACAATTGTAGGAGAGAAAGTTGGTGACTACTACACCAACGGGAGTGTCAACTCCTTCATGTCTATTATAGTAGGATGATAGGAGTTCTAGACAGTTCATGTGGACTTCCATAGAGGTGAGGTAACCTTTTCCCATTGCTAGGAGGACAACGTCAGTCCATAGTCTATGGTATAGACTAAGGAGTTGTTGCATGTGTTGTTCGAGTCTATTGTCCATGGTGGTGACCAGGAGCTGCTACAGATGAGTCCCAGTACAACTAGGAGTGCTTCACGATTACAATGACAGAGATATATTGTTGGATTTTCTTTAGGACCATGTATATCCTCAAAATCATCCTTTCCATTATATAGTTATTAACGTGATTTGTTGGTTTATGTGGAATATGTCAATAAAATTTTTGTTTTCACTGCCAATTATGTCACCATATTTCCTTACAGTATGGTCATTCTAGTTATTTAGCACCATGGAAATGTTGCTGATAATGGCCATGATGGTTGCATTTCTCAGCTTTCTTCAAACTTAATCTTGAGGTTGTTATTTTTACTCTTATAGCATGGCCAAGTGGCTAGGCATCATGGTTGATTTGGTGTTTTGTATCACTTTGATCTTGAACTTGGTCATTCCTAGAGCTTTTTTCTTCATTGCAATTTTATATCACTTCGGGTAGGTTAGGAGTGATCTTGTCTTCATTTTGAACTCCTTTAAACATAGAGAAACCCAAGATTAAATTTCCTTCTCTCAATTCCATTAAGTAGTGGTCAAAGTACCTAAAAATCATGTGAATTGCATCCATAATTGTGTTTCATATGAAGTACCTATTATTAAGGGAATACTTCATCATGAGACATCTAAATGTGCATAATGGGAACCATTTCATAAGATGAAAACCCAGTTAAGGGCTTCAACGTTCATTACTGGTGGTCTTTGCTTCAACATGATCCTTGATTGCTTGGGGTAGTTTGACGTAGCTTTAGGAATTATTGGGGGAGCTTCCAAGATTGGAAAAACATCATTTCATCCTCTTCTCTCCCTTCCATAATAAGTACCAAAGTACCTATAAAAAATGCAATAGAAACCATAAGTGCATTTTTCATAAAGTGATAGTGAAATGGAAATAACACAAAATGGAGATCCAAAATACATCAATTACACCCAAATAATCATCAAAAGGTGCTCCTATTTTTTTTATCATATATTTTTTTTCGCCTCTACTGCTCCATTCATCTTAGCCCAATATAGTGATTCAATGATGTTTAATTTCTTTGGAGATCAAAAATCCTTAACATATTTGTCTATGAAGTTTGTACCATTGTAGGAGATGATCTTGTATGGTATTCCATAGTGGGTTATGTTTTTATTTTTTAGGAACTTGATCACCTATATGCTAAGGCGTTGGTATGAGACATCCTCCACACATTTGGTGAAGTAGCCTATTGTGACCATAATGAAGTAGTTCCAACTTGATGCTTTACGATTTATCTTTCCAATCATTTTGATTCTTCAAGCAAAGAAAGGTCAAGACAAGGCTATGTTGTAAATCTAGTTGGTTGGTGTATGGAACTAGTCACCATGGATCTACCACAATTAGCATTTATGAATGAGTTGGAAACAATATGTTTCCATGGTGTTGTAGTAGTATCACAAAAGAGCTTTGGTCTTGGTTTTGTTGATGCGCATAAGGAGGGTTTGATTGTATGAACTTCCATAAAGATGTCTTGCTCCTAAGAAATAATTTTTGGCTTGTTGTTTAGCACTTTATGGTCTCAAATGGGGAGTCCATAAGGGATAACTTGGTTCTTAAGATATGATTTGATGTCATATAATGATGGGATTCTCACCCTATTCTTATTCTTAACCCTCTTGTATGAGGTAGAGTATTACCCTTGGGTTGATAGCTTTGGAAGCATCTAAATCATCATCTATAGTGGCGACAACATGGGGAAAGTAGGCATGGGGTCTCTTACACCTAGGGCTTGGGTCCCACATGTACAACACCCTACGTTGACGCTCTTCATTGTGTTGTATCCTTTGAGCCTTACCAGTCATG
Source organism: Alisma plantago-aquatica (assembly GCA_963693085.1). NCBI lineage: Eukaryota > Viridiplantae > Streptophyta > Magnoliopsida > Alismatales > Alismataceae > Alisma > Alisma plantago-aquatica. The sequence continues at coordinate 1,280,267,482 of OY856409.1, forward strand.
TCACTGATGGGATATTTTTATCTAAGGTTTAATTCACTTGACAAATCATCTGGTATAGGTAAAAGTAGAGTTGATATCCACGTGGGCTTCTATCTCATTGAGTTTGGATGAATGAATTATAGGTTGTTCAACCCTGGGCCCATCTAGTTTGGGTATCAATGGATTTGTATGATTTATGTATAGCCTTCTCTTCTTGGCCCTAGACCTTCATTTTGGTGGATGTCCATGTCTTGTAGCCTTAGGTTAAATTACATGGGGTCATACAGGAAGTGTGACATTATACATCATTGTAGCAGCACATAGCTATTTCTATAGTGTGTAGCACGTCGAGTATGATCCATATGTCATCTTTTTTTAATGCAGTCTACGGTGTCGCTTGGGCTGTCTCCATGGATAGTAACAATGGTGTTTATCATTCTGTATTTAAGATTTCGATGTAGTGATGATGGCACCACCTTATTATGATGTATCCACTTTCTCCCAAGGAGAAGATGGAATATGGGATTTAAATCCATGGAATATTGAGAATGTTGTGGTTAAATATGGAGCTTGAGTGTGATCTTCCCTAGGGAGTCTTTGAGTGCATTATCAAAGGAAATTGATTTTTTTCTAGTTGGTTAGAATATATGTGGGGTCTCTCCCCATGTTGATAAATGTCTTGGGAGGCATACATTGAGGCATTCCATGTTGTCAATGAATCACGATGGGACTTTAAGGACTCCATGTATACTTTGATGAGCACTGGCATGTTGATGTCTGCTACTTTGGGTCTACTATCTTTGAAAATGAGAACATGTGTGGGGTTTTGATGAGCCAAGTGGTGGTACTGAGTGCTTCAAGATTTACCTATTTGGAAACCTAGGCTCCTTTAGTGGTATTCATTATAGCCTTGTGATGGGTTGTAGAATATTACATCATTGATGCAAGTCAGATTTACCTTTTGGGTCCACCCACAAACTAGATGACTTCAGATCTTGTCGTGCTTAAATATGTGCATATATCAGGAGTAAGAGGTACTTGCTTGATATTCACCCTTAGAATGACCATACCCATAACTTTGTTTTCTATGGATGCTTCTAGAGAGTCAGTAGGGACCCCTCCATAGGTCTTAATACTTGTTTTGCCCTTATCCATGGATGAGGGAATCTTGACTATTATGTCTTAGGACATGGTATGTGCCAGTTAATAATCTAGAATCTTTAGATCCTTACCCTTTTTTTGTATCACCATTGGGGCTATTCGCTTGAGCGTAATAGGCCATGATATGATGATTAGTTTTGGTGTTTGCTTTAGTATCTGACTTGTCAAAGATTCATACATAGTTGTACCCCAAGCATTATGATTGGTCGTTGGACAATCCTAGGGATCACAAGCCTTTCTTCATGAATTGTGGTGGTGACTTTAATGTATTGGTTCTAATTATTGAGAGTTTATATGAGAAGATGGATGGAGCCTAAAATGGAGTCTTTGACTATTATCATAGTTGCTATTATATTGGACGATGATGGAACATCTTCAAGAGTGTCCATATTAACCTATCTTGACTCAATCAAGTCTTCCAAAGCATTTTTAAGAGAAATGCATGAGTTTGTCTTTTACCATTTGGTATGGTGATTGCCACAATGGGTCTTGGCATTGTAAATCTTTGGTAAGGGATTAGGAAGATCCCTTATGGAGGGAAATTTTTGGAGATTCTAGATAGTGTGTAGGATGGTGTGGAGGTAATTCCTATAGGAGTGAACTTCTGCTTGGGCTTTGAAGGTCCTTAAATTGTAGAGATTGTTACTTATTCTTCTCCTTTGGGTAGTGGGTTGGTTGTAGTGGATTTTTGTATTGGTCGTTGGAGTGGAAGTGGTGCGTACCTATAGAAATGATTAGGTTGATATTAATATTGTGATGGAATATAATGTGATTGAGTTTGGAGTATTCTTTGTTGAGTTGCAACATGTGTGGATGTTACATCTATGGTTAGGGTGGTGGTGTCACATAAATAGCACTGACTTGAGGTGGTATTTGAGTTGGAACTTTATCGGTTGTCTTTTGATGTTGCCTATCATTGTTGTCAGCGACTGGGATCATTAGTACCCCTATTAAAGAATATGAGTAATAATATGGAATTTTAAGACTTTTAAAGTTCTTGTAATGTAATTGCATTGACCGAATTAGAGGTATTGTTTTACAAATCCCTATTTTTTATATATATGTTTTGCAAATGAGTCCCTGAAGTGCAATTTTGACAAATTTATAATATGGTCCTTCATTAGATTCAAGTAGTATTTTCTAGTTGTTCGATAAATGGATTTTGAAATAATAAATGAAACTGTAGAAGATTCCAAGCTAGTTAGTAACCTAGATAATTAATTATTAAATTATATCTTTAATTGCTTGAGAACCAAGTTTTTTCCAGCAAATTAAGTCATTTTGGTATGGTCTTTAGCCTAAGGTAGGATAATAACTAAATAAAGATTATCCCAAAAAATAGGATAAATTAGAGATATGTAGTTTGGGCTATTATTCCTTTGGATTGGGTTTTTATCTAAAAAGAAATTAAAAATAATGGGATAAAATGGTCCACATCGGACATCAGATACATAAAGTATCATGAGAAAATGAGTCTCCTCCCTCACATGAACTCCTCCTCCCCTACAGACTCTGAGATTTTCCCAACTCCCAACTTCTCTCTCTCTCCCCCTCTACCCATTATCATCATATAGTTCTTGTTCCTTTGCCTTTACAAGATGAAGACAAGCCCACCATTCCCTCCATTGCCTTTATCTCCTCACATTAAATAATGTCCAAAATCCCATACTACTGTAATAACTAGGGATTGCAATTATTGCTATCCTCCTTGACTTTGGGTCTATATAAGATTATAAGCAGACACCCCTCGACTCCTAGAGGATGACCCTACTCTCTTATGCGCTCGAGGAAGCCCAGACATTGGTCCCCAACATATCACCATTGTTGCTCAAGTATCAACATTATAATTTTGCCACTAAGCACCTGAGGTCCTCCAAAGTATCTAGGAAGATTCTTCTAGACTCAAATAACTTTTTAGAACCTTCATATCACCCCTCCAAGAAGGTAATTCCCCTTCCTCAACTCTGGTACCCCCTTTATTTAGTGACCTAGAGCTACCCTTACTAACCAACTTGCGGCATGTTGTAAGGCTTGGACATGTTGCCAATCTTGGCCAAAGACAACCCAAGCCATGATTGTACTTATGAGGCCTGAGGGAGAGATTCAACCATAAACTTGACTTCATGTCTACCTAGCTCATGCACGGGATGAGGGAGAAGAATCCTCACTAGGGATTTATTGGATTGTCCCCAAATTGAGATATGCATCTAGTCATAGCGCACAGACATCCGGATACTTTTACCCTCCCTCAAATCCAATTGTGTTGCACCAAAATAATAATTACTTGGTTGACATGGAAATCTATGATTGATCTGGATGTTTTAATTTTGTATAAAATATAGAAATAAAACCCTAGCTCCATATATAGTCAAGAAATCAAAATTATAAGAAAAATGTGTATAATCGAAACTTAAAGTGGCAAGACCTAGTTTTGCCTCAGATTTAAAAGTATGTTGTGATACATAAGTTTAAGATGATGTAATAAGAAAACCCTTATTTTTAATAATCTAGATGCTTATATTTTCTAATGAATGATTACTCTATGGCATAACTGATCTTTCTCAGTAATAATGAGATTTGATGATAATTGCAAGATTAGGATTATCTTGATGAATAATTAGGGTTTCCTAATTAAAGGATTGATAATGTGAGAAACTTAGGGTTTTAAGACCCAACCCTAATTTAACTCTGAACCAAGACCCCTAGGACCTAGAGTTGTGGCTAGATCATATCATATGCATATGGTTGTATCACCTCAGTGTTATGTGTTAACTCTTCAAATTAATCTTGGTTTGTTTGGATCTACACTTTGAGTATCTAAACAACTTTCACTTACAGAAAAGGTATGTGGGTTAAATTATGAATAACCACTCATATCGCTTTCTAATGGTTCAACAAATTTTGTCCTATGTTTGTTGAAAACATATATGTAATTTGCTTGTTTGTTTCAATTCCACCACATCTTTAAAATAATTTGTGTATCACGCATAATTGTTTTTAAACCCAATATCAAGTATCTTGAGATAGGTTAGGGACATTGATACTCATGCATTCTAAAAGGTTGATAACTTGAAAGTGAGTACAAACCAATGATGATCGTGTGATATAAGTCCATTGCTAGAATAGTCACTTTGAAATCCCATGTTTAATTGAAAACTCTAAGTCCATGGACGGAATAGGGATTGGTACACCTAAGGATACAGAGAAAATATGGGTTATAAAATTAAGCTAAAATAAAAGTTTGATACTTTAAAATAAATGAATATTTGTGTTTGGCTCCAGAGGGGGTGAATAGAGCTAGCAATAAACTTATGCAATTTAAAAACGCAAGGAAGGTTTGATTGCAACTTGGTCAAGAATATATGGTAGAAAAAATATAAAACAAGTGTTAGATAAAATGAAAACAACCACAAGACACAAAGATGTAGAGTGGTTCTTCCAAAAGACTTCATTCCACTACCTAGTTGTTTCCAACTAGGATTTATAACTTGTATTTTATTCCTTTTCTATATTGATACAAAATAAATGTTTTACCGGTGTCTTTTGTGGCTCAAGACAACCCTCCTTTTCTAGATCAGGGATAACTAACAACTTGGAGTAGATCACAATAAACCTCCATGCCTCGGATGCAACCTTCTCCTGAATAGTGGCTCCAAGGAACTTCTTCACAACATTCTCGCAAGAAGTAGTTGGAAGCAACAAGAACAAGTAAACAGAACAAGAGAGGAATAAGAAAGTACAAATCTTGCAAGATATACAGTTTTTATGCCTCTATGAACAAGTGATGATTGAATCTTCACAAGGATTATACAAGGCTATATTTGGTGGAGTAGGACACCACTATTGAGCTAAGGTATAGACTAGCTTGAGGGCAGCTGAAGGTAGCAATGTGGAATTTTAAGCTTGGAGTAGGATAGCATGTAGTACGTTTCTCAAGTGTAATTTGGGTGTCCATAAAAAAATCCTATTTATACAAACTACTTATGGATAGTTGAGAACGATTTTGGGAGTATTTAGGATGAGAGATATGCTAAACTAGATGTTAGAATGTCAAAATTTGAGTTAAAAATGGCTAATAGATCACTATAGATTTTGTCTATCGATTGTTCAAGGTCAAACTGTACTTTGAACGAACTTCATCTTGGTCAAAGTGTAATTTGACCAATGGGTTGACTTTTTCTAAAGTTTGCAACTATTATATCTCGATCGAGAAGTGGTTTGACTGAATGTATTGTTGGTTGAGAAATAGTTCGACCAAAAATATGCCTGTAAATGCATTACTATATTTTTGGAAAATGGCTCAAATGATTTTTCTAATAAAATCTAACTATCCTGATATGAGTGTGGAATAGGTTTTAGGATAGGTTTGGACCACTCATCACATGTTCTTACATCATTCCTATCAATTTTTACAAACTACACTTGTACAAACACGTATACATGATACAACATTGACCGACAAGCATCCAAACACATATAATATTTAATATTCTTTATTGTTGGATTTTGTCTAAGTTCCTTGATCGCTTAAAACACTAAATGCACATGTTAGTCAAACAAATGGTAAATATATGTATCATCAAAATAAGAGTGTGACATAAATGAAAATCTAACAATCTCCCCGACAAATATTTTCAGAAGATTGTTTGAAAGTAGACAATCTAGAGCACCATACCTTAGAATTGTTGTAGACAACCAAATTTATCTTCATGGATTTTCTCCCTTTGTCAGTGTCAAAAAGGGGCGATACTTATCAATGCTCCCCCTCAAGGAGACACTCCCCCTCAACAAAATAGTCATTTTGGAGAGGGAATAAATATACCCTATGAAAAACAAGGGTGTATCAAATGAAACAAGAAATCAAATGTAAATACCAATTGAAAATGGATACATTCCATAGTAGGCATATAGATAAAAAGCCCTATTTGATCAAGGAACAAAATATTGTCTATTTACCAATAAGAGGAATGTTAAGTCCTTCATGATAAAAAGACCCCATTAAGCACAATATGTAAATAAAACTCATAGCCAATGGTAAGGAATATTAATTCCACCTTTGATATAGAGATGCCATGAATCACACCAACTTTCTAAAGAATATCTTGATATCAATGCAAGGAATGTGAAGTCCTTCATGATATTGAGATTGCCATAAAAACCATAGAAAAGACCAAAACCGGTTTATCAATCATTATTAAGGGATGTTAAGCCCACAAATGATATAGAGAACCCTTTGAAACAAAAGTGATATAGATATGCAAATTATATCATATAAATTTGATCTCTCCATTAATCTCATACTATCAAAAATGAGCTCAAAATAAAGAAAAGATTCACTAAGATAGAGATATGCATAAAGAAACATCTACAAAAACATGTAATAAAATGAATTTGAACACCAAATTACAAGATCACTAAAGAAATTTTATTACAGTTAGGTTTTTGACCGAGATGTACATTGACTGAATTTCCCCTCACTCAGACTAAACTTTGACCAAGAGGCAAACTGCTAGAGAATTTTATCCAACAAGAAACATTTACCTTTATCAACTGATTTTAAAAAATTGTCAAAACTCAATTTATCTATAAACAAGACCAAAAGGACATCCCTCTAAGCTCATGATCTTCCAAACCTCATTTTAAGAGTGGCTTAACAAAAATAGGTCCTTGATTTTTCTTTCTTTTAAGATTTCTTGGAATATAACCAAGTCGAAAAGTACCAACATGAGAATGCAACATGTTATTCAACATATTTCTACTATTTGAACAATTATATAAAGATCTCTTAAGTTTTTCATTTTCCTTGGTAAGAATCAATGAGTCTTTTATAGAAGAAGCATGTTCTATAGTAATGTTTTCTTTAAGAATATCAATTTTATAATTTAAATGATCATTTACTTCAAGAATCAGTTCATAATCAAAATGTGAGAAATGAATAGGTTGTTTCTCTATACTTCTCAACTTATCTACAAGAGTAGAAACTTAAGTTTGCAGGGAATATTTCCTTTTCACTAGCAAATTGATCATTTTGCTTACTAACTTCAATATTCAAGGAATCAATAATATTTGCCAATTTATTTTTATTTTTCTTATACTTTACAACTTTATTTTAAGTAAGTTAAACAAGATCATCTTTATAAAAGTTGAAAGAGATACATCATCATGATGACCTTGTGCACCTTCTTCTTCTTGTTCATCATTGTCTTCACGTGTGGCAATTAGTCATTCAACTACATGATGACATATTTCTTCATCACTTGCCTTCTAGTTTGAAGAATCATCCCAAGTAGCATGGTCAACTTTTTCCTTGGTCTTCCCCTTATTCTTATTCTTTAATTCAGGGCATGCGGATTTCCAATGTCCTTTCTCTCGACATATGCAACATCTAGTAGAAAAAGATGTAACACTTTTGTTAGAAGAAGAATGTATATATTTCTTACCTTTATGATGTATTTCTTCTTTACTACTAGTTTAGTCACTAGAAGATGATGACTTTGAAGCTCTTTCTTAAAATGCCAAGCGCCTTTTCTCAACAAGTTTTTCCTCTTCTTCTCCTACTCTAGCCTCCTCTTGAATCTTTACTTCATGTGTCTTATGTTTCCAATGAGCTGATCCATCAACAATTTAGAGAGATTGCTAGATTCTATTATAGAAGTTACCTTTTATTTTAACTTAGGTGGTAGGACCTAAGAATCTTTAAGACTTCTTTCTCCTGGGATATGTCTTTCCCTAAAGCACTTAAACCATTTATAATAGTAGAAAATGTAGCATAAATTTCATCAATAATCTCATTTTTTTGCATACAAAATCATTCAAATTTATGCTTCAACATATTAATTTTAGTTATTTTAACTTGTTAGGTTCCTTCATGTGTAACAGAGAGTTTTATACATAAGTTTCACAAGTGGAAGTTCTATTAAACTTACCATAGAGTAAATAAAAATATAAGGTACAACTTTGGTGTTTACAGTAGCCTTTCTTACCGTATCCAGATCCCATTTATACTTCTATGTTATTGGAGGTTCATATGGTAAGGCAACCATCTTCCAAAAATCAAACCTCAAACCTTGGATAAACAATTGCATGTGTCTTTCCAATATGCATAGTTAGAACCATAGAAGAGTGTTGGTTGAGTGACTTGGGTTCCTTCAAGGTTGAGTTGGCCCAAGCGATTTTCCCCCATGATTAAGACTTGTTAAAGCTCCTTGATCCTACTCCGATACCAATTGTTGTGCTCTAGAATGGGGGTGAATAGAGCTAATAATAAACTTATGCAATTTAAAAATACAAAGAAGGTTAGATTGCAACTCTGTTAAGAACATATGGCGGTAGAAATATAAAGCAAGTTATAGATAAAATGGAAACAATCACAAGACACAAAGATGTGAAGTGATTTCGTCAATATATGTTAGTCCAGTACCTAGTTGTTTCCAACCTTTATTTTATTCCTTTTCTATATTGGTACAAAATACACAATTTATCAATGTCTTATGTGCCTCAAGATAACCCTACTTTTCAATCTCAAGGAGAACTAACAAATTGGAATAGATCACAATAAACCTCCATGCCTTGGGCACAACCTTCTCATAAGAAGTAACTCGTTCGATTATTGATTATTTGTGGTGTTTACTTAATTACAAATTTTTGTTTTGGTGATTAGCGGGAGCTGCATGAGATGAGGAAATAAGGCAAGTTCATCCTTGAGGGCACAAGGGATGAATTGATAGTTGCTCTGGGTAACCCAGAGCATCCTAGACGTGTTAGGGCTGCAGGCGCTGGTGTGGGCATCAAAGCATTCTTTGGGCCATCCCAGCACAAACATGTCCTAAAAGCGGGAATTTCACAAGAAGAGGTAACTTATTCTTTCTTTAGAATGTTACTGCAAAAGAGAATTCAATAATCAGAAGCTAACGTTTCTTTTATCCATGCATAGGTAGATAAGATAGTTGATAGGAGAGTCATTGAAGTAGTTGATAAGAGAATCAAGGAAGCAGTTGATAAGACACTCCATGAAGCAATGATCAAGTGGCAGGAATCTCTGACTACCACTCAACAGATAGTACCTATGGTGTCCCTCTCTACTCCTACTGCAGAGGTTGGGCGTAGTAATCATGTAGACCCACCACCTAGCACATCCGTTGTAAGTATTTTTATGACATAGTAACTAGTCTTTTCAAGATGATATGTTTTCACACTTGTGACGACCTTGAATTTTAAGATTTTGATACATAATATACATTTGTGGACCGTGAATATTATGTAGATGGTTAACTCCCAAATTTAGGAATATTGAATCATGAGGCCCAAAACCTAGAGATATTATAAGATCATATGAGGGGCATATAAGTCATCCAATGATGAATCTGTTGTGTAATGATGAGTATAATGGGATTACATGGTCAAATGTCTCTAGATATGTTTGAGAAACTATCTTTGTATATACTATATAGTGGGGTGACCAAAAGTTATATTGAGATGTTTAATGAGTTTGCTTTGTTAACTTACTTGACCTAACGAGAACTTTGTGAGGTTGTTCGGATACAATTAGACATTAAAGTAAAATTTCATGGGACCATTCTACACCTAAATATCATGTCTTCAAGAAATTGTTTGATAGGTTGAACAGTCAAAACTATGCCTTCAACTTGGAAGAAAGCCTCATTTGGTCATGGTGAAAATGTGTATCAAATTTCAAACCCAACGAACATTATAGTAAATTGTTATTCAAAATATAAGATCTTAGATGATTTGATTAGTTGGGGCTGAGGAGTATAGTCCAATTAGATATTTTATGTGTCACGCGAGGCATTGGCTTCATCGTTCCATGGTCTGAAATACCAGGAGTAGGTGGTCGTAATCGAGACTCTTATGGAAGTAGTCGCCTGTGAGGAATCTAGGAGGCTAGCTAGGTGGCCAGAGTCTGTGCACTCTTCGAATCAAAACAACCACTTGCAATGGTCTTGCGGTGATATACAGAGAACGAGCAACCTCTCGCCCTACACTCACCTCTCCACAGCCATACACAACAACAGAATGATGGAGGAGGAAGGAGGGTACACGACAGAGATTGAAGCTACTCTGACTCCTTGGTGCGATGTTGTTGAGTCTGTGTCAGTCATGTGCAGATTCGCCCATGGTTGGAGTCATGCTCGACCACCACAATGGCGGAGAATCCACAGGACTGGAGCCATGTACCAACACTGGAGGGAGAGACCACTGCATCCTGAAGCTGAGGAAGATGAGGGGGCAGATCTTCAGGTCATGGTCATCCATGTTCCTCTCCATGGAGCTTGAGAAGTCACAGCGGTGCTATTATAGAAGAAGAGTAGGAAGGAAGGGAATCGAGGTTGCGCTAGCCTCAATACTAGAGGTGGCATCAACAGTCGATGAAGAGAGGGCATCAGAGGCACCCTACTAAGCCCACTAATCAACTGATCCCTTCATCTCTGAGGATGATTAACTGACCGAAGGCATACATAGGGTTCCAAGATGGAAGATCTGTCCACATCCAAGCTTTGTAGGGGTGGGGGCGCCATTCTCGTCAACCTCATGTTGCAGCCCTAATCTTCGGCATCCCGTCTTCTTCCCCTCTGCGGAAAATTGGAGATCATGGGGAGCTGCATCTCTACAGCTAGACACCAGAGTCGAAGGAGCTCCTGAAAGCATGCACCTTTTCTCTCTAATGAGCTTGTTTGTGGTGGTGTTCGCCTGCGGAGGGCAGTCTCGCGTGTGAGCCCTCACGGGGTTGATCGCGAGTCGAGATCCGCGATGAAGAGGAGAAGTAGGGGGTGGACTGGTCCAACAAACCAAACCGGTCAATTATACATTGATCGGATCTACTTAGAGCATGACCAAGGGAGGTAGGTCGGACAGCGTGGTCCAACCCAGGAGCGCCACCTCAGGTGGTGGACCCATCTCATTAGGTAAATCACCTTTAAATCCCAAAATTATTGGTATTCTTAGAAAATAATTTATAAATAGCTCCCTTATCCAATAAATTCCCCAAAAATACCCCTGGACTCACAAAAGTACCCTCTTTATTTAGGAATCCTTATATCTATCTTTTGAGATATTAATATCTATGATATTTAATTTAGATGAAAATATTTCATTTAAATGTTATAATTAGAAAATGGCTGAGATTAAATCTAAGAAAAGTATTTTTGAACCTAAAAATCACTTAGAAACCATATGTGGACTCTAATATGATTATAATGCCAAAATGTTATGTCTTTCCTTATTAATGAGCAAATTAATGCTTTTAAACTCTTTTTAGTTCTATAAAATATACAAAGCATTAGAAAAATATGAAATTCATACCAGGCCTTAATAATGACATATAGATCAGAATAAAAATACTAGACACCATCCTAACATCAGATTGACCTAGGTTTGACCAAACCCTGATTGGGACCTAAAACATCAATAATAATGGTGAACATTGTACTAATGATGATTAATTGTTATTAATCAGGTGATGACCAGATTGTCTAGATGATCAAGGATGGCTATGATTCTCTGAACTCAGGTTTAGAGCTAGCATGGGATAAAAGACGGGAAGTGAGCAGTTGTCTAGGTTGTACCTATTGTGTAGATCTTGTTAGCATACATGTTTAGACTTGTGTAAAAATTCTCTTTCAATATACAATTGTAAATCATGTTGTAATAATGTACATGTTGAATGTTGAGATGTGTTATGGTGTATGTTATGTTGTATGTTCATGTATGCATATGTCACTTCCGCATCACTCTTTGATATGATTGGATGATGTTTTTGGATTCTGACCTCTCATTCCCAATAGGGTTTAGGGAAGCCAAAATCCAGGGACGTCACAGTTGGTATCAGAGCATGAACAATAGCTACACCTAACAATTGCTCACCACGAAGCATATAAACTAAACTACACCTTTCACCTTAAACCCTAGAAACTTAGTAAGTTGTTCTATAAGAATAAGCTTTGACTTAGCCCCTAGGTTAGAACCTAGATGTTCGAGAACTAGGTTTAGACGAGTGTGTGAAACCCATTCCATATAGAGCTCTTATGTATTGGGTAGCTACACTAGTCTACACCTTATTCTCACCATTTCACTAGGTGACATGACACTGGACTATCTACTGTGTGTGAGACACTCAGTTTTGCTGATTTGGTTTTGTTTTCCAATCGGCTCGAGCCTGGACAATTTTCTCTGACATCTGCCTTCTCGGAGAAAAACTATATAATATGTTATTATATATATATATATATATGAAAATGTGTCCCTCACATTGGAGAGTAGTTAGTGTTTGTGCAACCTAAGTGAAAGGGAGTGACATCAGCCTAGAAGAGAGAGTAAATTTGGATTAGATGTCTAGAGCCTTATCAAGATATGTGATACATAGAATAGAAGATAGGATGATAGTTTATATAAGCATGGATGATCTTATCAAAGTTCTACCTCTAGTGATCTAAGTTGCTTTATATGGATATAGGTTGTATATGAGTTGAATTCAATTTTGGGAAATCTAAGCTAACTCTTGCTGATGAAAAGACGTACTCCTTTCTTATTAAAGCAATCTAAGTTAAGATAAGGTCGAATGTGCATAAGCCTCAAGCTCCTTTACAAAGGAAGACTTTCGTGTTAGGACAAGATATGTGGTGAACTCCAGAGAGAGTGAGACCCATAGGGAGTGTCATAGGACCTACCCCTAATATATGAAAAATATGTGAATATGTGAAATGATGTGTCCTAAGCTAGGTTACTCCTGAGTATACGAGTTGAGTCCTTTTGCATGATTCAGTCCTATATATGAGAGTTGTGTTAAATAAAAAAAATTGATGGGTAGGTGACTCATAATGAGAAAGGTCAATAGTTTTGATTGAGTTAGGTCTATCTTGAGTGACATATGTTTTGGGTATCATCATTAGCTGCAAGTGAGGTGATATATGAACTCTGGTTCTGAGAGTAAAATGTCTTGTGCATAAGATACTCATAAATGTTGTTCCTTTCACTTCTCTTTCTTAATATATGATACTAGAAACCTCACTTGAGTTATATAGATGATTTATATAACAGGAGTCACTCGTATAAGATTGACCTATTCTATATTCCCTTCCTATATCATACATGTAATATTCAAGTTTGAAATCATGATAAACTTGACCTATCTATAATCCCTTCCTATGTCACACTTGTAATATTCAAGTTCAAAATGATAGGCTTAATCTAGTATATTCTCTTTCCCTTCATATCATACATGAGACATATAAATATGAAATCATGAGCTTGAAATAAAGATATCTTTGGATCATAGGTTACATGATCACAAAATAGTTTTTAACCTCAAATATTCTAAATATCTATGCTTCTAGTTTGAAAATACCTCTCATACCATAGGGTGAAACCCTAATGTGTAAATATGAAAACTAATACCCTCTCATGAAGAAATCCTAGGGTCATGTTGATCACATACAACACTAATGATATTAAGTGTGATATTTCTAGAAATAATGGCATGAATCTTGACTTTGCCTTACATGATTTAGTAGGATGAAAGATGAAACCTTAAACAATGCCTTCTCAACTTCATATGTATGAATAAAACCCTATTTTTTTAGGGAGATAGGGGATGTAATTCCTAAAATAAAAGAAGGTAAAGCCATGACCAAGACATTATATGATGCTTCAACTCTTTAAAAAAATGTTATGCTTCAACCTATATAAGGTGAGGTGGGTACACCCTAGATGATAGAGAACCTAATATGTCGACTTGGGATAAATATAGAAATATGAGGACTTTGGCACCTAGAAATGGTGGCCTTTTTAAAGTAGGACACTTTGGTATCACCTTAAGCATGGCATTAATTGAATTTCAAGGACGAAATTCCATATGAGATGGGGTGAATGTGAAAACCCTGAATTTTAGGATTTTGATACACAATATACATTTGTGGACTGTGAATATTAGATGGATAACCCCCAAATTTAGGAATATTGAATCATGAGGCCCAAAACCTAGAGATATTATAAGATCATATGAGGGGCATATAAGTCATCCAATGATGAATCTGTTGTGTAATGATGAGTATAATGGGATTACATGGTCAAATGTCTCTAGATATGTTTGAGAAACTATCTTTGTATACACTATATAGTGGGGTGACCAAAAGTTATATTGAGATGTGTAATGAGTTTTCTTTGTTAACTTACTTGACCTAACGAGAACTCTGTGAGGTTGTTCGGATACAATTAGACATTAAAGTAAAATTTCATGTGACCATGCTAGACCTAAATATCATGTCTTCAAGAAATTATTTGATATGTTGAATAGTCAAAACTATGCCTTCAACTTGGAAGAAAGCCTCATTTGGTCATGGTGAAAATGTGTTTCAAATTTCAAACCCAATGAACCTTCTAGTAAATTGTTATTCAAAATATAAGATCTTAGATGATTTGATTAGTTGGGGCTGAGGAGTATAGTCTAATTAGATATTTTATGTGTCACACGAGGCATTGGCTTCATCATTCCCAGGTCTGAAATACCAGGAGTAGGTGGTCGTAATTGAGACTCTTATGGAAGTAGTCGCTTGTGAGGAATCTAGGAGGCTAGCTAGGTGGCCAGAGTCTGCGCACTCTTTGGATCAAAACAACCACTTGCAATGGTATTGCAGTGATATATAGAGAACGAGCAACCTCTTGCCCTACACTCACCTCTCCACAGCCATACACAACAATAGAACAATGGAGGAAGAAGGAGGGTTCACGACAGAGATTGAAGATGCTCTAACTCCTTGGTGCGATGTTGTTGAGTCTGTGTCAGTCATGTGTAGATTTTCCCATGGTTGGAGTCGTGCTCGACCACCACAATGGCAGAGAAGCCACGGGACTAGAGCCCTATACCACCACTGGAGGGCGAGACCACTGCATCCTGAAGTTGAGGAACACGAGGGGGAAGATCTTCAGGTCATGATCATCCATGTTCCTCTTCGTGGATCCTGAGAAGTCACGGCGGTGCTATTATATAAGAAGAGTAGGAAGGAAGGGAGTCGAGGTTACGCTAGCCTCAACACTAGATGAGGCATCAACAGTCGATGAAGAGAAGGCATCAGAGGCACCCTACTAAGCCCACTGATCAAGTGATCCCATCACCTCTGAGGATGATTAACTGATCGAAGGCATACATAGGGTTCCAAGATGGAAGATCCATCCACATCCAAGCTTTGTAGGGGTGGGGGCACCTTTCTCGTCAACCTCATGCTGCAGCCCCAATCTGCCGCCTCCCGTCTTCTTCCCCTCTGTGGCAAATTGGAGATCCTGGGGAGTTGCATCTCTACGACTAGACATCAGAGTCAAAGGAGCTCCTAAAAGTATGCACCTTTTCTCTCCGATGAGCTTGTTTGTGGTGGTGTTCAGTTGCGGAGGGCAGTCTCGTGCGTGATCCCTCACGGGGTTGATCACGAGTTGAGATCCGCGATGAAGAGGAGAAGCACGGGTGGACTGGTCCAACAAACCAAACTGATCAATTAGAAATTGATCAGATCCGCTTAGAGCATGACCAAGGGAGGTAGGCCGGACAGCGTGGTCCAACCCAGGAGCGCCACCTCAGATGGTGGACCCATCTCATTAGGTAAATCACCTTTAAATCCTAAAATTATTGGTATTCTTAGAAAATAATTTATAAATAGCTCCCTTATCCAATAAATTCCGCAAAAATACCCCTGGACTCACAAAAGTTCCCTCTTTATTTTGAAATCCTTATATTAGTCTTTTGAGATACTAATATCTATGATATTTAATTTAGATGAGAATATTTCATTTAAATGGTATAATTAGAAAATGGTTGAGATTAAATCTGAGAAAAGTATTTTTGAACCTAAAAATCACTTAGAAACCATATGTGGACTCTAATCTGATTATAATGTCAAAATGTTATGTCTTTCCTTATTAATGAGCAAATTAATGCTTTTAAACTCTTTTTAGTTCTAGAAAATATACAAAGCATCAGAAAAATATGAAATTCGTACCAGACCTTAATAATGACATATAGATCAAAACACCATCCTAACATCAGATTGACCTAGGTTTGACCAAAACCCTAATTGGGACCTAAAACATCAGTAATAATGGTGAACATTGTATTAATGATGATTAATTATTATTAATCAGGTGATGACCAGATTGTCTAGATGATCAAGGATGTCTATGATTCTCTGAACTCAGGTTCAGAGCTAGCGTGGGATAAAATATGGGAAGTGAGCAGTTGTCCAATTTGTACCTATTGTGTAGATCCTGTTAGCATACATGTTTAGACTTGTGTAAAAATTCTCTTTCAATATACAATTGTAAATCATGTTGTAATAATGTACATGTTGAATGTTGAGATGTGTTATGGTGTATGTTATGTTGCATGTTCATGTATGTGTATGTCGCTTCTGCATCGCTCTCTGATATGATTGGATGATGCTTTCGGATTCTGACCTCTCATTCCCAATAGGGTTTGGAGAAGCCAAAATCTGAGGATTTCACAACACTACTATTGATCTAAGGCTTAGACTAACTTGAGAGCAGGTGAAGATTGCAATGTGGAATTCTAATCTTGGAGTAGGATAGCATTTAGAAGGTTGCTCAAGTGTAATTTGGTTGTACACTAACCACTCATGTTTATAGAAACTACTTAGGGATATTTAAGAACACTTTTGGAAGTGTTTAGGATAAGATAAATGCTAAATTAGCCATTGATAATGTCAAAAGTTGAGTTTAAAATAGCTAGTAGACCACAACAGATTTTGTGTGCAGATTGTTCTTGGTTGAACTGTACTTCGATTGAACTCCATCTCTATCAAAGTGTATTTGACTAAAAGGTATAATTATGCCAAAGTTTGCAAGGGTTATATCTCAGTCGAGAAGTGACTTGACTGAATGTATTTCGATCGAGAAAGAGTTCAGCTAAAAATATGCCTGTAAATGCACTACTATATTTTTGGACCACGCCTCAAATGATTTTTTAGTAAAGCATTACTATTATAAAGGCTTTATATAAGTGTGGAGTAAGGTTTAGGATAGTTTTAGACCGTTCATCACTTGTTTTTACATCATTCCTTGTTACTGTTGTACAAATTGCACTTGTACAAGCACATTTGCATGGTACAATTTGATCTGCAAGCATTCAAACACATAAAATATTTCATATTCTTTATTGTTGGATCTTGTATAGGTTCCTTGATCACCTGAAACACTAAATGCACATGTTAGTGAGACAAAATAGGACATATTTGCATTGTCGAAAAGAGTGTGGCATATTCAAACGGCCAACATTTTGTAATATGTGTCATTACACCTATATGTACACAATTCTAGTTTCACCCATGTACATAGCATAAAGATATGATGGCGTGTTTCAGTTGTCAATGTTTTAGGATACTTACTTAATATGAAGATTGAATAGTCAAACTTCCATAGAAATGCACTAAAATACACTAAAGCTAATGAAATTTGGATGATTAGCTAAATTATTTCCAGTATTTCTTTTTCATGTAGAAGTTTCTCTTTTGAAAAATCCATGTAACTCCTTCAAGGAGATTTATCTTCCTAATTCTATTAGCAACATTATAATTCTTTTCAATTATTAAATACTATTTGTTGTTTATCAATCTAGATCCTAGAAATGTTGAGTGTTGGCCTTTTCCTCTCTGGTCCACATGTATAGGGGATAATGAGAGGGGGGTCATCACAATTGGTGTCATAGCTTGTATTAATAAATAACTTTTGATACTTAATGGTTACAAAAATAACATAGAGCCATAATGGAATTATTAGGGTATATTCTAAAGGCAATGGTGTCTAGAATGGATCAAAACCCAGAGGTTGGCAAGATTTTCCTTCACACCACTTGTTTCATATGAGGACTACCAGACCACTATGAATCAGTCATGGCCAAAGCATGAGGTTATATCAGAAATATAATAGCTCTAAGTTTTCTCATCTGATATTTAATCTTTTCAGTCATCACAGTCCTCTGCTAGTTAACAATTTATGCAACTTCAAATACAAAATATGTCACATATATATAGTACCGTGTAAGTAGCCCAAAATTTGCTACATGTGCCTCCCAAAAAGTAACCATTTGGTCAGAAAAGTAACTCACTAGACAAAAAGTAACGATATTGACCAAAAAATAACTATTCGATGCAAAAACTAAAACCATGTAAAATACACAGTAAAAATTCTGGAATATATATGTAATTGTATATTTGTAAAAGCTATTATAAATGTAACTATTCATTCATGAAAAGTAATAGTTTGTAAGGCAAAGTAACCCTCTACATGTATAAAGTAAGAAACTCTAAAAAAGTAACCAAATGTGGAGCAGGTAGCTACCCACGCGGGCATTGAATGAACACCCTATATATATATATATATATATATATATATATATATATATATATATATATATATATATCTGTGTGTGTACCTAAACCTTGTTAGATATGCACATGTATAGTAACCTATATGTTCTCATTCAACATCCCATGCACTAGGGAAATTACGATCTTAGAGGCAGCTGGAAGTGGTCTACGACCCCAAGGAAGAGACCCTTTCAATAAGAGGTTAACTTCCCAAGGAGAAAGGGAAGATCCAAATTGGTGAGTCCTCTAAAAAAGAGGAAGGAACATGAAGATGATGTTGATGTTGACCCAAATCCTAATGAGATCCATGACATGAATGGTGTTCCAAAACCTAATGAAGTACATGATGTTATTGTTGGTCTTGATCCTCCTGAGGATGAACATGTTAAGACAGCCAAAATGAAGTGGATGGAACAATGCAAGGTGTTCACATACGCAATCAGTGCCGTAGCCTTAAGGGATATAGCTTGGGATGAGAATGATTCCCCAATCTTGTCCCCCCTCACCTTGGAGCTACAATACTGGACTTCATGAAGTTGAAAATCAAGAAATTTTGTAGCGAAGATAAGTTTGAAGCCATAGACAAGGTGGATGATTGGTTGTTGGCAGTGGAAAATGGTTTTTCATCCTAGAGGTGCCACTGAACAAGAAGGTGATATTCTCTACCCATCTCTTCAAAGAAGAAGCCAAGCTTTGGTGGGAGATCTACATTACCATGAGAGATCTAACCCAAGACCAAATGTTGGGGGAAGCTTTTTGTGCCATATTCAATCTATGTTTCCTCTCCATTCTACCCAGAAGGTAAAGGAGAAATAATTCATGAATATCTACCAAATAGATATGTCTATTGTTGACTATGCCAGAGACCTTAGACTCCCTGAGCATTTTTCCTATATTTTTGATGATGAACACTGAGTGGGGCATTTTATCAATTGCCAAAACTCTCTCCTCCAACCCCATTTTATGGCGAGCAAGCCCCTCAAAACCCTTGAGTCTCTATACTTTGCCCTAAGGATGAACAAGACCCTCGTGACCCCAAAGAACCAACCTTTAAGATATCGAATGTTCATGAAAGGAGTCTCTATTCCCAATATCTATGGAAGAAAGGCTCATAGTTTCAATTGAGACAAGGGTAATGGAAAAGGAGGAGGGAAGCCTCATTCATGAACTCCATAATTGGGAGCCCCCACCCAGATGCAAAAATTGTGGAATGAGGCATATAGACAAGTTTTGATTTGACAAACTAGTTTGCTACCCATGCAAATAGGAGTGACATTGCTAGTCCAATTCCCCCTTCTAGCCCCGCAAAGGAATGGTACTGTCCTAGCAAAACCAATGGCTACAACTCCACCTGTATCAACCCAGCATATAGTCGATCATCGACTGGTCAAATTTTTTACCATTGACTATGAAAAGGACCAGGATGATGCAAAAAGACTTATAGAATGTACCATCCTTTTAATATACACAAACTTATTCATTTATCTTGAATTTTAGTAATTTAGGACTTTTGCCATGTATATAAATGTAGGTATGCTTGATGTAATGGGCCATTTGGTCAAACTTTGATTCGACTCTGGTTCCACAAATACATTTATTTTTGTAGATCTCACAACTATGATCAATTTAGATTTCAAGGACATAGGCTATATCATATATGTCACCACCTCCAATTGGAAAGTTTTCTAGTCCTTGTTAAAAGCACCAATCATACATGTTATAATGAACTCCCTACTAGCTTCATTCTCCTTGATATGAATGAATTTGTCATAATGAGAATGGATTGGATTTATATTATCAAGAAAAAATAGATTCTAGGGTAAAGAATATAAGGGTAGGGATATTGGGTTATCCACCTTTCACCATTTATAGTAGAAAAGATACTAGCATCATTTTTTATGTTTCTACCTTAAAATCATAAGGGATGATATCTAAGAGTTGTCTAACATTCCTGACAATAATAATTGAGGCAGATTCTAAGGTACACCCCATGAGGAGATGATGGTAGTTTGGGACTACGCTTACGTGTTCCTAGAGGGTTCATGAGGCATACCTCTGGAAAGAAAAGTTGACTTCTCCATTTAGCTAGCTCTCGGAACAAACCCCATTTCTAGAGTCCCCTATAGAACAACACCTATCAAGTTGCTTGAACTAAAAAAAGCAACTCCATGAACTGTTATACAAAGGTTTCATCCAACCTAGCACCATTCCTTAGAGAGAACTTCTCCTCTTTGTGGAAAAGAAAGATATTTCACTTTGTATGTTTATCAATAATAGAATGTTGAACCAAGATACTATAAAGAATAAATATCCTCTACCTAGGATTAATGACTTATTTTAACAACTAAAAATAGCTTGGGTCTTTCTAAAAATTGATCCACGGTCTAGGTACAACTAGTTGTGAGTTAGAGAAAATGATATCCCAAAAATAGTTTTCAGGACCCGCTATGGCCATTATGAGTTTCAGTAATGCCTTTTGATTTATCCAATGCACCTAGAATATTCACGAACCTTACAATAATGTGTTCAAACCCTTCTTGGGTATTCTATGTCATTGTATTCTTTGATGATATTCCTTGTCTATTAGATAGCTTAGAGAAACACTAGGAACACATGTCTAGGATCCTTGACATCCTTAGAGAGCAAAAGTTTTATGCAAAATTCTCTAAATTTGAATTCTGGATCAATTAGGTCATGTTTCTTGAACACATATTATCAACATGAACTATTATAGTGGACCCAACCAAAGTAGTGATAGTTCATGATTGGAAATCACCTAAGTCATCGAACAAGATTCATAGTTTCTAGGAAGTAGTTGCTCTTACCCTCACCAATCTTACACAGAACACCAAAAAGTTTGTTTGGTCTATATTATGTGAATCCATATCTCAATATATTTAGGAGAAACTCACTTTTGTTATATTGTGGACCCTACCCTCGAGAAATGACACATTCTTCATCTTCTCCAATGCATGAAGGATGGGTTTAGGATGTGTACTGGAAGAAAACAAATATGTTGTCTCATTTGTCTTGATACATCTCAAACCTAATGAGTTGAATTACTCTATTCATGATCTAGAGCTTGTGGAAATCGTCTACACCCTAAAGATATGGAGACACTATATATGAAGCCACATTTGATATCTTCACCGACAACAATAGATTGAAGTATATGTTGACCCAATAAGGCCTCAACCTACATCATTGGTGAGGGATAGAGTATTTAAAGGAGTGCCACTTCACAATATCCTACCATCCTAGTAAGGCTAGTGTGGTGGACAATGCCCTCAGTCATAATCAGTTCAGTTGTGCTGCTGGGTTGGCCACCTAGTGATGGAGATTATAAGAGTCACCAAATGGACCCTGAAATCCTTTTCTGATAGGTTTCTCCTAGACAACATCTAGATCATCCCTGACCTACTTTTTAAGTTTGTTGCATCTCAGTTGTCTAGCCCCACCCTTGAGAATATGAAGGCCCTTCTCTCTAAGCCTCAATCCACCTCTTTGTGGGTATTAATCGAAGGATTCGATACAAGCAACAACACTGGGTCCTTGAGGAATTTCCATTTAAGGATATCATCTTAGCAGAAGAACCTAGGTCTAAGTATACCATACATCTCAATACCACCAAGATTTTTAAAAACCTATAAAGGTTTTTCTGGTGGTAGGGTATGCAATCAGATATAGCCGCTTTCGTAGCTAGTTGTCTCACATGTTAGATGGTGATGGCGGAGCATCAACAACCATGTAGTTTTCTACAACTCATTGACATCCACGAATGGAAGTGTGACCATGTCATCTCATATTTTAGGGTGGGTCTTCCTAGGATCAAAATGGCGCAGGACGTTTTATGGGTCATAGTGGACCGTTTGACAAAGTCGACACACTTCTTTGCATGTAAGACCATTGCCAAGGTATCTCGCCTATTTGATCTTTACATCCAAGAGATTATATGTCTTCATTGAGTTCCAAGATCCATCATCTATGATTGTGATCCCAAGATCACATCCATGCTTTGGAAGCAAGTTCAAGATAAACTTGACATGAGACTAAAGTTCAGTATTGCTTACCATCCTCAAATAGATGAACATTCAAATTTGCAGGATTCAAACCCTAGAGGACTTGCTAAGGCTTTGGTCCTAGATTGAGGTAGATGGTGGGGATAATATCTTTCTTTACCCAAGTTTGTTTATACCAATAGTTACCAAACTAGTATTAGGATGCCCCCTATGAATATCTTTATGGAAGGTCTTTTCATTGACCACTTCACTAGGATGGTGTTGGCTAAAGGAACTTGTAAAAGTCAGGAGAACTATAGTTATATGTTGGACACTTGATCAAGAAAAGTTTGAAGAGAGCCCGATATCAAAAAAATCTTACACATATGAAAAGTTGATATATTTACATTTCTTCATCAGAGATCATGTGTTTCTAAAATCCGACCCCTTTGTATTATAGCTAAAAATTGAGGAAAGTTGAGTCTCCAATATGTGGGTCCATTTGAGATCTTAGAATGAATTGATGAGACATCTTATTGTATAGCTCTACCACCTCAATATAGTTTGATACATGATGTGGTCCATGTGTCCAACCTAAAGTGTTGTGTGAAAGATCATACCCAGTTGTTAAACATTGAACTTTTATATATCAAGGGTGAATCGACCTACCCATAGGAACTTATGAGGATCTTGGATTCAAAGATGGTCTTAGAAATAAAAGAATGAGATGGTTAAAGGTTTATGCAAACACCATGGAAAGGATGAAGCCATGTTGGAGGTCAAGACGGATATGGAAACAACACATTCCCGTCTTTTCTGTAGGTAGGCCAAATTTTGAGAACAAAATTCATAATAAGGAGGAAAGGATGTAGCAAAATGGAATATCAAGACTTTGGTAGGTTCTTACAATGAAACTAAATTGATCTAATTAGAGGTATTGTCTTAAAAATCCCTAATTTGTACATATTGTTTTTTGTAAATGAGTTCATGAAGTGCAAATATGCCAAATCTATCATATGTGCCTTTGGTAATACCAAATAGCATTTTCGTTGTTTGGTATATGGATCTTGAAATAGTAAACAAAATTCTAGAAGATTCCAAGTTGGTAGGTAATCGAGATACTTATTTAATGAATTATCTCTCTAATCTCTAAGAACCAAGTCTTATATAAATAATTATTTTGTCTAGTTTTCACCTAAGGTTAGATAGTAAGTAAATAAAGATCATCCAAAAATGTTGGCATGAATCAAAGCTATGAAATGGACTAGGTGATTATTTCTTTTAATTGGGTCTTATCTAAAAAGAAACAGAAAAATAATGGGATAGCAGGAGTTCAACCATCACGGATGTCAGATTCTAGAGGAATCACGAGTAAATGGGTATCCTTCCTCACCCAAACTCCTCCTCCCCCATAGACTTTGGGATCTGCCCAATTCCCAAGTTATCTTTGTCCCCTTCCAAACATTATAGTTCATGATTCGGGAGCCTTTAGCTTTGCAAGATCGAGCCAAGCCCAAGCATCCCCTCAATCACTTAATCTCATCACAAAAAAAAACCCAAAATCCCATACTATCCCAACAACTAGAACTATAAATTTTTGTCATTCCCCTTGACATTGGATCTATTTAAGACCACTAGTAGATCCCCCTTCAATCCTAAAGTATCACCCTACTATTTTTTGTGCCTGAGGAAGCCCTGAGATTGATCCCCAATCTCTAGTCACAATAGGCCAATAGCTTGATGCTAGAATGTTGCCTCCAAGAACTGTAGGCCCTCCTAAGTAGTTGGGAAGACTATAATAGCCTCCAACAACTTCATGGAACCTTCATATACCCTTCAAGAAGGTAATTCCCCTTCCTCAAATATGGTACCCCCTTTACTTTACTGACCTAGAGATACCATCTCTAACCACCAGATGGCCTCCATTAATGCTTTGTGACCTCACAAGTCTCAGTCGAAGACAATCCAAATAAGGGTTGTGGCATCCAGGGCATGCAGATGAGAGTCTACAATGGAGTTGACTTCAGGGTTTCCTAGATCACGTGAGAGATGACGAAGAAGAATCCCATTTAGGAATTAACTGGATTGTCCCTCAATTGTGTGATGGCTCTGGTCAAAAGACAAGGGCAATCCGAATCCCCCCTCAAATCCAGCCACACCACACCCGAGTAATTATTTGGGTGATGCAGCAAACTATGATTGGTTTAGATGTTTTAATTTTGTAAAAAGATATAGAAATGGAACGATAATTCTGAATATAATAGAGTTATATATCAAAATTGGTCAAAAATGGATAGAATTAAAAAGAATAATGGTAGAAGACCTCATTTACCCTTGGATACATAATTTATGTTTGGACACATAAGTTTAATATGATTTAATGTGAAAAAAAACTAATTTTTATAGTTTAGATGTTCGTATTATTTAAAGAATGATTACTCTATGACACAATTGTTCTTTGATTAGTATTGGTGCAAGTTCATGATGACTGTAAGATTAGGTCACCTTGATGAATAATTAGGGTTTCCTAGTCAAAGGGGTATTAATGTGAGAAAAATATGGTTTTAGAGTCCAACCCTAATTCATCCATGAACCAAGACCCAAAGGACCTAGAACTAACCTTAGATCATGTCATATGCATACAGTTGTAATTCTATAGTGCTATGTGTCAACTTTTAGATTAATCTTGGAGCGAATCTTATTTGGATCTAGATCTTGAGTGCTCAAACAATTTTCAATACTTGAAAAGGTCTATGGGTTAAATTATGAATAAATGCTCATATCACTTTATGATGATTCAACGAACTTATCTTGATGTTTTCTCAAAATGTATAAACTACTTGACTATTTCATTTCCATCACATATTCAAAGTACTATTAGTATCACATACAAAATTATTTAAACCCAATATGGAGTCTCTTAAGGGTAGTTTAGGAAGATAAATACTCCCAGAAAATAAAGGGTTGATCACTTGAAAATGACTACAAACCAATAATGATCATGTGACATAAGTCCATTGTTGGAATAGTCACATAGAAATTCAATGCTTGATCAAAACACCCAAGTTTACAGATGGAATAGGGATTGGTATACATGAGGATATAGATATTATGGGTTAGAAAATTAAGGTGAAAACAAATTTTGATTCTTACAAACAATTAAATGTTTTGTAATAAATGTTGCTACACCTATATTCACACAATTTTGGTTGCACCCACATACTTGGGATGCCAGATTGCCCTTTGCAAATGGTCTGAATTGTGATTAGATATAACCTTTTATTTTGTTATGACACCTTTAAGGTGAGGAACAATTGTATACATGATGCCTTGTAACTTCGAGAAGGATATGTTTCCCTTCTTGTGAATCATTGTGTTGTGTGATACATACCATTTGATAAATAAATGGAACACCTCCTTTCCTTCATACATGTTTGTGTGATTGGATTTGGATAGTTTTATTCCTCAAACGAGTAAGGAGTGGATCCCCTCCCAGATGCCACTCTTTAAATGAGGGCATAAAATGAGATGGGTATGGGGAGGTTGAGATAAAAGTGTACATCGAAAGAGAGTATGGTGGAAAGGCAATGAAAGGGGAGATTATATTGGTGATGATTTGAAATTAACTTTGTCCAAGGATTGTCCCTCTGAAAACAACCTTTTTAGGTAAGGGATTTTTAGCCCAAACGACTTTGCCTTGACCTGTAAAAGATTTTTTGTAGTGATTCTAATTAAGTAGATTTCTTCGTACTTTTAAAAGTAGGTAACAATTCTCTATAAGCATGTATGAAGAACTTTAAAAAGAGAACAATAATGTATCAAGATCACACAGATTTGTGGTCATAATGGATATCACTATCCAAGGAAAGAGTGTCTAATTATTGTCTTAAATGTGGTCAAGGTAGCTTTATTATATTTTAGGATATAGTATTAAGAGGTTTTCTTAATTGAGATATTAAAATATTTAAAAAAACAACTTGTTAGACATGCACATTATATCACAATATAATGAAAAAAATAAGGGAGAGAGATTCACAAATATAGTGGTTCCAAGTATAAGTTTTATAGCTTCACTACCTAGGGAAGTTCTTTAGGATTTCTTAACCACTTGAGTGCCACGTTGTATTGCCACACCAAGATCATACACAAAGTATCCTTCTCTTTTCCTACAAAGAGTAACTAGCTTCCTTTTTCAGGTAAGGAGCCAATAACCTATCTAAGGGTCAACTTATCTTACCTAGGGCCACATGTCATGCACCTTCCTTTACCAATGAAGAGATCAAATCAACCCTAAGAAGTAGATTTTAGAAGAGGGAATTGAGAGACTCATGAGATAAAAATTGAGTATATCTCTCTTACCAAGTATTCCTTGTCACTCAATTGAAGTAAGCAAGTGTAAACTCATGAAGGAACATGACGGATTCTTTAGGTTGTCTCCCAAGTCCATAGCATATGGGTACTTTCAAGGCCTTTGGAAGCTCCAAAATAGTTCATATATATTTGAGGATTCCAACTAGCTAGTATATGTGATTAGATATAGTTTTAACTATATCTAGTGAAGTTGGTGAGAATTAAACAAGTCTATTTTCACCTTTTCTCTCTAGATAATTTCTATCTGTGTACCTTTGAAAAGTAATCTTGATATGGTAGACATATGGAACTCATATTCCAAAATCCATCTAACCACTACCCTTTTTCTCTCAATAATACCCAGTTGATTCATGTGGGATTCATATCAATGAGATTTCTTGTTGGAAATTGCAAATGGTCTAGTTGATTTTCCCTAGGAAAATATAACTAATGTCACTATTGGGCCATGGATCTTTCTTGGGAATGATATCTACTATCCAATGTATATTTTAACAAAGGGAATCACCTCGTCAATTATAACTTTAGGAATGGAACTCGGCTGACAAGAGTACTCAGAAAGCCTTACTTTGACATTTCCACTTGATATTTTTGCAAAAAAAACAAGTTAGTGATTTAATATTGGACATTTGAACATGTAAGTGTATTG
This sequence comes from Alisma plantago-aquatica, assembly GCA_963693085.1. Taxonomy (NCBI): domain Eukaryota; kingdom Viridiplantae; phylum Streptophyta; class Magnoliopsida; order Alismatales; family Alismataceae; genus Alisma; species Alisma plantago-aquatica. The sequence goes on from OY856409.1 coordinate 1,280,295,021, forward strand.
CCAACATTATCATCAAAATCATTTAAAGTTGATAATAATACAAATCATTAGGGGGCGAGGGGGTAGCTCAGTGGTGTGGCTCGGCAATCCCCAATGAAGGGACCTGAGTTTTACCTTGGTTGTCAACCCTCTGGGTACAACAAGGCCCCATGTTATTCAGTGTTTCATGGTGCCCCCAATGTATGCGATTGGTTTGGTTCCAATAGTGTACCTTCCTGGGAGGGGTTTCTTGTTATAAAACAATAATACAACTCATTACATACAATGAATGAATTACAACAAATATCTAAACAATTCTTCAACATATTTTAGACAAATGGATCATCTTGTATGCCTTTTTGGATTCACCAATATGTGTTTGTCATGTACATCGAACATAGCATGTTGATAACACCCAAATTCATGTGATATCACTAGGTTTTTTACCTTAGTTTTTCTGCTTTTATCAATCATGATATGTCGTTATTAATATAATTATTAGTCTTATTGTTAATTGTCCTTTTATTTAAACATACTTGCCTAATTAAGCCACATTCTACCTATAGGTTATGAACTTGAAAAGATCATTTAAGTCAATGCATTCAGCCTATTCATATTATTACAAAAGTAAGGAAATTTATAATTGCAGAGCTCCAACAATAAAAGCAAATCAAGGTATTTATTTCTCATGCAGATTCAAGATAGTGAGATTCCAATTTTATCAAGATAATTGGGATGGTTGATAACACCGAATTTATGTGATATTGCTATGTGTTTTACTTCGATGTTTACACCTTTGTTGGTCATGATATTCCTTTATTAATATAAATGTTAGTCCTTTCATAAGTAGTCCTTTTATGTAAGCATACTTGCCTAATTAAGACATGTTGGACCAACAGGTTACGACTTGAAAAGATAATTTAAGTCAACGTGTTCAACCTATTTAGATTATTACGGAACAAGGAATTTATAATTGCCAAGCCCAAACAATAGACAACTATTAAGGCATTTAGTTATTATTGAAATTCAATACAATGAGATTCCAATTTTGTCATCTTTATCTAAGCTTATTTGACCAAGAAATACCAAAGACTAGTGGAACTACTAGTCATCACGAAGGAGAAAAAGACAACAAGGTGTAAGTATCTATTAAAAGTCCAAGCCGGCATATTGGATAAAATGTCTTTGGTTGATTGGAATGGGAGTGATGCAATAAATTTAGTGAACTATTCAATAAAGAAAGTGCAAAAAGAAAGATCGAAGATATGAAGTTCAACTAATTAATGGTTGAGTTCAAATGACAAGTGTATCATTGATGAAAATGTTGGTATGTATGCCCTGAGAGCCAATCATGGGATGATTGGTGGGATACATTAAGATTGATTTGATAAACATCAAAGGCAAGCTTCCAATTCTTTCTGGTTCAGTCATATGAGATAGTGATAGAACAGATTGAATGTCTAGAGAATGACAGTACTCAATGATGTATGCTTTCAGGTTGAGGACCTGAACGATGAGATCATACGGATGCTAAGAGTTTGTACATTCTTGTTATGTCCCTAGTCGGATGTCATTGTGGAAGGTAGATAGACAACAATGACACACAAGACTAGATTGTGGTGTTGGTTGATGACAAAATCTCATTAGTCATGATATAGAGATATCAAACCAAACACATAGGTACTTGTTAGAGAACAAGGTACCGGACAGACCCACCGTGAGTTTGACACATGGAACCATGAGATGGTAGTCACAGTCAGTACTCACAGTGATGGTGGTGAGTGTGATTCTTAGACCTGAAATCACTGCACTCAACACATGTCGTTGGGCACACTTTGACATCATCAAACCCAGTCCTGAAACATGGGTTGTTATAAAGGTGATGATTGGGTGGCTTTGACACATGGGGCTTTTGAGGGGCGAGTGATAGATATGGGATTTGTCCCTCCTGAGGGAGTTTGATATCCATGGCCACTTGATGAGTAGGATTGAGAAAGGAGTGCACGCATGTGTGAATCAGTATGTGATACTGATGTCATACATATCTCTTCCAGTCTACTCTAAGATCAAGGAAGTGAATGAACGTTGACAGGATGACTGTTCCATGCCTCGAGTTCATTCGGGATATCAGTGACAAAGGAATTATACATTCGCTGTAACACCATTCACGGATTGTAGGATGAAAGTTGTTCTCCAACTTTCTACTTTCACTTGGGTAGCACTGATGTGTGACTAGGCACCGCTCTTTGCTTGTGAAGTCATAAGTGTTATGAATTTTCACTGCCAACGTGAAATGGACCTGCAGGGTCACACACATAGGATTTAACCTGGAAGAGGAGTTTTGTCCACAAAGAAATGTTTAGATTGATTACTAAAAGAGTTTAGTAGTTCAATGAAGCACTCAATCAGTCGATGGCTCAATATTGTATGGTTCAAGGTGTTGGACGAATTGATTGGAGTATCGGATTGATTGAAATCGCATTTGATTGATTCTGCACAACCTGCACTCCCAACCGATCGGTTCATGTGATGAGCCGGTCGGCTGAGGTTGTTGAACTGGTCAGTTCAATTGTTGAACCGATCGGCTCATGCACAGAGTGAAACGACCGGTTCAAGTGTTGAACCGATCGGTTCAACTGGTGCAATCGAGCAACTTGGGAAAGTAGGATTGGTGAGAATTTTCCTTTCGTTTCAAATTGCCCAATTCGATTGGGAATAATATTGGTATTCGATACCAATTGGGAAAGAAATAAGGAAAGTCAATCGGGAACCAAACTGGAACCCCAACCGACCGGTTCAAGGGTCCCAAACGATCGGTTCAGTGGTGAACCGATCGGTTCAGGTTGCGAGATGGTTGCTTTTGGTGGAAAATCCCGAACCCTTCTACTCCTGCTTTAGTCCCACATTGCCCGGGATGGAGAACCCTGTCCCATGACTCTCCTATATATATAGGGGGTATTGGGGGCTTCTCACAGTACAGCTCAGTGCAACCAGTTGCTCTGCAAGTTGTCGTTCTCTCTGGTTTTGGTAACCGTGAGAGAGCCCAAGCAAGTGCTTCCCGCAAAAGGGAGGTGCAGCAAGGGAAGGACAACTGCAGTTGTAATAGGAGGCAGGAGAGCGTGTTGGTGACTAGTACGTCAACAAGAGGGTGCGACTCCTTCCACTTCCTTGTGGGATAAGGAGAGTGGAGTTTCAGGTGGTCCGTGTGGACTACTACAGAGGCGGGAGGACACTGCCGCTTAGGAGGACAACTGTCATCCGACAGTCTGGTTCGAGTAGGAGTTGTCAGTCCCGGTGCGACCAGGAGCTGCAGAGACACCGTCGAAGTCCAGAGTTGAAGACCGCGCATTGCGCGAGGTATTGTCACCGAGCAAGCCTCGGGACAAGGTATGATTCCACAAACCATCCTTTCCTATTATATAGACGTTGACGCGTTTCCTCGGTATGGGTTGGGGGAGAAAATTTTTGTTTCCGCTGCCTTCTCTGTCTCCCCTAAAACCCAACAGTGGTATCAGAGCCACGTCAACTGCTCTATATTTTAGGAATATCGATATGATCGATTTTGGTTTGTCGCCTTTATTTATTGCATACGATGCGAATAATATCGGCTTTATGCATGTCCAATCCTAAATCCACAAATCCCTAATTACATATATGATATGTATTATTAATGCACTCGATACACGTCGCCCTTAAATGAGTTTTGTGGTGGATGTATGTAGCATGATTATGGCCTATAAACCCCTATCTGTGATTGGTTGTGTGTGGTTGCTTGCATCTCGGTCTGCGCACCGATCTTCCCTCTCTTAATCCTGATGTAACTCGAAATAATTCGAGATTCTTCCTACCTTTGCTCCCCCAAATGTAAATCGGGGTTTCTCTTTTAAAGCAATGTAATAAATAGAATAGGATTTTATTTCCTGTTATGTCAAAGACCGGCGGACATCAAGACGACTGCTCAGACGATCGGTTCAAGGAGTGAACCGATCGGTTGACCTTCCAGACGGTCGGTTCAAGGAGTGAACTGATCGGTTGATGACCGGTTCGAGGAGCGAGACGAGCGGGTGGCAGACATGACAAGATGCACGACGACCAGGCGAACCGATCGGTTGGAGGAGCCAACCGATCGGCTGGTGGCACCCAGACGACCGGCTGGAGAGTACAGATCGTTCATGTGATGAGTTGATCTACTCGGATGGCAAGGCACAGAGTTCATCTTGTACAGGTTGCATGTGATGTAGACCTAGATGACCGTGATTCCTCTTGGCTCGAGGAATCACATTAGGATGGCCATAATCATCGCTTTTTATCATTTGTGCATGTTTTCTGTGGGATATAGCATGTATATGATACGTACTATGTATTGTGGTGATTGGATATGTATATGTATATAAAACCAAATCCCTCATTAAAATATTAAGTTTTAGATGCCTTCCAAATGCAACACACGTGAATAGCATGATCGACCAAGTGTGGGCACGCCAAAGCGTGGTGCACCGTCTATCTCGTGGAAGCGTGAAGGATGAATGTGTGGGTCTGCCAAAGCAGGGTGCATATTCATCGTGTTTGCTTTGGGTCGGACTTAACAAGGTGATCTAGATGGGATCTAGTACCTTGAGGCATAGAGATGATCATTGCAAGGAGTTGTAGATGACATCTTATCAAGAGTTGCATATGATGCAATTGGCAAGAGTTGCCTACCTGAGAGATCTAAGTTGTGGGCGATCAGCCAAAGCTGACTCATGATTTAGAGGATTTCAGGATCTTGCCCACTAGAAGATTGTACGCTGCAATCTTCCGAATTGATGGTGAGGGCTATCAATTTGAAGTAAAATAGTGGGAGCGATAATTAATTAAAGGCCTAATTATATCTTCAAACTTTCAAATCAATCAAATAAGTCAAAAATGAGTTTTGGACTAAAATTGCATATTTTCCTTTTTGTAGTTCAAATGGCAACAAACAACAACAACTTTTCTTTGCGATCGGTCCTTGACAAGGACAAGCTAAATGGGACAAACTTCCACGACTGGTATCGGACATTGAGAATTGTTCTCACTCAAGAGCGTAAGCTCTATGTCCTGGATACTCCAATTCCAGAGGAACCCGCTCCTAATGCACCAAAGACAGAAAAGGATGCTTACAAGAAGCATTCTAATGATGCCATTGATGCAAAGTGCTTGATGCTATGTTCAATGAACCATGAGTTGCAGAGGCAACATGAGAACATGGGTGTCATAGAGATGATTCTGCATCTCAGGAACATGTATGAAGATCAGGCACGGCAAGAGAGGTACAATGTTTCTAGGGCGTTGTTCAAGTGCATCATGACAGAAGGAGATCCAGTTGGTCCACACACACTCAAGATGATTGGGTATGTGGAGAACCTGCAGAGACTGGGATTTCCACTGAGCCAAGAGTTGTCTACTGACGTGATACTGCAATCGTTGCCAGAATCTTACAGTCAGTTTGTGATGAACTACAATATGAACAACTTTGATAGGCCACTGTCAGAGTTGTTGGGCATGTTGAGGACAGCCGAGTTACAGATGAAGAAGGACAAGCCTAAGTCTGTGATGGTGATCACGAGCAAGAAAGGCAAGTCCAAGCGTAAGGGCAAGGGCAAAGCTAAGAAAGGTTCTAAAGCTATCCAGGAGTCCAAGCCATCTTCAGCTCTCAAGGGCAAGGGAGGCGTGACCAAGAAAGGAAATTGCCACCATTGTCAAAAGCCAGGACATTGGAAAAGGAATTGTCCTCTCTACCTGGAAGAACAAAAGAAGAAGGAGGCGACTGAAGCCTCTACTTGAAGGTGTCATGTAAATAAACTTGTAACACTTTTTGAGATATATGATATCAAGATGTAAAGTGTAAAGCATTCTTACTTGGGGCAAGTGTTGCCTTTATAGATAGGAATACTTTAGTTTATTTTCAGCCAATAAGGCATGTAATACAGTTATGAACTGCTATTTCATACTTGCCAATAGATAGAAATGCTTTATTTTTGCATATTGTATGACAATGATGGCAATTAATAAAGAGATGTTTCAATTTATAAAGATGTGATCTTTGTGGAAATGCCTTATTTATCTTGTGATATTTGATATACATAAGATAAGACGATACCTAAAAGTTATAGATAACTCAAACAATTTAATTAGCATTAATCATGAGAAATTCATTTCTAGTTTCCATGTGATGGATAAATCTAGACTCTTTTGGTTATAGAACCAGTAAGAGACATGAATATCTTGGACATGATTAATCAATCTTCACTAATGTAGTGGGAGAGTGATTATCCTATTAGGTATAATACATGTGATGTATTTACATACCTATTGGAATAAATGCTAATACTTCAAATGGTGTTTAGAGAAATACCAATATGAATATCTTGAAGTGTTCAAGATTATCATAAATGAAGTACAAATTTGGTAAAGTATTAATTCTTGATGAGATCAATGAATGAAATACTTGGACCAAATGTTTGAGATCCTTATGAGTGATTATGATAGTGTATCATAGTAAACTCATGATTAAGGCATGGTGATGTCTGAATCAAGAAGGAATCATACTCTAAGGAGTTAGAGAATGATTATCAAATAACTGAATTCTTCTTAATAAAAGAATACCCCACACTAATAAAAGAAATTAAGAATCACAAGGGTTGTGAGTTCTTATATCTTTAACAGATACACCTCAATTATCTATGTGATGAGTTGTTCATGTGATGAGTCAACTATCAAGATGAATATGAGGAACCGAATCTTGAGTTATGGTTTAAAACCATTACATCCCAAATGACTTCCATGTGAACCATAAGGTATGACCTTGATGGTAGCACTCATTGGATCATATCCATAAGTGCAGATGAGTCTTAAGTGTTAAGACACATGGATAATATTTTGAGAAGGATGATGCTTGTTGATTGCAACTTAATGACTAAGACATTTGGCATATGGATACTAAAACCGCATTCCTATGAGGAATAAAACCAGGATGTGTACTCGACACAGCCTATAAGGTTTATGAATCCACTAATGCAAATGAAGTCTATAAGTTGCAATGGACTAATCAATGTGATTGATTGAGTACAAGCAACTCAAAATTGGATCTTTATTTTGATGATATAGTCAAAGGGTTTGACTGATATGTCAAAGATAAAGAAGGGATCTGTGATTTAGTGGGAGCGTGTTCACATTCCACATATTGATGTGAAATGGAAATGTTCTAGATTGGAAATCCGAATGTGGAAATTATCTTTAAGGAAGATAGAGATGTTTCCTATGTGATAGGAATAGAGATCTATAGAGATAGTTCTCGAAAATCTCTTGACCTGGAAAGAGAGAGCATACATTGGCAATCTGTACTGAAGTGTTCAGTATGCACAGATTCGGTGGGAGAAAACTTGTCCATGTTACATGGAGTTAGTATCCCAAGGCCAAGTGTCCAATTCTTATGAAGAATGGGAACACTAAGAATAGATATGGATCTATCATGTATGTAATCATCCCATTGTCTTGCATGTATGACATGGCAAGAATAAAGTGCATCCATCATCTTGTATGTAGGACATGGCAATATGATGTGCTCATCCTGATAACTCGTATGTGAGACATGATGAGTGGATGTCTGTCTACTTCCAGTAAGGGTTACTGGAATACCATGAGAACTTGATAAGTGCTTGTGAAGTACTAGTTCTATGGAGATAAGGAAGAGTTCGATGTAAAGAGTTACATTGATGCGAACTTCCGAAAGGACAGAAAATTAATCACAAAATATACATAAGATGTATAAAAGAGAATGTTTGTTGATAATTGGAAGTGTTCCAATAAAGCCATTTCAAAAGGGAAATGTCGAGTATCTATGTGTTAGTGAACAGCAGTGGATACTATATGGATCTGAAAGTTCATGAGATGAACTTATATTCCACTCATTGATGACAAGTCTGGAATCCTTGATCATGCAATGTGGCTAAAGGTTAGCAAATGGAATACAAGATCGCATATTACGGCAACTCCATCTCATACGTGTGACGTACAGCGAAGAGATGAGAGACATGCAATTTATACATACTTTGGCAAGGTGTTACCATTACTCACTATGTTGGCACTAAAGCACAGTAACATGTGGGACATGTTTGAAGATCACTATGAATATGATTCATGGGTGATTGGCTCGCAGTGCAAGTGGGAGTCTGTTGGTATGTATGCCCTGAGAGCCAATCATGGGATGATTGGTGGGATACATTAAGATTGATTTGATAAACATCAAAGGCAAGCTTCCAATTCTTTCTGGTTCAGTCATATGAGATAGTGATAGAACAGATTGAATGTCTAGAGAATGACAGTACTCAATGACGTATGCTTTCAGGTTGAGGACCTGAACAATGAGATCATACGGATGTTAAGAGTTTGTACATTCTTGTTATGTCCCTAGTCGGATGTCATTGTGGAAGGTAGATAGACAACAATGACACACAAGACTAGATTGTGGTGTTGGTTGATGACAGAATCTCATTAGTCATGATATAGAGATATCAAACCAAACACATAGGTACTTGTTAGAGAACAAGGTACCGGACAGACCCACCATGAGTTTGACACATGGAACCATGAGATGGTAGTCACAGTCAGTACTCACAGTGATGGTGGTGAGTGTGATTCTTAGACCTAAAATCACTGCACTCAACACATGGCGTTGGGCACACTTTGACACCATCAAACGCAGTCCTGAAACATGGGTTGTTATAAAGGTGATGATTAGGTGGCTTTGACACATGGGGCTTTTGAGGGGCGAGTGATAGATATGGGATTTGTCCCTCCTGAGGGAGTTTGATATCCATGGCCACTTGATGAGTAGGATTGAGAAAGGCGTGCACGCATGTGTGAATCAGTATGTGATATTGATGTCATACATATCTCTTCCAGTCTACTCTGAGATCAAGGAAGTGAATGAACGTTGACAGGATGACTGTTCCATGCCTCGAGTTCATTCGGGATATCAGTGACAAAGGAATTATACATTCATTGTAACACCATTCACGGATTGTAGGATGAAAGTTGTTCTCCAACTTTCTACTTTCACTTGGGTAGCACTGATGTTTGACTAGGCACCGCTCTTTGCTTGTGAAGTCATAAGTGTTATGAATTTTCACTGCCAACGTGAAATGGACCTGCAGGGTCACACACATAGGATTTAACCTGGAAGAGGAGTTTTGTCCACAAAGAAATGTTTAGATTGATTACTAAAAGAGTTTAGTAGTTCAATTAAGCACTCAATCAGTCGATGGCTCAATATCGTATGGTTCAAGGTGTTGGACGAATTGATTGGAGTATCGGATTGATTGAAATCGCATTTGACTGATTTTGCACAACCTGCACTCCCAACCAATCAGTTCATGTGATGAACCGGTCGGCTGAGGTTGCTGAATCGGTCGGTTCAATTGTTGAACCGATCGGCTCATGCACAGAGTGAAACGACCGGTTCAAGTGTTGAACCGATCGGTTCAACTGGTGCAATCGAGCAACTTGGGAAAGTAGGATTGGTGAGATTTTTCCTTTCGTTTCAAATTGCCCAATTCGATTGGGAATAATATTGGTATTCGATACCAATTGGGAAAGAAACAAGGAAAGTCAATCGGGAACCAAATTGGAACCCCAACCGACCAGTTCATGAGTGAACCGATCGGTTCAAGGGTCCCAAACGATTGGTTCAGTGGTGAACCGATCGGTTCAGGTCCCCAACCGACCGGTTCACTTGTGAACCGATCGGTTCAGGTTGCGAGATGGTTGCTTTTGGTGGAAAATCTTGAACCCTTCTACTCCTGCTTTAGTCCCGCATTGCTCGGGATGGAGAACCATGTCCCATGACTCTCCTATATATAGGGGGTATTGGGGGCTTCTCACAGTACAGCTCAGTGCAACCAGTTGCTCTGCAAGTTGTCGTTCTCTCTGGTTTTGGTAACCGTGAGAGAGCCCGAGTAAGTGCTTCCCGCAAAAGGGAGGTGCAGCAAGGGAAGGACAACTGCAGTTGCAATAGGAGGCAGGAGAGCGTGTTGGCGACTAGTACGTCAACAAGAGGGTGCGACTCCTTCCACTTCCTTGTGGGACAAGGAGAGTGGAGTTCCAGGTGGTCCGTGTGGACTACTACAGAGGCGGGAGGACACTGTCGCTAAGGAGGACAGCTGTCATCTGACAGTCCGGTTCGAGTAGGAGTTGTCAGTCCCGGTGCGACCAGGAGCTGCACAGACGCCGTCGAAGTCCGGAGTTGAAGATCGCGCATTGCATGAGATATTGTTGCCGAGCAAGCCTCAGGACAAGGTATGATTCCACAAACCATCCTTTCCTATTATATAGATGTTGACGCGTTTCCTCGGTATGGGTTGGGGGAGAAAATTTTTGTTTCCGCTGCCTTCTCTGTCTCCCCTAAAACCCAACAGAAAATTGTTGCATAATTTTGGGTCAAAGACCAAAGAGGAAAAATCAATGCAATTAGTACTGAGATGTGATTGGACACAATTTTTTAAGGTAGAGAAAATGAAGGTGTATTTCTCGGTGTGCGGTCTCACCACTTGATGACTCCAACATGTATCCTCTAGACATGGCCTTGTTTAACTTTTACTTGATAGCAAATCATCAAAGGAAACGCATGATCGATAACATGTGCAAACAAGTTGTCACTCATGCGTAGTTGCTCAATAAATTGGCATAGCACATTTGAGAACCCAGACATTGTGCACTTGATACCTCTCAACGTCGATGCTAATGACCAAGCAATTGACCTCGCTACTCGATCAGTCTATCTACACTCTAGGTCCCACCTACATTAATCACATGGCTTTAGAACTTCTAACTACATTTATTTCATGACTTTACAAATCCCAAGCCAATATTAATGTTTCTCATGTAATTCTATACTTATAATGTAAATTCCACCAAACAAAAGGGTTAGTCCCCTTTGAATCAAAGTCCAAAAACAACAACCATGATTCTCCTTTTCTCACTGCCTTCACCCTGCTCCATTAATGGTTACTCCGTCCATCCCACCTATCAACCACCAGGCATCCATCACCCAGGTTGATAGCCAAACCTTAAGAGAGGTTGGTTCCTCTATAGCTTCATGTTTACAACATCACATATCCACCTTCCATCCATTCCTCAATTACCATCCACCAATGTTAATTATTGGGACTAACTCAAGGCAGAAGGAGACTAAGGAATAAAGAAGAAGAAGAAGAAGGGAGACACAAATGACCAGATATAGCCCTTCATGAGTCTAAGAAGCAAGAGCCACCTCTCTTTCATGGCCTATACTATCCCTCTCTCTTTTTTTCTTCTAATTTTCTCCTTTGATCTTGTACATCAATTTTCTTTTATCTTTGTTCAGTGCCAACAATATATGCCCATGACTAGATGAGCATCATCTAGGCTATGTAGTCTGTTTGCAATTTATTTATTCACTTGGACTCTTTGCAAGTAGTTAATATTTACATCTATCATCTTAATGTCATTTCTTATATTTTGATTATGATTTTATATTTAATTGATTGCTTCTTTAGATGTGTTACCAGTTTAACAAACCTCGAGAGAGTAGTGGTCAAAATAGGTAGAGAAGGAAGTTTAGATTTGAGCCCAAAGAGGATGCTTGACCAGGGGTAGATTTATTGGGTTCTTAATAGATCTTTTCCTGCTCCTATTACTCCAACCTACCTTAGACCTGAGAGGCAAATCCATGATAGTTTAGGGTGTTTGCCTATGATCGTAAAGAGGGGTATGAGGCAATTGTTGGGGTTTTATTTGCACTATGTGAGAATAAGTGTGACAACTTCACATGAGTAAGCCACATTGCATGATAGATTTAAACGTTATATGTTGGCCAAGATCTCCAAGGATTGTCAAAGATTGAGGACAAGGTACATTGATGAAGCAATTCATGGTTTAGATATCTTAGATCTCCTTCTCTTGTTTTACTTGAGCTGTCAGAACACTTTTCTTTTCTTTTCTTTTACTTGTTACTTTAGTCTTAGTTTTAAATCAAAAATATCCATCTCTTTATTTTACTTCACAAATACAGAAGAAAATGATAGGTGGCCTTAGGCCACGTCCCTGTGTTCGACCTCGTTCACTACATCAATCTCATGCACTTGCAGATATTGGTTGAGTATCGATCATAAATATTAAAACCTAATATGTGTTGAAGTTTGGTGTTTGGATTTATTTTCATCACTTGGTTTTATCTAATCATGTGTCAAAAAACAATTAGCCATGTTAGATAGATTCATATACACAAAAATATACAATGGTTAAGTCATCATAATAATTTGCTAGTACGTTGACGTAAAAAATAATTTGCTAGTCACTTTTATAGATGACAAACCGTTTGTCCTTTTATATATGACAAATTGTTTGTCAAATGTATAAGTAATAATATGAATCAGAAAACCTTGGAAAAAATGGGGTTTACATATGACAAATTTAATTCTTCCCCTCAATTCATGTTGTGTCTCGTATTTTCAATTCTCATAAGAAATAGGACAAAGCTCGTGGAAGCTAATTGCGTGTAGAATTTGTAATGAATCTAGTTTCTTTTTTTAACTATGTCACACCAAAATGTGCATGATGGTAGAAGAGACATAGATTAGGATTTATCTAAGAAATCAATTAAATTTTCAACTTTCAATTATACAAGATTTTCAATAAAATAAACCAACTACCAATACCATATATTTAAATATAAAAATATACATGTAAACTAATGAAAAAATGCATTCTATAAGGATAAATAGTTTTAATGTGAAGATAATGTCAAACCATGGTGAAAAAACTAGATTTTGGTGCACACATACCAGAATTGCGTATTATAGACACATACCTCGGATGACGTGCCACAAATAGTACATAAACATAAAAAATAAAGTGTAGAGGGATCTAGACTAGTCCTAGACCTAGTCTCTAGTTGGATAATAGTCTCCATCATGTTAAATAGGAGAATATGAACAATCAAACATAGCTCCATCACATTATATACATGATTCCTCTTCTCCATCGCCTTCTTCTTCACATTCTTCATTATGAACTTGAAAGTCATCATGTTCATCTTCATGGGTGTAAGATGGCCAACAATCACTTATTTTCTTTCAAGTAATCATGCCTTCAGAAACCAATGCATTGGCATGTCAAAAGTTGAGTAAACGATGCAAGATGATGTGTGTGTGAACAAAACATGTTTTAGATATTGAATCTTATCAAATACTAGCATCTTAGATTGAAATCACATGAGATGTTAAACTTATAAACTGAACAAACAACTATTTCTCTCACAAGTACATAATATAAATTTTAGTAAAGTTGAGATTGTTATCAAGGTCTCAAAAACAAGAACATGACTCTAGAGGCTTGATATTATCTACCTCGATCTGATATAAAAGAGTTTGGTTATGATAACTGAAATATGAAAATAACAACAAGGTGATATTGGAGAGAAATGTCTAGATTGGATCTTCTATCACCTCAATCACACCACTCATTAGAATGTAACTAGTGCACCATAAATTTTGACGAATTGAATAGTTTTTAAGGTCTTCATGCCCAGTTACTGGAAGTGCATATTTAGTGAGCAGTGCCTCATTCGTGTTTATCTGGTCAATACATGTGAGTTTTAGAGTGACAACAAAGCAACTCAAAATGTCCCTCTTCTTTTAGGTTCAAATTGGGTCTCCTCTCTATCAGAGTTCTCCAATAGAGTGCCACTCTCATGGTGGCTCTAAATAGGTGTTTGATATGGTAAGATAATTGGTAGAAGAAATCCTATGATGTGTTAATATTATGGTAATGAAAATGAACAAGTAGCATAATTGAGGTACATAGCCCTCAATCTAAAGATTGAACCAGTCACTAATATCTAACATGACATTACAATGCTCGAGGGAAGAGTTTAGTTCCATCATTGGAACATGTAGTGGAGGAAAGTAGAGTTGGAGAATTTGTCACCATAAATGAACTCAAAAATCTCTAAAATGTTGATGTGAATCTTCTTTGGGTTTCTCATACACTTTAGTCTGTCCTCTGGTGACTAATTCAGTTGCCAATATTTTGTGAGGTAGAGTGTGAGGATGACGTGTAGCATGTGTTGGAACTCTTTTATCTTGATAAGTTGTGATACTCACATGTATATTATTATGCTACTATACTTTGATTTTTATGATAAACATACTTGTGTCATTGAATAATGTGTAGGGAAATACAACATCAGATAGGGCAGTGGAAACAAAAATTTACTGACATATTTCCTATTAACCAGCGGATCATGTCAATAACTATGCAATGGAAAGGATGGTTAATGAAGATATATGTGGTCCTAGAGCAAGTCCAGTGATCAATCCTCATCGATGTACTTGTTCACTCTTGGACGGTGTCTGTGCAACTCCTAGTCTTCACCGTAGATGACAGACTCGGACGGTGTCTGTAGCAACTCCTCCATGTACTACATGCTGACGGTGCCCTCCTAGAGATGGGTAAAGGCCACCTCGCCTCTAGAGAAGTCCACACAAACCAACTAGAACTCATGTGGTCCTGCTAGAACATAAAGGAAGGAGTTGTCCCTCTTGTTGGTGTACTAGTCACAAACATGCTCTCCCATAATAATGATCCTCAGTTGTTCTCTCCCTTACTATCCCTCCTTAGTCGGGTAGGACTTGCTTGGGCTCTCTTGTTTGCCACAACTAGAGAGGACAATAACTGTCAAAACAACTAATTCTCAATTATCTGTTTTGTGTTCGAGGAATCCCTCAATATCCCTGTATTTATAGGAGGGGTTTGGGTTAGGGTTCCCAGTCTTTATAGGAGTGGAAGGGACCGAAAGATCATGAATTTTCACAACATGTAAAACTCAAAACGGCCATCTCGCAACTGATATGGTCGTTTCACATGTGAGACAGTCGCTTCATCAAGCGAGATGGTCGTTTCTCCATGTTTCCCAATTGTAGATTAATAGGCAATTCGGATATAATTAATGCTCAACACAACGTCACTACTAATCATTGGTGCAATTGAATTTCTCCACAATATGCTCATCTCGCTCTTTCAAGCTCGGTCGTCTCACGACTATGAGGCAGTCATCTTTCTCTCACGAGTCGGTCATCTCATGACCACGAAACAGTCATTTCACTCTTGCAAGGTGGTCATCTCACAACCACAAGATGGTCGTCTTGCACTCACGATTCGGTCGTCTCACGACCACAAAACAGTCATTTCATGGAACGAAATGGTCATTTCACTCCCCAGTTCAGGTAGAACTCAACCAATTCAGTTCTAATCAACCTGGCATTCCAAATGGCCATCTCAATACTTGAGCCAATCATCTGGCAGTCTATTCAGCCGATTTGTTGTGTGAATTGAGTACCTAAACACTTTAGTAATCAATCCAATCATCATTCATAATTAAATTCCTCTTCTAGATGAGTTCCTATGTGTGTGACCCTATAGGTCCCATATTATGTTGGCAGTGAATATCCATAACAACTTGTGACACCACAAGCAATGAGTGGTACCTAGTCACACATCATTGCTACCCAAGTAAATGGAAAGTTGGAGAAAAACTTCAGCCTACAATTCGTGTATGGTGTTATAGTGTTTGTATAGTTCCCTTGTCACTGATATCTAGATTGAACTCAAGGCATGGAAAAGTCATCCTCTTCAACATTCAATCTTGTTCCTTGAACCAGAGCAGAATGTGTGAGATATATGTAAGCTCAATATCACATATTGACTCACATGAGAATGGCCATGCATTTCTTAGTCTCACTAATCAAGAGGTCTAGGATATCATACTCCTATAGGAGGGACAAATCCCACCTCTATCACTTACAGTCAGTCCCCATGTGTCACAGTCACCCAATCATCACCTTTATGACAACCCATGTTTCAGGATTGCATTTGATAATGTCAAAGCATGTCGAACGACTTGTGATGAGTGTAGTTATTTCAGGTCTAAGAACCACAAACACCACCATCACTATAAGATGTGATTCTGACTTGCCTAGTTAAGGTTTCCATGTATCACTCTTATGGTGGGTCTGTCTGATACATTGTTCTCTAACATGTATTTGTGTGCTTAGTTTGATATCTCCATATCATGACTAATGAGATTCTATCATCAAACAACTCACACTCCGATCTTATGTATTATTGTGGAATATCTACCTTCCAAAATAACAATCGATCAGGGACATAATGAGAATGTATATACTCTTAACATCCATATGATCTCATTCTTCCAAGTCACATACTTGAAGACATACATCATTGAGTAATATCATTCTCTAGACATTTATTATGTTATTTCATTATCTCATAACTAAACAAACATAATAAATTGTAAGATTGCCTTTATTATTAATCAAATCATTTACATTTTATGCCATTACAATCATATGATTGGCTCTCTGGACATATACACCAAAAAATTCCCACGTGTACTTAGAGAAAATAACCAATGAATCTTATCCTGAGTGACCTAACATTCTCAACATACTTCTGCTATGAAAGTGCTATAGTCAAGGGATCAACAATGTTGCTCTCAGTTGGTACTCTACAAATCTTTACATGTCCTTATTGTATGATATCTTATATGAGATGGAACCGCCTTTGTATATGCTTGGAATGTTGATGTGATCTGGGTTCCTTAGCTTGTGTAATAACTCCATTGTTGTCATAATATAGCTTGATGTGTCGCTAATGCTTGGAATGACCCCCAAGTTCTGAGATGAACTTTTCGATCCATACAACCTCCTTTATTGCATTTGAAGCATCGATATACTCGACCTCAGTTGTAGAATCAACAACTATCTCTTGCTTGGAACTCTTCCAACTTACAGCTCCGTTGTTTAGGCAAAACACAAATCTTGATGGCAATTTATAATCATCTTTTCCAGTCTATAAGATTGCACCGGTGTAACCTTTTACCACCAACTCTTCCTCTCCACCATAGATCAAGAACTCATCCTTAGTCCTTCTCAAGTACTTCAGGATGTTCTTGATGACTTTCTAGCTAAGCATCACCTAGATCTGGCTGATATCTACTCGTCATGCTCAAAGCATACGAGACATCAGGACAGGTGCACAACATTTCATACATGATAGATCCAATTGTCGACACATATGGAATCATACTCATGCACTCCCTTTCTTTACAAGAATAGGGACATTGAACTTTAGAGATCGTAACTCCATGTATCATGGGCATGTTTGCTCTCTTTGAGTTCTCCATACTGAACTACTTCAACACTTTGTCAATGTTTGTGCTCTGACTTAGTCCAAGAAGCCTTCTTGATCTATCTCTATAGATCTTTATTCCCAAGATGTAGGATGCTTCTCCCAAGTTTTTCATGGAAAACATATTTCCAAGCCATGTCTTTACCTTTTGTAAATTAGGGATGTCATTCCCCATCAATAGTATGTCATCCACATACAATATGAGGAATACAACCATTCTCCCATGAACCTTCTTGTACACACAAGGTTCATCTTCATTTTGAACAAAGCCAAACTCTTTGACTATCTCATCAAAATGAAGCTTCCAACTCCGAGACTCCATAGATTGATCTTTGTAGCTTACAGACTTTATTTGCATCATTTGAATATATAAAACCCTCAGGTTATGTCATGTACACATCCTCAAGAAGATTCACATTAAGGAATGTGGTTTTAACATCCATCTGCTAAATCTCATAGTCATGATAAGCTGCAATACCATGCATGATCTTGATGGACTTAACCATGGCCACTTGAGATAATGTTTCGTCATAGTCAACACCTTGAACTTGTCTAAAACCCTTTGTTATCAATCTACCCTTATAGTTTTGTACTTTAGCATACATGTTTGTCTTCTTCTTTAAGACCCAGGTGCACCCTATGGGTTTTTCCCCTTCAGGTGGTTCCACCAAGGTCCATACCTTGTTGGTAGACATGGATTCCATCTCAGATCTCATGGCCTCAAGCCATTTGTCAGACTCTGGTCCCTTAATAGCTTCTAGATAGGTTGTTGGCTCATCATCTATGACCAACTCACCGCCTTCTTGAGTCACAAGATATCTAAATCTCTAAGGTTCAAGGTGTGTCCTACTAGATCTATGAGGTTCCTATGTCACATGAGTAACTTAATATTCCACAACAATTTGTGAGTCTCCTTGTTCCTCATGTACCTCAACTGGTTCAATGTTTTTTGTTGGTCTTTTCAAGGAATACAACCTCTCTAGCAACAAACGCTTTGTTGTCAGCTGGGTTATATAAGTAGTATCCCTTAGTTTCTTTAGGATATCCAACAAAGTAACATTTATCATATCTAGGGCCAAGCTTTTCAGGAAAAAAATCTTGACATAAGCTTCACACCCCCAAATCCTCATAAAAGACATTTTGGGACGCTTCCCCATCCATATTTCATATGGTGTCTTTTAAACTGATTTTGATGGTACTCAGTTAAGTGTAAATGTGATGGTTTCAAGAGAATAACCCCATAAGGTAGTCAGAGGACCAACAAAACTCATCATAGATCTCACCATATCTAGAAATGTGTGATTCCTTCTTTCTAATACACCATTATTTTGTGGTGTTCCATGTGGAGTCCATTGTGATACAATACCACGAGCTGCAAAAGGTTCTCAAACTCTTGGTTCAAGTATTCTCCACCTCAATCAGAATGAATTGCCTTAATACTTTTACCAAGTTGGTTCTGTAATTCATTCATGAACTCTCTAAACATTTCAAGAGTTTCTGACTTATGTTTCATCAAGTAAACATAGTCACACCTATTGAAATCATTAGTAAAGGTAATGAAGTATTGATACCCACCTCTAGCAGTTGTTCTAAAAGGGCCACACACATCAGTATGTATGAGTCCTAATAGATCACTTGCCCTCTCATTCTTTCCAATGAAGGGAGTCTTGGCCATCTTGCCCAACAAACATGATTCACATGTCTCTATTGATTCAAAATCAAAAGAGTCCAGATAAGCATCTTTATGGAGTCTAGATATGTGTTTCTCATTTATGTGTCCTAGACGACAGTGCCAAAGGTATGTTTGGTTTGAGTCATTGAGTTTTTGTCTTTTGGTATTTACGTTATATATGCTTGTCTCTATATTTATCAAGTATAGACCATAAGACATTGGGGCACTACCATAAAGATCCCATCTTTACTAATAGAACATCTTCCATTATTTGTAAGAAATTTGAATCTGTTCTTGTCCAAACAAGATACATATATGATGTTCCTATTAATGGCAGGTATGTAAAAACAGTTCTCTAACTCTATTATAAACCCACTTGGCAGAGATGACTCATAGGTTCCAACTGCACTGGTAGCAACTCTTGCTCCATTTGCAACACACAGTTCAACCTCACCTTTCTCTGAATGTCTACTTCTTTTCAAATCCTTCACATTTGAGCACATGTGTGATCCACATCCAATATCTAGTACCCATGATGAGGAAGTAGTAAAGTTAACCTCAATGACGTATATACCAAAAGTAGAGATCTCAATCCCTTGCTTCATCTTCCTAGATTCCCTTATCCTTCTCATTATTTTGAGTGCAAAAGACTTGGACTTTAGCTTAGCCACAGAATGCTTCTTGGCCTTGCCTTTGTCCTTGGACTCAACTCTGCTTATCACCAGCATGGATTTTTCCATATTCATTTGTGCTTTTACACTTACCAAGATATCAAGCTACTCTGACAGTGGTCTGACCATGTTACTCAAGTGATAACACTCAATAAACTGGCTATATGATTTAGGCAATGATTGTAAAATCATATTCGTGACTAACCCTTCACCTAAAGGAAATCCCAGTGTCTCTAGATGATCCCCATGCCCAATCATATTGAGCACACGAGGCTCTACTATATATCCATCTGTCAGTCTACACTCAAATAGCACCTTAGAGACATTATACCTTTCATGCTTATCATGTTGTGTATGCAACTCATAGTTCATATAGCCCAACATAAGGTTCTTGATGTCTAGAACATCATTGTCATGCTTTAAAGAAGCATCCATGTCAGTCTTAGGTGAATATGGAGTGGATACTGGAATTGGTGTTTCAGGATAATGCAAAACACTTCTCAAGGTCCTGAACCAGTTATGGAAATAAATCTCATTTAATTTGTTTGATCGCAATGATTGAGTGTTTTCCATTTTATTCTATAAGAGAAAATTTGCATTTGTCAAAAACCATTTTGATTTGATTTAGTTTGAAAAATCAATGTTAATTAGTCTTTATTTAACTATCGCTCTCATTATTTTATTCAAATTGATAGCCCTTACTACCAATTTGGAATATTGCAGCGTACAATCTTCTAGCAGGCCAAGATCCATATTTCATCAAGTCATAACTTAGCTTTGGCTGATCACCCACAACTTGATTATTCAGGTAGGAAAATTTTGCTAATTGCATTTGAATGCAACTCTTAGATAGATGATGTGTGCAACTCTTTGCCATAATCATATGCATGCCTCTAGTGCCTAGTCTCACAAAGTTATCGCCAGTTAAGCTTGACCCAAAAGTCAACACGATAGGATATGTACCCTGCTTTGGCAGATCTATACACCTACCATCGCACTTCCACAAGATAGACGGTGCACCAAGCTTTGTGCAAATCTACACTTGGTCGATCAAGCTTTTCATGTGTGTTGCTAATGGAAGGCATCTTAGACTCAATAAAAATATTAAGGGATTTTGTATAATACATATAAATTAACCAATCACACATATATAATAGTATGTATCTTATGCATGTTGTAACCCACAACGAAAACATGAAATAAACAAAAAGTGATGGTTATGGCCATTCTAATGTAATTCCTTAGAGCCGTAAGAAATTACCACAACTTAGGGTCCACATCACATGTATAAACTTATTATCAAGGAAGATTTGTGCTTGCCAATCTGGGTCAATTGGTTCAACCCTTGAACCGATCATCTTTCCTCCTGGCCGGTTGGTTGGTCTTCACACTGGTTGTCTGGCCATCAATTCCACCATCTTCTGATCCTTCAGTCAATCGATTGGATACACCAGTCGAATCGTCCTCCTTAGTCCTTCTCGGTCCTCTATCCGGTCAGCTCACCTTTGATATGGTCAGTTGGCATAGTACAGAGCGTCTTCTTCTTTGTCGTAATAAGAAAGTAAATTATTCTACTATTATATGATTATAGAGAAACCTCAAGTTACATTTTAGGGAAGAAAAGGTAGAAGAGAATAATACTTTTACATTAGGAAGATAAGGGGAAGGATTGGTATGTAGTCTAAGATATAAAACACACAAGGGTATTGGCCATAACCACGCTACACATCTACCACCAAAACCCATTTTAAGGTGACGTGTGTAATTTGCATATATATATATATAGAGAGAGAGAGAGAGAGAGAGTCAGGCTAGAATACACTCGAGTGTATCCGGAGTGAAATACACTCAAATAGTTTTTCATGATGCAATATTTTTTTTGAAAATCTAATCCATTGATCTTATTAAACATCTTGTGAACAACGCATATGCAAAATTTGAGCACATTTAGATATGTATATCTCATGTTATGAAGATCGCAAAAATTATACATTTCAAATTAGTTTCGCGCGTCGATTTTGTTGCCCTTGGATGAGTGACTTACACTCATCCAAATGGGCTCAAATTTTGTATGTAGCCTAGTTATTGTATGACGGTGGAGATCAATGGTTTACATTTTGCAAAAAATTAGTCTTGATATGCAAACACACTTGAGTGTATTCGTGCGATCCGTACACTTGAGTGTATCCTAGCCTGACTCTCTCTCTCTATATATATATATATATATATATATTCATTTGGGTTCTTATGTGGTGATTAGTTAGACATGCACATCAACTAATTTAAATATTTTCATTATATATAATAAATAAACATGATAAAACTAAAAATATGATCATATCGATTATCCCAAAACATAATTAATTGACGTGGCTCTAATACCACTGTAAGGAAATATGACATCAGATAGGCAGTGAAAACAAAAGTTACTAACATATTTCCCATTAACCATCTGATCGCGTCAATAATTATGCAGTGGAAAGAATGATTTAATGAAGATATACATGGTCTTGGAGCAAGTCCAACGACAATCCTCGTCGATGTGGTTGTGTACTCTTAGACGGTGTTTGTGCAGCTCCTAGTCTTCACCACAGATGACAGACTCAGATGGTGTATGTAATAGCTCCTCCACTAACTATAGGTTGATGGTGCCCTCCTATCGACGAGTAAAGGCCACCTTGCCTCTAGAGAATTCCACACGGACCAACTAGAATTCTTATCATTCTGCTAGAACAGATAGAAAGGAGTTGTCCCTCCCATTAGTGTACTAGTCACCAACTTGCTCTCCCACAATAATGATTCTCAGTTGTTCTCTCCCTTGCTATCCCTCCCTAGTCGGGTAGGACTTGCTTGGGCTCTCTTGGTTACCACAACCAAAGAGGACAGTAATTGTCAGAGCACGATTCTTAGTTGTCTGTGTTGTATTCCGGAAAGCCCCAAATACGCCTCTATTTATAGGAGGGGTTTGGGTTAGGGTTCCTAGTCTGTGTGGGAGTGGAAGGGACCAGAAGATCATGAATTTTTGCAACTTGCAAAACTTAAAATGATCATCTCACAACCGAGACGGTCGCTTTGTTAAGAAAGATGGTCATTTTGCCATGTTTACCAATCACATATGAATTGGAAATTTAAATACAATAAATTATCAACATGACGTCATCATTGATCCTTGATGCAATCAAGTTTCTCCACAAACCGGTCATCTTGCTCTCATGAGCCGGTCATCTCGCGACCACAAGAAAGTCATCTCACTCTCACGAGCCGGTCATCTCATGACCATGAAATAGTCATCTCGCTCTTGCAAGTCGGTCATCTCACAAACATGAAAAGGTCATCTTGCTCTCGTGATCTGGTCGTCTCACAACCACAAAATGATCGTTTTGCTCCCCAGTTTAGGCAGAACTTAGCCGATTCAGTTCTAATCAACCTGACATTCCAAACGACTGTCTCAACACTTGAGTCGGTCATCTAACAATTTAGCCAGCCGATTCATTGCGTGAATTGAGTACCTAAACACTTTAGTAATCAATCCAATCATCATTCATGATTAAACTTTTGTTCTAGATGAGTTCCTATGTATGTGACCCTATAAGTCTCATATTACGTTGGTAGTGAATGTCCAAAACAACTTATGACATCACAAGCAATGAGTGATGCCTAGTCACACATCATTGCTACCCAAGTAAATGGAAAGTTAGTGAATAAATTCAACCTACAATTTGTGCATGGTGTTACATTGTTTGTATAGTTCCTTTGTCACTGATATCCAGATTGAACTCAAGGCATGGAAAAGTCATCCTCTTCAATATTCAATCTTGTTCCTTGAACCAGAGCAGACTGTCTGAGATATATGTAAGCTCAATATCACATATTGACTCACATGAGCATGGTCATGCATTTCTCAGTCTCACAAATCAAGAGGTCTAGGATATCATACTCCTATAGGAGGGATAGATCCCATCTCTATCACTCATAGTTAGTCCCCATGTGTCACAGTCACCCAATCATTGCCTTTATGACATCCCATGTTTTAGGATTGCGTTTGATGATGTCAAAGTGTATGACACGTGTTGATCATGCGTTATACACAACTGAACGTATCGAAGTAATATATGCCTTTTTGAGGCCCGAATCAAACACAGGGAAACATTCTCTAGAATACTACTACTAACTATGGTCTAATTATCTAGGTCGGTGAAAGTGAATTGGTTTGATTGAACAGAAATGATTGCAGAACAAAACAAACTTAACAATTAAATTACTCAGATTTTAGGGAATTCCTCAGGACCATGGTTTCACCACATATAACATTGCAATTTATTCCACACACCAATATCCATTACCCCCTAGATAAAGAGCATGTAGTCAGAACTACCCACTCCCACAATGTAGTTCACTACTTATTGTAATTACAATCCCATTTCCATATTAACTGATTGATTAGTTAGGTGCTTTATGAATAATCTCTGGGTTTCTCCACCTTTCTCAAGGGGTGCAATAAACGAATAAATCTATATTTTTCCAACCTTTAACCTCTCTCCCAAAATGATTAAGGGTCTGATAATATATCTATGTCGATTAGGCATATACATAACAAGACAACTTCATATATTTATATCCAGGAAATAGGGACAAAGACGATATTAATGCATGAAAATCAATTACAATGCATATCTTGGCTACTCCCTGATCCTAAGGAATTAAGGGGTTTAGCCCCGCATGGTTTTCATTGACAAATATATGGTATAAAAAGAGAAAAACATGGGAAAGACTAGAAAACCTAAGTAACCCCTGGAGAATAGTTGATCCGGATGATCCCCTACATCATGTGTGCAATCTACTGTCTTTCGACTACAAATTCGCCTTATGAAGGTGCTCAGATCGTCTCGGGTGAAGCCTTTGATTCCTTTCTCTTCTCTCCTCTCTCTTTGGTGTCGTATAATGGATAACATCTGCCTCCTTTGGTCTGGCTGAACTCCCCTCAAGTCATAGGAATCACTTAAGGTACAAAATAACGCCAGTTGTTAGATTAGATTGCTATCTTCATATTTGCCTAATTGGGCAGACTCGGTAGTACGGACTTGGTAGTCAGTAATACCGAGTTCCTAGGGTAGCTGTAATTCATCACAATGTCGGTATTATTGACTGGTCTCGATAGCATCGAGTCTTTAGGTCGCTCGAGCACTACTTCACTGATGCCATCTCGGTAGTATCAAATTTGTGAACTCGGTAGTACCAAGTTTTCACGATTCATCCTTGTTCTTTACTAACTAGGTTTCAGTACTACCAACTTTGAGTGTCAGTAGTAACAAGTATGTACGAGTCTTTTCTAGTCCAATACTAATGTGAAGTTGGTACCACCGACTTTTGGTGTTGGTAGCACCGAGTCTGTGAAGTTTGATTGTACCTGAAAGTGCACAAGAATGTGGATAAATACTCAGGATAAATATTAAACCATCTTAAGCAGTCAAAAATTATATAATTTGATGCATTTAGATAGAACAGGCCATTGATAGCATTTCATGCATAATTAATCAAATAAATGACAAATCAACACAAAATCAAGGAAAATATGCCTGTGAAAATGACGAAAATCCCATACATCAAAATCCCCTAAGCTTAAATGTTGTTCATCATCGAGCAACACTACTCTTGGATTTGTTTTATGTAAGTCAGCAAAAGTATATAGCACATGAACCCTTTTCTTAATCATGTCCATCGAACAATCCCTAGAGCGGCCTTTAATGACCACTGAACCAATAACTGCTATACAATGACCAAAAATTTCTATAGAAGATGTCCACCTTTTGATCAATGAACATTGTCAAGAAAGCAATTAATATCATAATTATTCAGGCATTCGCTTGGTGCATTATGTGATTCCCTAATCTAAATTGCTCACTCCTAACTACCAACTACTTGGAAGCAGATCTCCTAATAATAATGGATGAGGAGATAAATCATTTGAGTGGCCTACCAATGAGAGCAATTAATGATATGCGATGGGTGGCAACTGAAGAATCACAAGTACGTCCAACTTATTTATGCAAACCATATGATGACCTACATGAGTGAAAAGAATGTTATGCATGAATCCTAATGCCTATTATTTTTTTACACATGATGCATGTATGAAGATATCTCATAGAAAAAAATGATACTGTAAACAACAAACAAATGTGGCATGTGAATTAATTTATCTCTTCAAGAAAACTTAGGGACATACTTTCTCCTTAAGAAATTTTTGAGATTAGTTTTTTTTCTAGCCCATAATTTTTCTTATCTTCGGCATGATTGGGTTATGCTTGGGCTTTCAATTCATTCTCTTTTTTCCTTCTTTTTTTTGATGTGGAGGTATATCCCTACTTTAATCTTCATAAATGGAGACTACAATCCACATGAAAAAAAAAAGAAATGAGTGTAATGAAATTCATGTAATCTACGTGCAATTTCTATGCAACTAAGATGGTATGCACTAAACTTGTCCGTGCACACAATTGCAACTTTTGTTTTTTTTCAAATGCAAGCAAGGATAAGATAATCTATCATGTCAACTATTATGCCATGCACTGCAATCAAAAGAAATAAGTTGGAGTACTTGTTCATCTTAAGGTGGTGAGTCAAAATTGGATGGAAAAGATGGACGGAATCACATAACTAAGAGACAATGCCTTTCATAGGATTATGGTATGTCCCTCTTTAATGACCCATGCACATGGTAATCTTAAGGTTTCTCTCTTAGATTTCCATTTAAGATCTCATTAAAGGTTTGATTAGCTTAGTCAACAACATCTTCATTCACTTTCCCATTTGATTTAGATGTTCATTCATATCCTATATCCTAGAGCTGACTTAACCAAACACTTCCTCAACTGGTGTTGCGCAAAGATGTCACAATTTAAGCTATAAATACATAAACATTTCTTTGCACAAACACCTATGAATCGACATACGCAACCATGCATTATTGCTCCATGATTACACTAGATAGGTGTGGATCCTAACATTGCATAAACCAAAATAAAATAAAACAACTAAGATAAAAATGCAATAAAAACTAAGATAGAATGATGTTCCAACACCCCCCCCAAGCTTGAATAAGACTATGTCCACATAGTCAATACTCTCACTCAAGATGTGGAACAATGGTACCATTGCTCAAAATGGAGGAGGTGGCTCTGGCATGTTGGGGTCATGAGGAAAAAAACATCCCCTGAAAAGATAGGTCTGGTGGTGGCATATGTGGTGGTTGTGGGTACCCTCTAAAGTACCCCTGGTTCCAGTCATGGTTGAAGAAGGGTTGTTGGTACTACTCCATCCGATATAGGCGCATGTGAACATTCTCTTAGTTGGCCAAGAGAAGGCATTCATTCTCATATATCACCTACTGATTTTGGTACAACTGTCCTTGTATCTCTTATACAACAGCCAACGTCGTCTGATGTTATTGTTGTCCAGTCTAGATCTTATGTAGCATCCCATACATACCCACCATCTTGTATGGGTCTTTCTCCTCCTGAGAAGGGGGCGGGGCAGATGAAGTTGAGGTAGCATAGGTGCGGGCCCGTTTGCGCAGGACCGCTCTTTGGGTGATGGGGATGGTGGCCTCCACTCCTCAACATCATCAGAGTCATCATCATCTTACTGCTCGTTATCATCATGAGTTGATGTCATGAGTTCATCTTATTCCTCTCCCTCATCAAGTGAACACCGAAGATGGGATACTCCTCATAGGTTGAAGATGGGGTCGGGTGGCGATGCTCCCAGAACTTTCCTCGACATGTGTAGCTTGCATATGTTGGCTAAATGGACATCTATAAAATCCATTTGTTTTGATTATGACAAACATTTCATTCTTATTAATCTAACAAGCTACTTGAGTGTGCAGGATGACAAAGCAACAAGGGAAAATCTACAAGCTTACATATTTACATTTTCATGCAATGTAATCACTATTGTAAAAACTTGTACAAAAATATAATGTACAAGTACTTAGAATTGCATGTAAATCAAGCGTTAGATTCTCCCTAGCTAAACACCACAGTTAGACAAGTCATCCCATTCAAATAGGATTATTTTTGCACACTCACACACATAATTAGTGCCTAAATTGAAACCTTGAAACAGGATCAATCTCGGTCGACAAACCCCTCGACCGAGACACTCTCGGTCGACAAACTTCTCGACCGAGAAAGATCCAAAGTAGCCGTTAGACACAACAGAAAAGTTAGTTGGCAGTTGATGAAAGATGTTGCAAATCACTTATTCCAGAGAGCCTGTCGGTCGACAAAAGTTCGACCGAGTAGGTATCTCGGTCGACCATTTGTCGACCGAGATGGTCTCTGACAGCAACTGCAGAATTAATTAATTAGCCGTTGTTAAAGCAAAAACTTTGTACCTAACGGCTAGTTAAGCACTTAGAAACCCCTAGAAGTTGTCTAGAACGTCCTTAAGCATCCTTAGGCCATTCCTATAAATAGGACAAGCCATAGGACACCTAAACTCATTTGTTTTTACACTTGCTACACTTGAGAAATACTTGAGCATACTTGAGCAATCTGTTGCAAGCAATTTGAGCATTGTGATCATTGGCCTACTTTCTCCTTAGCTCAAATTCGTGTCCTATAGGCTAGTATCTCCTACCCACTGCAATCACAAGTTCACATACTTGGTTAGGAGATCTATACGCTTGATCTAGGCAAATCAAGCCTTGGGCTGTAAAGGATAAGTTGTAATTTCCTTTTTCTTTCTTATTCCCTATTATTGTTTGTACTCTCCTTGCTACTCCTAGGTTGGAGGCTGCGGATTGGAGAGGGTGAAGATCTTCTTGGCGAAGAAGGAGACTTTGAGCTACTTCAGAAGGCTGGTGCAACGGGAGGTTACTTCTAGAGAGGAAGGCTACTTCAAGGGGGAGCTTGGAGTTACTTCAAGAAGGCTACCTCAGGGTTGGTGCACCTACTTCAAGTGAAGGCTGTTCAAAGGGTGTGGTTGAAAGTATTGTATTTTGTATAAATCCTCGAGAGGTAATAAAATAAATACTTTCAAATCCCGGTTGGGTAAGCAACCGGGTAGTGGACTGACAACTATAGTATTTGCTATAGTTGGAACCACTCTAAACGCCTGTCTCCTTCTTCTAATCTCAATTTTGGTTGTTTGAGTTAAATAATTTTTAAAATCACTATAAAACTCTATTCACCCCCCCTCTAGTAGTTTTCAGTTGGTATCAGAGCAGGCTTCAAGGAACCCTAACCAGGTCTTGAAGAATGGAGGGAAATGGTGAAAGGTGCTGTTTGGACAAAACCACAACATGCTGCAATTGGTGTTTAGGAACAAGCCACAAAACAACCGGATGCCCATGGAGATCAAAGGAAGAGCACAAAGAATGTCTTATTGCTACAACTAGTGAAGAAGAAGAAGAGGTAAGTCTCTTTGATTTATCTAAAGAAGAACTAGTTGCTATTATTGAAGAGACACATAATAAATATGTTGAGTGCAAAAAGAAATTAAAGAAATCAAATAAGGAAAATAATGATCTAAATGTTAAACTTCTTGCTCTTGCATCTGAAAATGAGGATCTCAAAGAGGGAAATAAATTTTCTGATCTTAAGTTAAAATCTATGGAAGCCGATTGCAAGCTCCTTTCTGTTGAAAATTCAAACTTACAGACTCAAGTAAACGATCTTCAAAAACAACCATTATTGTGCACCCATATAGATTATGACACTATTGTTAAAGAAATAAATTTATTGTCATCTAATATAGACCAAGCAAAACTAGATATTAAGAAGAGAATGGAAGAGATTGCCAAGTTACAACAAAAAGTCAGTAATTTAAATAATAATGGCATTCTTGATCAAATCTTAGATAATTCCTATCATCAGATTGGGAGAAGAGGACTAGGTTATAAGCCTAAAGGGAAGTCTTATCAACCTAGTTGGAAAAAGTCACAAACCCATCAATCTATATATGTACCTAAAGGAACAAATACATTTTTTTTAAAGAACAACCTAGAACAAAACCATAGAAAACGACTTGAGGTTGATTCTATATGTTGCCATTATTGCTCACGTCTTGGACATTACTCTTTTTCATGTCCTTATAAAAGAAAAGATGTCGAGTTAGTTTGGGTTCCAAAACCTCCAAACTAAATGAACAAAATCAAGTTGAGATATGACCAAAGACATTAGTTGCATATTTCTATGTCTATCTCAACTCTACATAATTACAAATGCAAATGAAATTAATATTAGTTTGTTCCCTAGATGATTTAAAGTTTAAACTGAAATTATGCTTAGTCAAATGAAAAGAAAATTCCTATTTTCACATGATTATTCGTAAAAGTATTTTCTGGTCTATTCATATACTAATCATAAAATAGAATTATCATTGTATGTTGTTATTACCATTATACCATGCTTTCATCATTGGGTGCGCATAGATAATGAAAATTGTATGCATGGATCCATGAAAATATATAGGCAAGCAAAATGATTTATTAG
This sequence comes from Alisma plantago-aquatica, assembly GCA_963693085.1. Lineage (NCBI taxonomy): Eukaryota > Viridiplantae > Streptophyta > Magnoliopsida > Alismatales > Alismataceae > Alisma > Alisma plantago-aquatica. Next base: position 1,280,325,110 of record OY856409.1, read on the forward strand.
TTATATGTTATTGCTTGCAACAAAATCTCTAACTTAGTATCTTTGAAATAATTAATTGTGCCTCCAATAGTTATTATTGACAATATTTGGACAAGTTGTGATCATAAATTATTCTTTTAATCATAAAAGGATATCCAAATAGTTATTTTGTCAAACTTTATTTTAGGTCGAATTTGACTACGACCATAGCGCCCCTTAGTCAAATTTTATTTTGACCAAGAGGCAAATTTTTGCAGATTTTCATATTGAATATATTGAGTATAATATCTGCATAAAATTTAATTAAATATCAAGTTGAAGCATACTACTTAATTGGAGGCACATGCTTTAACTAAAACAGGTGCTCTAGATTGGCAAACCTTGGTCCAATATTATGGAACTGAGCCTTTTCTTGGGAAAGACCCTGACATTGATGTAATCCTTAAGTCTTTCCAGTAAATGTTGGCGTTATTGTAATGATATCTTTTGAATAATTGTAATGGGTCATCTCTATATGATGTGTCTATCTTTTTATGCTTGTAATACATGCTTTTAATGAAATTGGCCATCTTTACTTGATTCCAATGGATATTTTTTTATGTGAGACATCTTCAAAATATGGATTATAAGATCATCATTGTAGAACATACAAAATAAGGGGAGTAATAAATAATAATGCAACCTTTAAAATTGTGGCAAAATTGACAAATTACTTAAAACAGTTATGAAACAAGTCCAGACACATTCTCGGTCGAGAAACTGTTCGACCGAGAACACTATCGGTCGAAAGATCGTCGACCGAGCAGGTTTCTGTTGTCAAGTTTGCAATAAAACTGAATATATTTGCAAATTAATCATGTTTCCCTTCATCATGTTGAAGATAAAATTGGCTAAACCGCTTCTACTTTGGAAGATGTTTGCTTTGATATTGGTGCTACTTAAACACAAGCTCTTGGTTTTTATATGGACATCATTTTAATGTACTTAATCTTAGTATACTTTTGATAAAGGTCAAAATCAAAATTTAAAATCATTTGTGACCTTAGAAGCCTTAAATTGCTTTAATTGTAAGAATAAGGGGGAGCTCATAAAAACAAATTTAATTATTTGATTAAGAAGCTTACAAAAACATTATTTGGAGCTGGTTACGACCTTAGTATTTTTTTTCTTTTTGGTTATGAAGAAATCTATGAATTTTAGAAAAATGATATAACTTGTACTTAAAGGATTCTCATATCATTTTATGGGCTTAACATCCCTTGTAAAATGGATGAGAAATCAATACATATGCCATGAACCTAACAGGATATCATATCATTTCAAGGCTTAACATCCTTTGCAAATGATTGAGAAACAAATTGTGGCTAAATTAGACAAAAATGATATTAAATCCATGTTCCTAATAGAATATCTATCTAAGGGGGAGCATAGTATCTAATTAAGGGGGAGTTTTTATTCTTAACGGTTATCTTTTTGAAATGACAAAGGGGGAGAGATAAATATAAAATTAACATTTAGTCAAACTCAATTAATGAGTTTCATAAATAAACTCTTGGCTTTACATTGAAAGTTGCTATATTCCCAAATGATCTGGATTTCATATTCCACAATTCATGGGGAATAATAAGCACACATTTTATACATAAGAGAAAAAGCTACAAAAGGTAATCTAAAGGTATGAAACTCATATGTTTTATATTTCCTTTATTTATATTTTGGAAATGTTTGTCATCTTCAAAAAGGGGGAGATTGTTGGCTAAATGGACATCTATAAAATCCCTTTGTTTTGATTATGAAAAACATTTCATTCTTATTAATCTAACAAGCTACTTGAGTGTGCAGGATGACAAAGCAACAAGGGAAAATATACAAGCTTACATATTTACATTTTCATGCAATGTAATCACTATTGTAAAAACTTGTACAAAAATATAATGTACAAGTACTTAGAATTGCATGTAAATCAAGCGTTAGATTCTCCCTAGCTAAACACCACAGTTAGACAAGTCATCCCATTCAAATAGGATTATTTTTGCACACTCACACACATAATTAGTGCCTAAATTGAAACCTTGAAACAGGATCAATCTCGGTCGACAAACCCCTCAACCGAGACACTCTCGGTCGAAAAACTTCTCGACCGAGAAAGATCCAAAGTAGTCGTTAGACACAACAGAAAAGTTAGTTGGCAGTTGATGAAAGACGTTGCAAATCACTTATTCCAGAGAGCCTGTCGGTCGACAAAAGTTCGACCGAGTAGGTATCTCGGTCGACCATTTGTCGACCGAGATGGTCTCTGACAGCAACTACAGAATTAATTAATTAGCCTTTGTTAAAGCAACAACTTTGTACCTAACGGCTAGTTAAGCACTTAGAAACCCCTAGAAGTTGTCTAGAACGTCCTTAAGCATCCTTAGGCCATTCCTATAAATAGGACAAGCCATAGGACACCTAAACTCACTTGTTTTTACACTTGCTACACTTGAGAAATACTTGAGCATACTTGAGCAATCTGTTGCAAGCAATTTGAGCATTGTGATCATTGGCCTACTTTCTCCTTAGCTCAAATTCGTGTCCTATAGGCTAATATCTCCTACCCACTGCAATCACAAGTTCACATACTTGGTTAGGAGATCTATACGCTTGATCTAGGCAAATCAAGCCTTGGGCTGTAAAGGATAAGTTGTAATTTCCTTTTTCTTTCTTATTCCCTATTATTGTTTGTACTCTCCTTGCTACTCCTAGGTTGGAGGCTGCGGATTGGAGAGGGTGAAGATCTTCTTGGCGAAGAAGGAGACTTTGAGCTACTTCAGAAGGTTGGTGCAACGGGAGGTTACTTCTAGAGAGGAATGCTACTTCAAGGGGGAGCTTGGAGTTACTTCAAGAAGGCTACCTCAGGGTTGGTGCACCTACTTCAAGTGAAGGCTGTTCAAAGGGTGTGGTTGAAAGTATTGTATTTTGTATAAATCCTCGAGAGGTAATAAAATAAATACTTTCAAATCCCGGTTGGGTAAGCAACCGGGTAGTGGACTGACAACTATAGTATTTGCTATAGTTGGAACCACTCTAAACGCCTGTCTCCTTCTTCTAATCTCAATTTTGGTTGTTTGAGTTAAATAATTTTTAAAATCACTATAAAACTCTATTCACCCCCCCCCTCTAGTAGTTTTCAGCATACACCATGTTATGGTGTAAGTTGAGGAGGCTCGCCTTGTGAAGTGTTGGAGGTCCATTTTCTTTGTATTTTTCATTGGCGCGAGGCTAGATAAGTCAAGGTGGAGATGCAATGCAATGGGGGTGATGAGACCCCCAAATACAATCGACACCTTCCTCGTCATGTTGCGCCAAACTGAGATCATGTGGAGGAGAAGGAAGGCTCCAAAGTTGACAGTCTCTCCCTCTAATAGTCTATAGAGGTCCGCCCTTTAGAGCTTCCCTTGAGCTTGGCCAGAATGAGCAAAGATGGTGTTGGTGCAGAGGCGGTGAAGAATTCAAGCAAAGGGGTGCTCGATGTCAGTAACAGATTTGACATGCCAGCTAATGTGAAAGCCTTCTAGCACCTCAATCAGCTGCTCCCAAGGCAAGTCGTAGTTGAAATTAGAAGGGGCCAAGCATTTTGGGACGTGAGCCCAGTTGAAGGCTCGTAGAGTGATGGAGTAGTTTTTGTTCAAGAGGTAGAAGATAAATTTGCCTTCCAGTCATTCGCCTCCTAACTGTTTCTTGGGGGCGACAAGAACCTCCCGCAATGCCAAGAACTCAAGGACAAGTTCTGAGTAAGTCTTCCAGTCACTGAAGAAAGGATTTTCTCCCTCCATCAGCTGCTTTTGACACACCCATCGCATGTTTTTGGTGAAGCCCGCTCGCTCGATCAAGGCGCGATCTCCATATCATGTTGGCACTATCAGCCTCATCTATAGATCTTCATATACTTTCTTGATCTCTGAGGATGGATGTTGGATGCATGTTGGTCGAGGGACCAACTCTCCATGCTCCACCGACATAGAAGAGTGTATCCTTCATGCCATGATGCTAATGTAAGAAGAAGGATGAGGAAAGAGGGCTCGGGGAAGATTGTTGGCTTGATGAAGATCGTAGGCACTCGGTGCAGCTCTGCTATGAGTTACAAGAGGAGTGGAGGAAGTACTAGTGTGGAGAAAATGGATTCATCAACCCTCCTTATATAGCTGAGTCGGGTAGAGTCAGTACTACTGACTTTTGTGTCAGTAGTACCGAGTTGCAAGCACAAATCCATGGCTCGGATGTATCGACGGTTGACGCTTGATGATGTCTCAAGCGCGGATCGCTCAGAGTCAGTGGTACAGAGTCCAAGTCAATAGTACCGACTTGAGTTGCAAATTGGTTCTACCGACCGTGCGATGAAGACCACATCCATTGTTGAATTGAGCGTCCATAGATTGTTGATTTCATGCATCGATACTACTGACTGGACTATTTGTAGTACCGAGTTGGCAATTCTGGCTTAGTAATTTCAAATTTTCAGTTCGGTTTTTCAATACTGGGAGCGCCAAAAAGTTGGTAGTACCGACTCAGATGTCAATACTACCGAGTGCTTATCAGTTAAGCGCTCAAAAATCTTCAGAGACTCGGTAGTACGGACTAGGAGAGTCGATAGTACCGAGTCTGTATTTCTTGTGCGAGTGACTTTTTGATGTAATCTCGGTACTACTGACTTGGGGACTTGGTAGTACCGACCTGGTAAAAATCTGCACACTCCACAAATGAGTCAAGCTACCTTTTTTTTAAGAAATGAGAATGAAAAAACAACTACAATGCTAAAATGAACATGAATAAAGAGAAATGAAGGTTGGGATGCCTCCCAAAAAGCACCTTCATTTAACATCCTAGACTAGACATTCCTAAGAGCAAGAATCTAAGGGATTTCCATAAGTTGCACTTCTTCTATTTTGTGCTCCACTTCCCCACCATAGTAGTGCTTCAATCTTTGGCCATTAACAAGGAATGACCTAATCCCATCTAAAATCTTCACAGCACCATGGGGAGAAACATGCTCAATCACAAATGGTCCACTCCATTTGGACCTCAATTTGCCTAGATGTAACTTAAGTCAAGAATTAAAAAGGAGAACCTTTGTCTTGGAAGAAACATCATATTCAAGATGTGCTTATCATGAATCTTCTTCGTCCTCTCCTTATAAATCCTAGAAATTTTGTAAGCATCCATCCTAAGCTCATCTAGTTCATTCAGCTCTAGTAGTCTTTTCCTACCTGCGTCATCCAATCCAAAATTTAGCTTTTTCATTGCCCATTTTGCCTTATGTTCAAGCTCTACTGGTAAATGGCAAGCACGCCCATAAACCAACCTAAAAGGCATCATCCATATAGGTGATTTATAGGTCATCCTATATGCCCATAGAGCGTAATTAAGCATAAAACTCCAATTTGTCCTATTAGTTGAGACTGTCCTTTCCAAGATCTTCTTCACTTCTCTTTAGGACACCTCAACTTGGCCTTGTGTCTGTGGGTGGTAAGGAGTACCCACTCAGTGTTTCACCCCATATTTACTCAGTAAGGCTCCGAATTTCCTATTGGTGAAACGTGATCCACCATCACTAATGATCAGTCAGGGGACACCAAATCTGTAGAAAATGTTATCCTTCACAAATTTGCACACAACTTGAGCGTCATTGGTGTGGGTTGGAATTGCTTCCACCCACTTAGATACATAGGCAGCCGCAAGTAAAATGTAGAGATTAGAATTAGACAACACAATTGGGCCCATGAAATCAATGCCCCCAAACATCAAACACTTCAACATCTTGAAACACATTTAATGGCATCTCATGTTGCTTAGAAAGTTACCAGCACGTTAGCATGCATCACAACTACGAACAAAATCATGTGCATCTTTAAATAGTGTTGGCCAATAAAACCCACTCTCTAAAACTTTGGCCACAGTCCTAGAGCTAGTGTGATGCCCTCCTGTAGGTAAAGAATGACAGTGTGACAAAATGCTCTCAACCTCACATTCAGGTACACACTTCCTCAAAAGTCCATCCCTACATTGTTTAAGAAGAATCGGGTCATCCCAGGTGTAAAACCTCAATGAGTGAAAAAATCTCTTATTTTCTTGATACCCCCAATCTGCAAACATCTCTTTGCAGGCTAAATAATTAACAATATCTATAAATCACAGATCCTTAGTCTTGATAGCAAAAAGTTTTTCATCCGGAAAATCCTCAACAATAGGGATGTCTACATCTTTTTCATTAACTCTTTCTAGCCCAACTGGGTGATCTGCTACCACATTTTCCACCCCTGCCTTGTATTTAATTTCTATGTCAAGTACATGTAAAAGTAAAATCCACCTAATCAATCTAGGTTTTGCATCTTTCTTTTGCAACATGTATTTGATGGCAGCATGGTCGGTCCAAACAATCACCCTCGCCCCAACTAGATATTGGCAGAATTTCTCAAATGCAAAAACAACCGCTAAGTGTTCTTTTTCTTTGGTTGTATAATTAAGTTGCGCATCATTCAAGGTTTTGGACACATAATATATGACTATAGGATCTTTATCTTTGTGTTGACCCTACGTAGCTCCCACAACATAGTCTGATGCGTCACACATCAGCTCAAACGGTAGGCTCCAATCAGGAGCCTGCACAATAGGTGCAGAACTAAGATTCTCCTTTAGTACTTCAAAGGCACTCAAGCATCGATCATCAAAAGAAAATTCAGCATCTTTTTCTAATATTTCCGACAAGGGTTAACAATTTTTTAAAAACCTTTGATAAAACGACGGTAAAACCCAACATGTCCCAAAAAGCTCCTTACTCCCTTCACCGGTGTCAGTGGAGGTAGCTTGGAGATGACTTATATCTTAACTGGGTCTACTTCCATACCCTTGTTAGACACCTTGTGTCCAAGCACTATGCTCTCACTCACCATCATATGACACTTCTCCCAATTCAAGACTAAGTGAGTGTCCTCACACCTTTTTAAAACCTTATCCAAATTGTACAGACAATCACTGAATGACTCCCCATACACAAAAAAATCATCCATGAACACCTCCAAGCACCGCTCTACCATATCAGAGAATATGGCAAGCATACAATGTTGGAAGGTGGCAGGGGCGTTACACAAAGGTTGAATGGCATTTGTTCATATGCAAACATGCCATAAGGACAGGTGAAAGTAGATTTCTCCTGATCCTTTGGCTCGATCGAAATATGATTATAATAGGAATACCCATCGAGGAAGAAAAAGTGTGAAAAATCGATGAGTCGTTCCAAAATCTGATCAATGAAAGGTAAAGGAAAATGATATTTTAAAGTGACAGCATTCAAACGTCAGTAGTCTATGTATACACACCACCCCATCACCAACCTAGTTGAAATTAACTCATTAGCTACATTAGTTGTGACAGTGATCCCCCCTTTCTTAGGAACTACCTGAGTTGGGCTAACCCACATAGAATCTGAAATTGCATAAATGATACATGTCGATAGGAGCTTGCCCACTTCTTTCTTCACTACCTCAGTCATGATCGGGTTGAGTCGTCGTTGAGGTTGAACTTATTGTTTTAGCTCCTTCTTCTAGTCAGATTTTGTGTTGGCACAAACTTGGAGAGATTCCTTTCATGTCCACTATAGACCATCCAAAATCAGCTCGGTGGTTCTTCAACACATCAAGCAACTGCCCCTTTTCTTCAACGCTCAAGGATGATGATATGATCACCAGGAGCTTCTCTTCTGCAGCTAGGAAGACATACTTCATATTTGGTGGCAACGGCTTTAATGCCAACTCAGGTGGGCTCAACTGAGATGGAACCAGTGGTGGGGGAGGTGGTTCCAAATCTTAAAAATATCTTATATAATAGCAAGGTACCGCCTTAAGCATCAATACACACTCATTTAGAGAGCGGTTGTGTGTGTTGTCATCTACTTTATTCATCAAGCATGCATCCAAGGGTAACTGTGGATATGTTTGCATCAAGGAATCATCAGTGACCTCCTCTATGGTAGTCGAATCATAATCTTCTTCCCTATCATCTGGGTAACATATTGCTTCTTTTAATGAGATCGCCTTAGTGTTTTCAATTATATCAACTACTAGGGTGTCTTTTTCAACCTTGGTTATCACATGAGCCATGTCAAGAAATGGCTTCCCCAGACATAGAGAAATCCTACCCTCCATGTGATGCAGCATGTTACACTGTGTTGTATCCCCTCTTTCTTTTGAGTGTTCAAGCATTTTAATCTCAAACCAGTCATCATGAGTGCCCATGGTCAGACGTCCACTGCCCATTTCCAGAATCATATCAGCAATGGCTTGGAATGGCCTACATAGGAAGAGTTTGTTGCCTTTATCCTCCTGAATTTCCATTACCATGAAATCCGTAGGAAAAACAAATCTATCCACTTTCACTAGGACATCTTCAAAAATGCCATATGGCATGACCACATAGTTTTCTGCCAATTCAATAGTCATAGTACTTTTTCTCATCTCCTTAATACCTAGCTTCTTGAAAGTTGACAAAGGCATGAGGTTGATACTAGCCCCTGAGTCACATAGAGCTTCACCAAACTTGTTCTTTCCTATGAAGCACGTGATGTTGAAACAACCAGGATCTTATCTTTTAGGAGGTAGTGTTCCCAGAATAAAAGCACTCACCTGCTCTTTTACACCACCAAATCAGCCTTAGGTATCCTTCTCTTCTTATTAATTATGTCTTTCAAGAACTTTCCATATGATGGTATCTGCTCAATTGCATCAATGAGTGGAATATTGACAGATAATTTCTTAAAGCCCTCTAAGAATTTCTGGAACTACCAGTCTGTTTGGTTGCCTTCAAGCTGTTTAGAAAGGGCACTAGAGTTACGAGTGTCTTCTGGTGAGGCGGGACATATGATTTTTGATCTAGTATCCTCCACCTCATTAGTGTGCTCTTCATTTGTTTTCTCATGTTCCAACATGTCCGACTCAACTACATCTGTTGTCATGGTCTGAGTTGTTGTTCTTGTAACTTCACCTGCCTCTGAGCTTGCTGGTGCCTTATTCAATAGTGTCTTACCACTGTGGAGTAGGACTACCTTGACGTGTTGATTTCCAGAAGGCACATTAGTATTTGTTGGGAACACCTGTTGGTTTGGCTGCTTCAAAGTACCCACGTCTGCTGCTATTTGAGACATCTGAGTTCTATAATGCGGATTCGTGCTCCTTAATTCTAGAATTCTCTTTGAGTTTGAGCTATAAGCACTTCATTCTGACTGACTAGCTTTCCAAGCATTTCTTCAATACAATCAATCTTCTTTTGTTTGTATTGATATTGTGTCTGGCCACCAAACTATTGTGGCTTGGGTTGTTGCGCCTGAGATGGGTCTTGTTGGAAATTGTTAGGATCCTTCCTCCATGCGTAGTCGTTGCTCCTATATTGCTATTGTTGGCGCACAAACTTACACTCTTCATCTTCTTCTTTTGAAGGTGGTCCGTCGTTAACACATAACTTTGTAGCAATCAGGTCCAACTTCTCATTTAACACAGAGATGACCTTGGACTCACTGACACTTTTGACAATTACCGAAATCTCTCTCTCATTGCCCCATTACTGATTTTTGGACATATTCTTTAGTATCTCATGACAGCGGGTGGGTTTGTTGTTGAGGAATAACCCTTCTCCTACACTGTCAAGTGTAATTCTTTCTCCCTTATGCAGACCATAATAGAAGATCTTTTCCTATCCCAACATATCAATACCATGATGAGGTACTTTCTGTAGCATATTTTAGAATCTTTCCTATGCTTCAGAATAGGATTCATCAGCCTGCTATATGTTATTATGGATCTTCTTCACCATGTCATTTGTCTTCTATGGGGGAAAGTAACACTCAAAGAAGGCATTGATCATCTGATCCCATGTATCAATACACTCATCATCGAGATTGTGAAACCAAGAATTTGCAATGTCTGTCAGAGATGACGGGAAAAGCTTCAGATATATGACAGTCACCGATACTCTATCTATTTTGACCATATCATAGTTCTCAACAAAGTTACTGATGTGCACCATTGGGTCTTCAGAACTATGGCCATGAAAAGCTTGGGATTTGACTAAAGAGATCAACCATGGGTCAATCTTGTAGCTACCCACATTGATGGCTTGTCTTTTGATTGGTCCTTTTTTTATCTTTTGAGGAAGAGGCTCTGATCCTCTCCCATATCGTCTGTTCTTCTGCTCCATCTCCCATTTCTGCTGACTCAGGTTGTTCTGGTGTTACATGTCCTTCAGTCGGAGGTGTCAGTTGTGGAGTTCGATTGAATCTGTCTACAAACCTTTCAAATTCCCTCTCTCTATGAAGGAGTTATGCTTGTAATCGTGGGCTTGAGTATTTACCATACACCAATACCTTAAAGTAGCAAAATAATTATCAAAGTACATTAGTGGAGCTAGAAACAATAATGATGTTATGATTCAGCTTTAAGTGAAATAAAAATAAAAAAATAAAATAAAAAGGGTTGGCCTAGAGTGGCCGACCACAACAATCATACTGCTAGATGTTCTCATTTCCCCGGCAACGGTGCCAAAAACTTGACATGTGTTTACCGTGTGTTATACGCAAGTGAACGTATCGAAGTAATATAGGCCTTTTTAAAAAAAAACTCCCCCCAACAGGCCCCTTCTCTCTAGCGAGTGAGCTCTAGCTTCTCTCTAGTTTCCGCCTCTCTTCTGCACTTCATTTCTCCCCCTGGGGGGAAGCTCCACCCTACACTTTCCCTCCCCTCCCCTGCTGCCCTCACGAAAGTTGGGCTTCTCGGCTGTCTGCTCCCCTGTAGTGCTTCCTCGGCACTCGTGGCTTGGAATGTGAGCTTGACTCAGTGGGTGTGCTTCTCCGGTGGTGGGGGTGTCTGCTCTGCGGCTTTGAAGACGATCACTCAAGGCTCCTGCCACTTCCACCTTCCTCTGCGGGTCTATCTGCTACTCGTGGCTTGGTGCCTATCGAGGGTCCAGCGGAGCGAGTGCCATTTCCATTCGATGGCAGATGGAGCTGGTGAGGCGGCGACAGGTGAGGCGGAGTCTGGTGAGGCCATTGGAGAGCCCCCTCTGGAGGTTGTTCCCCGTGAGGGTTTGTGGGTGGATAGGGTTGAAAACTTCCATGTCAATAAGTCTTGCTGACCTATTGATATGCCGGAGGATCCAAAAAGCCCCTTCTTCAGAGAGGACGACAGTAGGCCCTGGATGAAGATAGATGAACATGTTATGAAGGATATGGATGAGTTCCACTGGACTTCGATCTTGGTCCAAATCTTGGGAAGGAAGGCAATCATCCATCAGCTATGCGGGTGGATGTTGTGTTCGTGGAAGCCTAGAGGAGAGCTTTAGCTTTCTCCGCTAAAAGAGGGTCTCTTTCTCACACGCTTTGCTTCAGAGGAGGATATGAAGATGGCGCTTGAAAAAGGGCCCTAGTTCTTCAAAAGCAAACTGGTCCTTACCTCCAAGTGGACTCCAGACATGGATGTTAATAAGGCAAGGCTGGCTTCAGCCCCTGTTTGGGAGATGTTCCCGAACTTGGGTCGACACTGGACCAGGCGCGCCCTTACCATCATGGGCTACGCCATAGGAACACCGAAGGTGGTGGACTTCGTGGCTGAAGGGAGATACTATGGTGCCCCACATCTGTGTATCGAGATCAAAGCTGACAAACATCCACCCCCTGTTGTGATGATTGAACTACCTGGCGGCAAAGAGATGGAGGTCAGGGTGGTTTATGATGCTCTACCAGACAGATGCCACACTTGCAAGGTGTTCGGGCATATGTCTGAGTGTTTACAGACTACTAAGGGCAACCTAGACGAGAACACAGAGAGGGGCAAATCGAGGAGTGCTAGACCCAATAGAAGAAGAAGGACTAAGAACCGGGGTGGTCAAGGAACAAGTCAGAGCAACCCACAAGCTAACCTGTTGTCAACGGAGTAGGAGGCAGTGATTTAGAAGGTGAATACTAAAGTAGCGACCCAAGAAGCCATGGGCGTGGAGGAACCGGTAGGCATCGATCTTGAGTGTGTTAACAGCACTGCTCCACCTAAAGGGAAGGAAGTTGCTGAAAACTCCAAGTGGGGTTTGGATGACCAGGAGGGAACTTTGGAAGCTGCGGTGGTGGCAACCAACCCTTTTTAGGTTCTTGAAGACCTCCCTGGTGAAGATGAGCTGGTGCTGGGCAGTGCTAGGTGTACTACCAGAAGTGGCCCCAGTAGTGATAAGGGAAAATGTGGGAGAGGTAGAGGGAGAGGTGGCACCTCCTCGGGCAGAGGGGGTCAATCCAAAACCTCCAGATGAAGATCTTCACCTAGAATGTCAGGGGCGCCTCTCTTCCCTGTAAGCGGAGGGTCCTTAGACAGATCATACATGAGGAGGCTGAGATTGTCATATGCCTTGAGACAAGGATTAGAAGGGAGACGAATGAGAGAGTGGAGGGTTTGTTTCCTAGAGGTTGGAGGTTCTCCTCTAATCTGGAGAAGATTGAAGGGGGGGGAATTGTTGTGGGTTGGAAGCCTGGTTGTTGGGATGTGCAGGTGATTTTCAACTCAGACCAACTCATGTTGTTGAGTTGCATCAACCAAGGTGGTTTCCACTGTGTCATCTCTATTGTTTATGGTTCCAATTCAGAGAAAGATAGAAGAAGGCTATGGGAGTACCTGGTGAGTACCACGCAGCATGACCTGCCTCATCTGGTGGTGGGTGACTTCAATAATACTAGGAAGGCCATAGAGAAGTTGGGTGGCCTTCCTGTCCCGGACTCGATCCTCGGGAGGTTTAATGATGTTGTTAATAAAGCTAATCTCATCGAGTTGAATATGAAGGGTGGCTTAACTACGTGGCATAATAAGAGAAGCCCAGTGAGATGCATTGCTAGTAACCTTGATAGGGGTATTGTTAATGTGAGATGGCTAGAGGTGTTCCCCATTGCTTCGATTTCATTGGGAGCACATCCCAACAGCGACCATGCCGGGATGGTGGTTGATCTTTCCCATAAGACAACACCTAATAGGCCTTTTCACTTCCTTAATCATTGGCTGTTGTGGAATAAGTTTGAGGATACAGTGAAGAAGGCTTGGTCTACTAATGTGAAGGGTAATCCGCTTTTTGTTGTTGTGGATAAGCTAAAAATTTTGAAACTTGCTATGAAGGTGTGGTCTAAGGATAAGATTAATCTTGACTTGCTGGTCAAGGAAGCCACAAATGATTTCGACATTGCGGCCAGGAATTTGAGGGAGGTCCCACTCTCTATGGAGTATATGAAGGCCAAAGATGAGACTGGTAAATGCCTCTTATAGCTAGAAAAAGCATGTGAGGTTTATTATTGGCAGAGAAGTAGAACTAATTGGGTTAAAGATGGCGATAGAAATATAAAAGTCTATCATGCTGCTGTGAAGAAAAATGAAATGAGAGACCACATACATAACCTCATCGATCCTATGGGGATGCTTGTTGATGAAGAAGACAAGATGGCTAAGATGGTGGTGGACTTCTTCTCCGGGTTGTACAATCGGGATAGTAGACATGATCAGTCCCATTCCAAAATCAAAAGATGTGTCACAGATGAGATGAACATGAACCTCTTGAGAATAGTAGATGATGAGGAGATAAAGAATGTGGTCTTCTCCATAGGTGCTTCAAAGGCACCGAGACCTGATGGATTCAATGCCAAAAATTTTCAATCTTGTTGGCTTATTGTTAGTCAGGATGTGTGCAAAGTTGTTCGGTGGTTCTTGGTGGGTGGTAGAATGGTGAGGTAAGCCAACCATGCCTTCATTAGGCTGATACCGAAGATGTTGTCTCCAGCTGCCATTTCTGACTTTAGGCCTATAGACTGTTGTTCAGTCATCTACAAGGTGATTGCTAAGGTTCTGTCTAGCAGATTAAAACTTATCCTTCCTTCTCTGGTTTCCCCGAACCAAGCTGCCTTCGTTAAAGGCCGATCCATCTCTGATAACACGCTTCTCGCTAATGAGTTTCTGCTTGAGTTTGGTGTTAAGAACACATCAAAGAAAGCTTGCATTAAGTTGGATATAGCCAAGGCTTACGATCATGTCAGATGGGATGCTCTTTGGAGTACTTTGCAGGCTCTGGGGTTCTCCAAGAGATGGATTGAGGTTATCAAGCAGTGTGTGCAGACTACCTCTTTCTCTGTGCTTATCAATGGTTTCCCACACGGCCTCTTCAAGGCGACTAACGGCCTCTGTCAAGGAGATCCTTTGTCCCCTCTGCTTTTCATGTTGATTATGGAAAATCTGACTTGCTTAACTGATTTAGTCGAATAGGAGGGGCTTGTCAAACCTTTTAAGGTTAAGGGTACTAAAGTTTTATCTCATATGATTTTTGCTGATGATGTGCTCTTCTTCGTTTCTAGTCATTGAAAATATTTGAGATATGTGAGAAGGCTGATGAAGACGTTTGGGAATATGATGAATCTGTATATGAGTGAGCTGAAATCTCATGTCTTTCTTTTTAGATCTTGTGACACTAGAATAGGCCGTCTGAGGGAAGTGATTGGTCTATCTGAAGGTTTTTTCCTATGAGATATTTGGGCATCCCCTTGTCAGGTGGGAGAGGGAAAGGTGTGGATTACATGAGGTGTGTGGATGACATGAGAACTATGGTTAAGAAATGGAATGGGCTTCACATCTCCATGGAGGGATGGGCGGTCCTGGTCCAATCAGTCCTTAATGCTAAAATCAACTTCTGGTGCAGACAAACTGAGTTACCTTGGTTCATTCTCGAGAAATTCAAAGCCATTGCTGCTAGTTTCCTTTGGGGTGGAGGTGCTCATGGTATTAATTAGAAGATTGTGGCTCAGCCGCGCTATACTGGTGGTTTGGGCCTCACCTGTCCAATGGATATTTCTTGGGGAGTGACTAATAGAAGAGTGTATAGGTTTTTGAACTGCTTGGACTCTCCGTGGGTGATATGGATGACAGAAAGGTATGGGGCCTTGGGGAATGGCTGTTTCCCAAATGATTCCAGAACTTGGAGGAAAATGAATGACGCGCATGAGCAAACGAACTGCCATTACCTGCTGCATGACCAGAATGGCGACCTGCTTCCACCGTTCAGACCTTGGAATCTTAACAGTCATATGCCACAGGTTCTCTGGCATTCGATTGTGTGGACCAAGTCCTTATGCCCAAAGTGGAGCTTTGGTGCGTATAGGGCTGTTATGGGTCGCTTACCTACCAAGGACAGGTTGATCAAGTGGGGGATCAATTGTGATCCTCTTTGTGTGCTATGTACTAGGGTTGATGAGTCATACAAGCATATCTTCTTTGAATGTGACTACACAGCCTACCTTTGGAGGAGGAGGGGCTGAAGTGTGGATGGGGTGGCCAAGCCCCCTTAGATCTGAACGAGGTGTTGTTGTGGATTTTAGAGAGAACCAACAGCAACCAAAGGAACAGAAGCTTGGGTGGGATCTTCTTCACCTCTCTCATCTTTCACATATGGAGTGAAAGGAACAATAGGATGCACGACATGCAGGATAGGGATTTCCTCAACATTTTTTATGTTATTAGAAATAGTATTGTGTGGTTCTTTAAAGTGAACCCGAAGGGCATGGTGGGTGTCAATACCATGGCTCTCAGGATGTGGGCTCTGTTGTAGATCATGTATAGTATACGGGGTTTTGTTGTTTCCCTTATACTCCCTTTTGTTCATTATAATATTTTACCTTATCCAAAAAAAAAATATAGGCCTTTTTGAGGCCTGAGTCGAACACAGGGAAATGTTCTCCAGAAGACTACTACTAACTATGGTCTAACCTTCTAGGTCGGTGAAAGTGAATTGGTTTGATTGGACATAAATGATTCTAGAACAAAACATTTTAGGGAATTCCTCTGGACTATGGTTTCACCACAGATAACATTGCAATTTATTCCACACACTAATATCTATTACCCCCATCCCTAGATAAAGAGCATGTAGTCATAACTACCCACTCCCACATTATAGTTCACTATCTATTCTAATGCCAATCCCATTTCCATAGTAACCGGTTGATTAGTTAGGTGCTTTACAAATAATCTCTGGGTTTCTCCTCCCATTTATTCTCCACCTTTCCCAAGGGGTGCAATAAATGGGTAAATTTATGTTTTCCAACCCTTAACCTCTCTCCCAAAATGATTAAGGGTCTGATAATCTATCTATGTTGATCAGGCATAAACACAATAAGACAAATTCATAGATTTATATCTAGAAAATAGGGACAAAGATGATATTAATGCATGGAAATCAATTACAATACATATCTGTGCTACTCTATGATCCTAAAGAATTTAGCTCTACATGGTTTTCATTGACGAATACATGGTAGAGAAATAGAAAAATGTGGGAACATTAGAAAAACTAAGTAACCCCTGGAGAATAGCTGGCTCGAATGATTTCCTACATCGTGCATGCAATCTGTTGTCTTTCGGCTACAGATTCGCCTTCTGGAGGTGCTCAGATCATCTTGAGTGAAGCCTTTGGTTCCTTTCTCTTCTCTCCCCTCTCTCCAGTGTTGTGCAATGGAAAATGACTGCCTCCTTTGGTTTGGTCGAACTCCCCTCAAGTCGTAGGAATCACTTAAGGTATGAAATAATGTCAGCCGTTGGATTAGATTGCTATCTTCAGATTTGCCTGATTGGGCACACTTTGTAGTACCGACTTGGTAGTCGGTAATACTGAGTTCCTAGGTTAGCCAAAATTCATCACAATGTCAGTATTATCAACTTTTCTCAATAGCACTGAGTCTTTAGGTCACTCGAGCACTGCTTCACTGATGCCATCTCGGTAGTACCGAGTTTCCGTGATTCATCCTTGTACTTTACTGACTAGGTTTCGGCACTACCGATTTTGAGTGTCGGTGGTATCGAGTATGTGCGAGTCTTTTCTGGTCTAGTACTGATGTGAATTCGGTACCACTGACTTTTGGTGTCGGTAGCACCGATTTTGTGAAGTTCGGTTATACATGAAAATGCACAAGAACGTGGATAAATACTCGGGATAAATATGAAACCATCTTAAGTAATTAAAAGTCATATAATTTGATGCATTTAGATAGAACAGGCCATTGATAGCATTTCCCAAGTAATTAATCAAATAAATGACGAAGCAACACATAAAATTAAGAAAAATATGCTTGTGAAAATGACTAAAAATCCATGCATCAGCATACCAAACGACATGTGACGAGTGTAGTGATTTTAGGTCTAAGAACCACAAACACTACCATCACTATAAGATGTGATTCTGAGTTACCTAGTTAAGGTTTCTATGTATCACTCTTATGGTGGGTCTGTTTGATATACTATTCTCTAACAAGTATATGTGTGCTTAGTTTGATATCGGCATATCTTGACTAATGAGATTATGTCATAAACCAACTCACACTCTAATCTTATGTGTTATTGCCATCTATCTACCTTCCACAATAAAAACTGATCAAGGACATAATGAGAATGTATATACTCTTAACATCCATATGATCTCATTCTTCCAAGTCACGTACTTGAAGACATACATCATTGAGTAATATCATTATCTAGACATTTATTATGTTATTTTATTATCTCATAATTGAACAAACAGTTTTAGTAGGAAGCTTGTCTTTATTATTAATCAAATCATTTACATTTTATGCCATTGCAATCATTATATGATTGACTCTCTAGGCATATACACCAACATAATGGTATTCTTGTTCCTTGAAATAATTATGGCATGTTTGTCATGTGATGTTTTACTCCTATTTTACTGATTAATGAGTGGTGCCCCTCTAGAGTCATACTTATCACACCATTAGTCGTAGAACTAGGTGTGAGTGATGATTGATGTGCCCAAAACAATGCATCTAGGCCCTATATTGACCGATACAAGGGGGTCAAAGCATGGAGGCAAGGGTCATGGCTGGTAACTTGATGTGTACATGTAGCATTTGATGCAGGCCACATCAATCAATGTGGCCCAAGAAAGTGTTTTTCTAGTAACTGAAGTGACCCAGTTGATGTGGTCCTACTCCAAACGCATTGGCCAATCAACATAACATGCATGTGATCCAAGCAGCCTACCATCATCCCTTCAAGTTGATGCATAACACTATTGACTAGTGTCTCCTTTGCATCAATGAATTTGTACACATTTCAAGCCTGTAAATTTTTTTGGCATGCATGTTTAAAGTTTCTTTATATCATTTTTACCACTTTAATTATTAATTCTAATATATATACAAAAATATTTTTGACTTGGTGAACTTAATATTCAAGTAAAATCAAGCATTAATTAATAAAAAGATCGTAGAAAGCACTTGATAACGTTGTAAATTGTGATAATGGTCTCCATAACCTCAATATTACCAAAAAAGAACAAGCAACATTGTAACAATCTCCCCCTCCAAGAATTGTTTTCCTAAAATTCTTAGAATAGGGTAGGATACTTTTATACATCTCATACCCTAACTCCCATAGCTTACATGACACCATGATTCCTCCATAATACTTTCCCTGGAGGTATTTTTCTAATCCTAAATTTTTGAATCATATGGTCTAGAATATGCACTAGGCCTTCTATGTAGGAAAATCTTCAGTTTTGGGTCTATGATCAACATTGTGTCCAGAAAACGTATCTTCACCCTTGAAACATGAAAGAAATCATCCATATTAGGTATCTCTATTAGAAACTCAAATATATATTCCACTAGTCCAATCCTTTCTATGATTAGATATGAACCCATGTATAAGAGTTAGCTTTCCTTACTTTCTAAATCTCATGACATATTTCCAGGGTTTCATTTTCACATATACCTAATATTGAACATCAAATTCAAGTGGTTTTCATCTTTTGTCTGCATGACTTTTATATCAGTCTTGAGCTTCTTCCTAATGTTGTCAAACAAAAATGTCATTTAGGTTGTCTCCTCAACTGATTTTGGATCAAAATTCTATCTCTCTATGACTTCATACTATAAAATGGGAGACCTATACTTTCTCCCATAAAATCCTTTATATGGATCCATACCCAAACTAAAATGGTGATTGTTATGAACACTCCAAAAAACTCAAGTCTTGCTCCCAACTGCCACTAAAGTGTAGTACACAACTCTTAACATGTCATCTAGAGTCTAAGTTGTAATATCCCTGACCTGGGTTATGCCTTAACCCTGGGAGTTTTGCTTAAGCAAGTTAATTAGATCCTATATTTTATTTTGTGAAAAGTAATTAAGGCTCAAGAGGAACTTATGTTTCAATTTTAGTCCTTTTTGAATAATGTTGAAGCAATGTTTGCTTATTTTGGACTAAAGTGCAATTTATCATATTTGAGGGGTTAACTTGCAAATTGTATATTATAAAATGTTCCTCAAATGTCGAAGCATCATAAGAATGAGAATTATGTTGTGGTATGGCTTGTGGTGGCCTAAGTACCAAGACAGAGCTTGTTAAGCAATGTTTGTGCATTAAAAATTAGTTTTGGTGTAATGTGCAATTTACTCAAAACCCAGGGTTCAATATGCAAAATACCACTGCTAGAGGGTCCCTCATGTTTCTTGGCATCATGTAGAGAAAATAAAATGAGAAGGACACCACATTTGAATCATTTTTGAAGAGAGAGAATCTTGATATTAAAATAATCAAGATTTAAGCATAATTGGAACCCTAATTCAATTCAATGCAAAAATAAAAATATTAATTGAAGTGCCTTCAACCAAAAACGAGATGGTTGAATTTGCTTAAGAATGGAAGTCCTTGAGCCTTGAAAAGGCACTCTAAAATATAAGTGAGTGGAGAGCCCACTCACCTTAGTTAAAGGAAAAAGTAATATCCACTAACTTATGGATATTATTACTATATGATTAAGGTGCTTAATTTCTTTTCCTTTAAATCATGGATAATTGAAGGGAATGAATGGAAAAAGGAGGCTTCGTATGTAAGGAAGAAGAGGGGGCAAGTGGCAAGGAAATGGAGGAATTATCCCCACATTCTCTCTTAAAAAGAAATTCAATAATACAAATATATACTCACATATCCATAACTTGAAAGGGTTATTTCGAAACCACTTTCACTCTTTGCTTGCAAAATGACCAAGGGAGCTTAGGAGCAGGAGGAGGATGATCCAACCTGTAGGTAAGCTCCATGGTCCTCTTTCACCTTGATTTCATGGTGGAAATTACAAATCAATGCTTGATTTCTTCTTTTCTCCCTTCAAACTTCAACCATAGCCATTCTTTTCACTCAAAGACTTGAGGATTGTTGGCTAAATGGACATCATTTAAATCCCTTTGTTTTGATAATGACAAACATTTCATTTTTTTCAATCTAACGTGCCACTTGAGTGTTGCAGGAATAAGGTGGATGACAAATATTATGGAAGATCTATATGCTTGAATTATTGTAATTTCATGAAATGTAATCAATTGTAAAACTTGTACAAATATATAATGTACAAGTACTTAGACATTATGTAAATCAAGTGTTAGATCTTCCCTAGCCAATAACCACACTTAGGTAGGTTATCCCCTTCAATAGTGTCACATATGCACACTCATATACACACTTAGTACTTTAATTGAAACATTGAAACAGGGTCAATCTCGGTCGACAAAATCCTCGACAGAAACACTCTCGGTCGACAAACTTCTCGACCGAGAAAGACCCAAGTAGTTGTTAGACACAGCTGACAAGGTAGTTGGCAGTTGGAGATAAATGTTGCATACATTTTCTCCAGAGAGTCTGTCGGTCGACAAAACCTCGACCGAGTAGGACTCTCGGTCGACAAACTTTGACCGAGATGAGTTCTGACAGCAATTTTCAGAATTAATTAACTAGCCATTACTAAAGCAACTAAAGTATACTTAATGGCTAGTTAAGCACTTAGAACCCCCTAGAAAGTGTCTAGAACATCCTTAAGCACTTGTAGGTCATTCCTATAAATAGGACATGCCTTATGACACCTAAACTCACCAATTCTACACTTGAGCAATCCTTGAGCATACACTTGCATTAGCAATCTATTTTGAGAAATTGAGCAACACTTGCAGTTGGCTATTCTTCTCCTTGCTCTAAATTCGTGTCATGTAGGCTAGTATCTTCTAACCACCAAACCAACATTTCAATATTCATTGGTTAGGAGATCTACACGCTTGATATAGGCAAATCAAGCCTTGTGCATCAAAGGGTAATTGTAATTTCCTGTTTCCTTTCTTGTTCACTCTTATTGCTTGTACTCTCCTTGCTACTCCTAGGGTTGGAGGTTGTGGATTGGAGAGGGTCTTAATCTTCTTGGTGAAGAAGGAGGCTTTGGACTACTTGTAGAAGGTTGTTGCAATGGGAGGTTACTTCAAAAAGGAAGGCTACTTCAAGGGGGAGCTTGAAGTTACTTCAAGAAGGCTGCTTCGAGTTGGTGCAACTACTTACCAAGTGAAGGTTGTCCGAAGGTTGTAGAAAGTATTGTATTTTATGTAAATTCCTTGAGAGGTAATAAAATTAATACTTTCAAAATCCCAGTTGGGTAAGCAACCGGGTAGTGGATTGACTGCCTTAGTATTTGCTAAGGTTGGAACCACTCTAAACACCTTGTCTCCTTCTTGTTATTTCAATTGTGGTTATTGGAGTTAAAATTATGTTAAAATAATAATAAAACCCTATTCACCCCCCTCTAGTGGTTTTTCAATTGGTATCAGAGCAGGATTCAAGGAACTCTAACCAAGTCTTGAAGAATGGGTGACGGGTTGCTCAACAACCTCAACCTTGAAGGAACACTTGTGGCTAGGCCTCCTACATTTGATGGCACTAACTACACCTACTGGAAAAGGAGAATGCAATTTTACTTCCAAGGGATTAGTTGGGATCTATGGAGGATGGTGTCAACTCCCTACAAACTTCCTCAAGCGGAATATGCAGCTTGGGACACCAATACGGTAAAGTCTGCCCAAATGAATGCAAAGGCTGTAAGTATACTTTATTGTTCAATTTCAGTTGGAGAATTTAATAGAATATCAAATTGTGAAACAACCTACGAAATTTGGCATAGACTTTCCATAACCTATGAAGGAACTGTACAAGTTAAGAACTCAAAAATTGGAATGCTTAAACAGAAATTTGAACAGTTCTGTATGGATCAAAATGAATCTATTAGTGAAATGTATGCAAAATTATCTTCTATTGTAAATGGTTTGAATGCCTTAGGTAAAGTGATTAGTGAGGAAGATCAGGTGTCAAAGATTCTTAGATCACTTCCTCCCAAATACAAGCCCAAAGTGACGGCCATTGAAGAAGCAAATGACCTCACCCGACTGAGGATGGAACAACTCATTGGCAACCTAGAAGCTCATGAAACAACTCTAGAAGAAGAAGAAAGGTGTAAGGACCCTGACCTGCATTTAGGGTTTACCTTGTTTGTTTTTCCTAACCTTGGTGGTTTGATGCTTGCTAATCACCTTTGAGTGGTGATTAGGGTTTGTTGTGCTTTGTTGAGAGTTCGAGGGGCTTCTTGCAAATAACCCAAGTTTAGGGTTTTGTGTGCAAGTTTGCCATCTTGTGAGATGGTTTCCCCTCTTTTCTTCCTCTAGGGTTGAGAGGAAGGCTTGGGCTTGTTGTTTAAGTTTCTTGGGCCTTGCTTGAGCTTGTTTGGGCCTTGAGGTGCTTTGTTTGGGCTTGCTTGAGCCTTGTGTCGGCCAAGTGAAGCTTGTATCGCCCTAGGTTGGCCTGTGTCACCCAAGGAAGAGTGTGTGTCAACCTAGAGGTGGTGTGTCGACCTGGAGTAGTGTGTGTCGCCCAGCAGAGCTGCTAGTTGTGTTGCCCATGTTGCTTGGTCCTACCTTGACCATGTTTGGTGGACACTTGGTATGTATCTTTGACAAGTGTCTCTTGGCTTGCTAGTGTGTTGGCTTGAACCCTAGGACAAGTGTCCCTTGGGTGGACGACACTTAGCATAGGTCTACCTTGGTTTCTCCTCCCCTTCTTTCTATATATGTAACTCTTTCCCTTGCCTTCGCTTCCTTTGCTCTTTTGGTCTCCCCTCCACCTTGAGTGCACGACACCCCTCTCCTTCTTTGCTTGTGTCGGCCGAGACACTCTACTGGAGTTGCAGTGGTGGCCGATACCCTCTCTTGGATCAGCTTTGGTGGACGACATCCCTTGGAGCTTGAAGTGTATCTTCTTCCTTGGAGCTTGGAGCTTAAGGCGGGTTGCATAGCTTCTAACCCTAACTCCTTTACCTCTAGCTATGATCTTGTTGCATGTTAGTAGCTTAGCTTAGTTCTTTGCTTTTGTACCTTGCTTGTGTACCTTTGGTGGCCGATCCCCCTCTAGGGTTTAGGGTTCCTTTGTGTACCTTGCTTTCTAGGGTTTGAGTTTCCTTGTGTTGGAGGTTGAAGATGACCCATTTTGGGTGACATCCTCTCTTGCCTTGGTGTTGGGCGATATCCTCCCTTGGTTTGGCTGTGTTGGGCGACACCCTTGTTCTTGTGATGGGCGACATAGTGGTGTTCTTTGTGTTGGTCGACATGGTGAGTGCTCCTGGAGTTGGGCGATACCCTCTCTCTTATTTAAGTGTGTTGGGCGATATGGTCTTTGTGTTGAGAAACACCTTTGTTCTTGTGTTGAGCTTGATGGTCTGATGGTGCTGGGCGACATGGGTGCCTTGGGATGGACGATATAGTGGGTGTTCTTGAGTTGGGTTATCTCCTTGTCCATGTGGTGGACGATAGGGCCATGTAGGGCATGTGTAACATCCCTGACCTGGGTTATAAACTAACCCTAGGTGTTTTGCCTAAATATGTAATTAAACCCTGGTGATTATCTTTTGACATGTAATTAAGTTTCTCAGGAACATATACTTTCAATTTTGTCCTTTTTAATCAAAGTTGTAGTATTATTTTGGTAATGCAGGGGCTTATGTGCAAATTACCCAGTTAAGGGGTTAACTTGCAATTAAACATGTTAAGATGTTATTTTGATGATGAGACATCATATGAGTGAATATGATGAGACATGATGGATTTCCCAAGCTTGGGCATCTAGATGCAGCTTGTGGAATAATCCTTATGCTTAAAAACCCTAATTTGGAGTAAAATGCAGTTTACCGAATTTGAGGGGTGCAACTTGTAAAATACACCATCTAGAACATCTTTTATGACTCTTGTCATAATTTAGAGTAGAAATGGTGAAAGGGACACATCAATGAATAATCAGATAAGAAAAATGACCTTTGTACATAAAATTCACTAAGTTTGAGTAAGGAAACCTTTCATGTATGTACCCTAGTTGAAAGTTGGCTTTCTTTACCCCTAGATCTTGATATTTCATGAGCTTTGTATAAGTTTAGATGAGGTTGGACGTGCCTTAGAAATAAGGAGGGACTTGGATGAGAGTTACATGCTTTAGAGGTCCTTATGGTGAAAATCAGCCTAAACTATATAAGCACCTTTCTTTCCAAACCAAGCATACGTTTTCCTTCACTTCCTCACTTCTCATCTTTCTCAACCGACCAAGGACAAGCTCTGGAGCTCAAGGAAACGACCAACCTGTTCTAAGGTAAGAGAACACCACCTTCTATCTTGGATTCATGGAGGAAATCATGTTAAAAGGATGGATTGCTAGTTTTCTCACTTAGCTTTCTCGTTCTAGCCATCTTTTCCCAACCTTTCTTTGGATAATTGACCTTGGCCGACCTGTGGAGCTCAATACACCATTAAAGACTTGAAGGTTGGAAGCTTGGAGCTCAAGGAAAGACCTTAAGGCGGGTTTTATAACTCTAACCCTTAGCTTTGTTATGCATATCTTTGTTCTTGTTTTCTATGATTAGTTCTTCTTCTACCTCCCTTCTTCCTTGCTCTTTTGCAAGCAAAACGGTGGAGGAACCGACCTGAACAGAGGTTTAGGATGATGGGCATGGATTCCTATGTCACTTTATGAAATTACCTTGAACCCTTTTGGTCCAAACGGGTGCAACTCGTTTAAGGTCAAACGGGTTCAACCCGTTTGATCTCAAACGATCCTGCAAGATCGTTTGGATCAAAATGACCCCAAGACCGTTTCATAGGGTTGAACAAGCATGGACCGTTTGGGTTTTCTGTTCCAAATTATGTAGGCTAATGACCCACCAAATTTGAGGGGTTAACTCCAAATGAATTGTAGGTTGAAGGCCAATAAATTAGGTAATAGAATTGAATTAAGTACTGATTTTCCAAACTAATTGACTTGAACCTTTGGGAAAATGGGTTCCAACCCATTTGAGTGAGTTGACCAAGCGTTGACCGTTTGGGATACCTGTTCATAATATATTGAATTTCATTCCTACAAATAATTGTAATCTAATTCCTAACCAATTAAGAGTTGAGGACACTTCAATAACCTAACCCTAATCGGGTGAAAGTTGCTGATTTCAATATAGATCTTGTTGAGTTTTGGGTTGAAGGACCCAAACGGGTTCCAACCCATTTGGGGGTTCATCCAAACTATCTCACACTCGTTTAGTGACACCCCAAGATCGTTTGGGGGTCTAGGGTTAAAGAAATTTGATAGTTTGAGGGTCCAATTACAAGATGTTGATAAATTGATGAAAAGTGCTGATTTTTAATTTAATTAGGGCCCAACCCTTATCAAATCATTTTGGTTTTTGGTCAAACTTTGGGAAAACGGTCTCAAGATCGTTTGGAGGTCATCCAAACGACCTCAAGACCGTTTGAGCCAAGTTTGGGCCCAATTGGAGGTCAATTGATAGGTTCAACTCTGATTTGAATCATATTGTTGAACATTGATGATTAGCCGATTGGAAACCATAATTGAGTTAGATTTAACCCTAATTGGCTTTCAATTGAGGGTCAATTTGGTGTCCAGTTGATTGAGGCTCATCCTAATTGACTCAATTTGTATATGGTTAACATGGCTTGGGCCAATTGAAAGCTTCAACATAAGAAATCCTTTTCAAGCATAATCTTTGAGTCACCTTTTATGTTCATGTGGTTTGAACCCAAGTAGACCCACAATCATTTTAGCCCAAACGAGTTCACACTCATTTGAGCCCAAATGAGTTCACACTCGTTTGAGTCCAAACGGGTTCACACTCGTTTGAGTCCAAACGGGTTTACACTCGTTTAAGCTCAAACGGGTTCACACTCGTTTAGGCTCACACGGGTCCACACTCGTTTGGACTTAAATGGGTCCACACCCATTTAAGATTAAGTGGGTCCACACTCGTTTAAGGTTCAAATGGATTCAAGGTCATTTGAGATTAAACAAGTTCATGGTCGTTTAAGAATCAAATGGGTTTAAGGTTGAAGGTTAAACCCTAAAACAATTGGAGACCTTCAAGGTTGATTATACTTAATCACTTGAAGGTGTAAATGGTTCAATGATGATCTAATCTAAAACCTAATGGTAACCTAAGATGTTAAGGGACTAAGGGGCTAATGAATGGACCCATGATGATGGTCAATGGGTAAATTACCAAAATACCCCTGAAAGGTTCAATTGAGTGATACCTTGTTTTAATCAAACCCTAATCACATGATAGTGATGAGTTGACTGGTGTTAATCAATGAGGACTTAACCCAACCTAATCTAGAGTGGTGTAATTACTATCTACTAGTTAGAGGAGAGAGAAAGTACCAATTATAATGGAAACTCAAGTAAAATGACTTCAATATACATGAATGTGCAAGTTTAGGTATGATCCACTTATGTGAGATCATGGAAACCCTAATGATGATAATTGATGAATCTTAATCTTATCTGAGGTCTTTAATGATGATGTTTCTCATACATGAGTATGTTATGAGATCATTTCACCATGAGGTGAATAGTAAACCCTAATTCTAGGGTGACGACATGTAATGAGAATAGTAAACCCTAATTGATGAAAACCAGGGAAACCTAGCTCTTGTATGAGTAGGGAGATACAACTTCTTTAAATGAGTTATTTACTGTTATCAGTTGATTTAACCATGCAGGTTCCTTTATGAGGATGATCATATCCAGGTATGGATGATGATACTATATTCATTGAAAGCATGTTGTTAGCTTTATGAATAGTGATATATCCTGATACCTTGTTAATAGCATCTTATGAGATTGATAGGCTGTGAGAGCCATGAATACCATCAAGGTCATGCTTTAAGAGATGACTTGTGATGAGAATATTGAGAAATGATAATTGATGAGAGTTAGGCATGTTACATTTAGTATTCTTCCTTCATAGCTGCTATGCTAATGATTAATGTTTGAAAACATGTATGATGATAAAAGAATACTGAAATGTACCTAACTAATCAAGTATAATCATACCATGTAGAGCCCTGATCATAGATCCATCATTGTCAGGAGTTAAATGATGGTGAAATAGGTTTTCCTAAGGGGATTCCTGGAGCACATACTTTTGAATATGTGGGGTAATATGGATGTGAATTTCCTTACATCCTAGTGTAGGAATTGATGTAGATGTATCTTAATCTATCAATCCTTCACTATGTTTTATGTCGGGGTGATGTATCACTAATCTCCCAAGGAAATCTTTTATACTGCATCGATGAGAGATAAACAAGAAATCTTTCGGTAGCAAAGAGAGTACAGAATGCCACTGTGACTCTAATAGTGAAGTACCAGAACACCCTGGTAAGCTATAGTAGTAGAGACACTAGATGTCCTGCATGTTGATCCTCTTACTGACTGAGGAAGATGAGGTCATAAGAATCCGGCTCTTTTGATGACCTATGTATGATACTGATGCAACTTAATAGTGATCGGTTGGAGTATGAGCGGTATACCTCATCTCCACAGGGCATAATGATGTTTGTAAAACATAATCAACCGCGTAGTATATCTTCTTAGGTTGAACTACGATATACATTGGTTGAAGATACTTTACTTAGTATACATGTTCTTCATATTCCTTAAATGTTGTTGTTCTAATTGATAACAATCTGTTGTTGATTACCTTAAAGCTTTTATTGCCTATGTTATTCTTGGTTGCTATAATAAAGCTTCTGGCGAAGAGTTATACCTCTCGCTGGGACAATTATTTAAAATTGTCTCACCCCGTAGATTTCAACTTTTTAGGTGGTCGTCGAGGGCGAAGGAATCAATCTTCAAGAGATCAATATCAGCAGCAACAGCATTAGGAGCAGCAGTAAATCTCAGGTGGAGATTCAGACTGCTGAGTTGTATAGTTAGATAGTCAGTCCTATGTGTTCTCTGTACTCTCAGGTCCTTGGAGTCTTTTGGTCTGAGATTTTGGTTTGGAGTTCTTGAGATTTTGTATCATGTTGTATATAATTACTCAAGAAGTAATTATCTGAGATGTAAACAGTTTATCTCCTTTTATGAAAGAAGTTTTTATAGATTCAAGCTCTTATCTCAAAAAGTTTTATTTTCCCATGATTTTTGTCTTCTGCTGTTAATCGAATCGCTTCCGCTAAGTTTATATCGTGGTTTTGGAGATCAGAACCCACAGCATGTGTGTTAGGGTTGGACGATAGGCTAGAATGATGTGTTGGTCGATATGATGACCATGTTGGGCAAGATGGTTCCTCTTGAGTTGAACGACACTCTTGTTCTCTTGATGGACGAGAGACCAGGTGTGGTTCTTCTTGTGTCGGACGACATGGCCATGTGTGGGTGGCTTCCTTGCCTTGAACGAAAGACCATGCATGTTGGTTGATGGATGTTGTTGTGTACCGGACGATACATCTTGTTGTGTTGGCCGATATGGTGAGCATGATGGGCGATAGGGTTGGATGACACCCTCTTCTTTGTGGTGAACGACAGACCTAAGTTTCTTGGAGGTTGGTTGGTGCTAGCCGATAGCCCATGATGGCCGATAGCCAAGGTGGGCGGTAGCCTAGGTTGAGTGTGTCGACCGATAGGCCATGATAGGTTTTAGTGAGGGTTGATAAGAGTTATGGTGAGAGTCTTGTAATCCTATAGTAACGGTCCTTTGTGACTAGGAAGTGGTTAGCTATGCACCAATAAATGATGGTGGTGTCTTGTTAGTGATAACAACAATGAGTATGATGCCTTGCAATAATAACAGTACTAATGCTAGTAATGGTGCCAATACTAATAATGTGGGTAATGATGATAATGGTAGTAGGGATGGTAATGAGGAAGGTAATGGTAATAAGATGCATGATGTGATCCTTATGCTTATTTGTTAATAATAAAGAAGATGATAGTAATATTGTTGATCATAATAATGATGGCAATAATGATAGTAATGATATGCATGAAGTAATCCTTGTACTTAATTGTTAAATGAGAATGGTGATAGTTATACTAGTAGCTTGCATAATAATAATAATGATAATAATGATGATAGTGGATGGTGACATAATGGTAGTGATAACAATAGTACTTGTTCTGTATGTTTGGACACCTTGATTACTTGTATAATCTTGAGATAAGAGTAAGCATGTATATGGCTTGTTAATGATGTGACTTGAGCACCAAATAGTGTAAGAATGATAAGTAGTGTATCTCGAATGGCATTTCATGATGATAGCATATTCCTTATGTTGAATCTACAATTATTGTGTACTCTAACCATGCAGGTGATGATTAGCCTTGAAAGGGCTATGGGACACATGTGATGAGTAGCATCACTTGATAATTACTCTGGTTAATGAGATGATATGTATAATGTGTTAAGTTCCATGATGATGATGTGAGCCTTGAGAGGCATTGACAGTACATGATGAGGGATTGGGATCCCGTGGTATGTGATGATCCTCGAGATGGATCTGGATGGTTGGCAAGAGGCCAAGTGGTAACATGTGATGTTGGATCCTTGTGATGGATCAGGTTGTTGTGATTAAATAATAATATAATGTTGTTTACTTTCTGTTATATCTTGCATGTTATACAACTTGGTTGAATCCTCAATCCATCTAAAAGATACTAATTAATCACAGTGAAATATATCATGTAGTTTGCCCTGGCCATAGATCCATCATCGTCAGGACTTGGTGATGGTGAAACAGGTTCTCCTACGGGTTAACCTGGAAGCGCATATTGTTGAATATGTGTAGGTTGCTCCTAGCCTGAAAATGAGGAGGTAAGAGTGTAACTTCGGTTACAGACTCAGATATGTATATAGAGCATGGTGAACAGGCCCATGGCTCAGGATATGTGATGTGTGAGCATGAATGCGTTCATGGCTCAGAGCACGGTGAACAGGCCTGTGGCTCAGTTTTACTAGTGCCGAGACCTGTACCAAGGCGGGCTAGAGTGAGGGTAGCCTATGGAGCTGACCCTGTGGCTTAGACCACTTCAGCATGTGACTGCGGTCCTGCTTGTGTTGTACTCGTGGACTGACCACGAGGTGGGAGGTCGTGTAGTCCAGCTCTTCCATTTGACCTTGTATGGCACCGGCTTGGGTTTCGTAACCGAAGGTTGGATTTGAATGGTACGGTTCAATTCCTCAGGGCATAACAATACGTAATACAACTGTTTAGTACTCATTGCTTAGGATAAACATGAAACATTGGTTGAGGCCTTGTTTGTGTTATATCTTGTAGGTTATGTGATAATATGTCTGATCTTGATAAGCAGGTTACGTGACATTATATCTTGTTCTGATAATCATGTTACATAGTGATACATTTTATCTTGCTAATCCTATTCCTTGAGATATATCTGGTTATATGCTTTTGTATAGCTTGTAAGCTTTTCGGTAAAGATAGCCTTACTTCATATAGACTGCTCTTGTTATATCTGTTATTAGATATCTACTGTTATAGTTTATCTTGCTGAGGTTCTGTAGTTGCGGTGGGGAGTTCTATTTCCCACTGGGACAATTGTTCAATTGTCTCACTCCGCTGGTTTACACCCTTTTTAGGTGGTCGAGGTAGACGTGGTCGTGGTCGTGGTGTTGCGGCCAAGCAGCTTGACGAGCAGTAGAAGGCAAGCGATGGACATGATGTTGTTTTGGACGTTTTGTAATTACCCTGTTGTCTGCGTTGGAGAACCGAGAGCGGTTTGCTACGTTCGTGGAATTAGTTCGAAGGATCGAGAGGCCAGTACAGGATAAAAGAGAGTCTATGTCTCTTAAAAGACCTGCTCAGTTTCAAGGACGGAGGTTTGGTGGCTTTAAGAAGCCCAGGTTTTCGGCACCGTCAGCGATGAGAAGTTCTGGTGTACCATCTCAGTGGTCTCCGAGTAAGGTGAGAGGTTATGTTTCTTCACCGTCTAAGGCGCACAGTTCAGCTTCTGTGGTAGTGACAGGGCCAGCTAGGCCACGGTTTGAGGACAAGTCGGGCATTTCAGGCTTAATTGCCCGAATAGAGACGTTGAAGTGACGCAGCAGCGGAGACAGAGTTTCCAGAAGTCTGAGAGACCGCAGGCCAGTGGTAGCAAAGGTCGAGGACGCGGTCAAGCGTCTCAAGCTGGATCATCTGCTCAAGGAAACAGAGGTCGTGGACAGCAAGCAACGACTCGATTCTATGCCATGAGTCAGCCGGAGGCGATAGTCAACCCACGAGTGGTGATAGGTCAGATGGAGTTATTTCATTCTTATATGTCTTCTTCTTGCTTTATATCTGTTCTGGTTGACCCGGGTGCTACACACTCTTTTATCGCCTATAGTATGCTTGAAAACTGCCGTTTACCTGTTAGCTGTAAGAAGGATGGCTTGTTATTAGAAACCCCTCTTGATGGTTCCTCTTTGCTTCGAGAAGAGTGTCCATCTTGTGTTTTGTCTTTTTCGGGACACCGTATCCAAGTGGATCTTATACCACTTGATATGCGTGGTTTCGATGTTATCCTTGGGATGGATACCTTAGAGAAGTATAAGGTTGTTTTGGACTGTGGTTCCAAGCGGAAAGTGTTTGATGTTGTTGGAGAGAAGTGGATCTTCCAGGGAGATAGGAAGATTCTCCCGACGTGTTTGGTGTCAGCTATGGTGGCAGATAAGTTGTTACGACAAGGATGTGAGGCGTTCCTAGCTCACGTAGTGGATACTGTTGTGGTTACCAAGGCGAAAGGTCCTAGTCTTGAGGAGGTGTCAGTGGTTTGAGAGTTTGCAGACGTGTTTCCTGAGGAGTTCCCTGGTGTTCCTCCACCCCGAGAGATTGATTTCGAGATCAATCTGGTTCCAGGGACACAGCCAGTTGCACAGTCAGCATATAGGATGGCTCCAGCATAGATGGTAGAATTGAAGAAGCAGTTGCAAGAGTTGTTGGTGAAAGGTTTTATCCGACCGAGTACATCGTCGTGGGGTGCTCCCATGTTGTTCGTTAAGAAGAAGGATGGTTCGATGCGGTTGTGTATAGATTACCGGCAGTTGAACAAGGTCACGATCAAGAAAAAGTACCCGTTGCCGAGGATATATGATCTGTTCGATCAGTTGCATGGTGCTACAGTGTTTTCGAAGATCGATCTACGGTCTGGATATCATCAGTTGAGGATTAAGGCGGATGACATACCAAAGTCAGCTTTCAGGATGAGGTATGGTCATTTCGAGTTCGTGATTATGCCGTTTGGGTTAACCAATGCACTTGCTGCTTTCATGGATTTGATGAATAGAGTGTTCCGTCCGTTCTTAGATCAGTTTGTTGTAGTCTTTATAGATGATATCTTGATCTATAGTCAGGACAGGCTAGAGCATGAGCAACATCTTCGTCGAGCGTTGACTCTTCTTCGTCAACATCAGTTGTATGCCAAGTTCAGTAAGTGTGAGTTCTGGTTGGATGAAGTGACTTTCTTGGGTCATGTGATATCTGTAGAAGGAGTCAAAGTAGATCCAAAGAAGGTGGAATCTGTTGCGGATTGGGAACGACCAAAGACGCCGACAAAAGTTCATAGTTTCCTTGGTTTGGCTGGATACTACCGGAGGTTTATCAAGGACTTCAGTGTGATCGCGTTGCCGATGACGAAGTTGACCAGAAAGAATGTACCTTTTGTTTGGGATGATCGGTGTGAGTGAGCTTTCCAGAGTTTGAAGGAGAAGCTGACCAGTGCTCCAGTGTTGATCTTGCCAGAGCCTGGGAAAGGCTATGTTGTTTTCTGTGATGCTTCCAAGAAAGGTTTAGGTTGTGTGTTGATGCAGGAAGATCATGTAGTTTCTTTTGCTTCGCGACAGCTCAAGAAACATGAGGAGAACTATCCGACTCATGACTTGGAGTTGGCGGCAGTGGTTCATGCATTAAAGATTTGGAGACACTATCTGTATGGGGAAGTGTGTCAGATCTTTACGGACCATAAGAATCTGAAGTACATCTTTACACAGCAAGAGTTGAACATGCGACAGCGACGATGGATGGAGTTGACCAATGATTACGACTGCACTATCGAGTATCATCCTGGTAAGGCGAACGTGGTAGCTGATGTGCTTAGCAGAAAGTCTTCTTCTCTTTCTTCAAAGAAGGCACAGTTGAGTTCTCTGGTATGCCATAAGCAAGATATGTTTGTTTCTCTACGGCAGATGAATGTGCAGATGGAAGTTTCTTTGTTGTTTGGTCTTTTCGCACAGATGCAAGTTAAGCCTACGTTGAGACAGCAGATCAAGGATGCACAACAAATAGATGATGTGGTACAGTTGATCAGATCAGAGTTTGGCAGTGACAAGCGTGATGGGTTTCATGAGTCTGAGGATGGACTAGTTTGCTATCGTGATAGGATGGTGGTTCCAGATGTTGATGATCTGAGGAAGTTGGTGCTTGAACAAGCACATACGTTGATGTATGCTATGCATCCAGGTGTCACCAAGATGTATCATAATCTGGAGGACTTATATTGGTGGCCCGGTTTGAAGAAAGATGTAGCTGAGTTCGTGGCGAGATGAGCGGTATGTCAGCAAGTGAAGGCTGAACATCAGAAGCCGGCAGGTACGTTGCAACCTTTGCCAATACCACAGTGGAAATGAGATCACATAACCATGGATTTCGTAGTTGGTCTACCCCGGACAACTAGGAATCATGATTCCATTTGGGTGGTAGTGGACAGATTGACTAAGTCTGCCCATTTTCTACCAGTGAAGACGACGTATACAGCTAAGAAATTAGCTCGAGTATATGTGGATGAGATAGTACGTTTGCATGGTGTGCCAGTGACGATAGTTTCTGACAGAGGTACTCAGTTTACGAGTCATTTTTGGGAACAGTTGCACAAGGCATTGGGAACACAGTTGAGATTCAGTACAGCTTTTCACCCATAGACAGATGGACAGTCTGAAAGGACTATTCAGATTTTGGAGGATCTTCTTCGAGCTTGTGTTTTGCAGTTTCTAGGCAACTGGGACGTACATCTGAGTTTGATAGAGTTTGCTTACAACAACAGTTATCAATGTAGCATCGACATGGCTCCTTATGAGGCTTTGTATGGAAGGAAGTGCAGATCTCCTTTGTGTTGGTATGACTCTGGTGAGTACCAGCTTTTGGGTCCTGAGTTAGTACAGCAGACATCAGATAAGATCAAGGTGATACAACAACAATTGAAAGTGGCACAGGACAGGCAGAAGTCTTATGCATATAATCGTCGATGACCTTTGGAGTTCCAGGTAGGAGACAAAGTGTATCTCAAAGTCTCGTCGTGGAAAGGTGTGCTAAGGTTTGGACGGAAGGGTAAGTTAGCTCCCAGGTATATGGGGCCTTATCTAGTGATAGCACGTGTTGGCAAGGTAGCTTACGAGTTAGAGTTGCCTCCAGAGTTGCACAGGTTGCATCCAGTGTTTCATGTCAGTATGCTGAAGAAAAGTCATCTGGATTCAGGTACAGTGATACTGCCAGTTGAGGTTGAGCTTGATGCAGATGTGACCTATGAGGAAGGTCCTGTGGCGATCCTTGACAGAAGGATCAAGAAGCTGAAGAGGAAGGACCTGGTTCTTGTGAAGGTTCTTTGGCAGTGCCGTGGCGTTGAGGAAGCCACGTGGGAGCTTGAGGAAGAGATGAGGAGGAAGTATCCCTCACTTTTCTCTTCGGATTTTGGGGATGAAATCCCTTAAAGGGGGTTATATTGTAAGGACCCTGACCTGCGTTTAGGGTTTACCCTGTTTGTTTTGCCTAACCTTGGTGGTTTGATGCTTGCTAATCACCTTTGAGTGGTGATTAGGGTTTGTTGTGCTTTGTTGAGAGTTCGAGGGGCTTCTTGCAAATAACCCAAGTTTAGGGTTTTGTGTGCAAGTTTGCCATCTTGTGAGATGTTTTCCCCTCTTTGCTTCCTCTAGGGTTGAGAGGAAGGCTTGGGCTTGTTGTTTAAGTTTCTTGGGCCTTGCTTGAGCTTGTTTGGGCCTTGAGGTGCTTTGTTTGGGCTTGCTTGAGCCTTGTGTCGGACAAGTGAAGCTTGTGTCGCCCTAGGTTGGCCTGTGTCGCCCAAGGAAGAGTGTGTGTCGACCTAGAGGTGGTGTGTCGACCTGGAGTAGTGTGTGTCACCCAGCAGAGCTGCTAGTTGTGTCGCCCATGTTGCTTGGTCCAACCTTGACCATGTTTGGTGGACACTTGGTATGTATCTTTGACAAGTGTCTCTTGGCTTGCTAGTGTGTTGGCTTGAACCCTAGGACAAGTGTCCCTTGGGTGGACGACACTTAGCATAGGTCTACCTTGGTTTCTCCTCCCCTTCTTTCTATATTTGTAGCTCTTTCCCTTGCCTTAGCTTCCTTTGCTCTTTTGGTCTCCCCTCCACCTTGAGTGCACGACACCCCTCTCCTTCTTTGCTTGTGACAGCCGAGACACTCTCCTGGAGTTGCAGTGGTGGCCGATACCCTCTCTTGGATCAGCTTTGGTGGACGACATCCCTTGGAGCTTGAAGTGCATCTTCTTCCTTGGAGCTTGGAGCTTAAGGCGTGTTGCATAGCTTCTAACCCTAACTCCTTTACCTCTAGCTATGATCTTGTTGCATGTTAGTAGCTTAGCTTAGTTCTTTGCTTTTGTATCTTGCTTGTGTACCTTTGGTGGCCGATCCCCCTCTAGGGTTTAGGGTTCCTTTGTGTACCTTGCTTTCTAGGGTTTGAGTTTCCTTGTGTTGGAGGTTGAAGATGACCCTTGTTGGGCGACATCCTCTCTTGCCTTGGTGTTGGGCGATATCCTCCCTTGGTTTGGGTGTGTTGGGCGACACCCTTGTTCTTGTGATGGGCAACATAGTGGTGTTCTTTATGTTGGTCGACATGGTGAGTGCTCCTGGAGTTGGGTTATAGCCTCTCTCTTGTTTAAGTGTGTTGGGCAATATGGTCATTGTGTTGAGCAACACCTTTGTTCTTGTGTTGAGCTTGATGGTATGATGGTGTTGGGCGACATGGGTGCCTTGGGATGGATGATATAGTGGGTGTTCTTGAGTTGGGTTATCTCCTTGTCCATGTGGTGGATGATAGGGCCATGTAGGGCATGTGTGTTAGGGTTGGACGATAGGCTAGAATGATGTGTTGGTCGATATGATGACCATGTTGGGCGAGATGGTTCCTCTTGAGTTGAACGACACTCTTGTTCTCTTGATGGACGAGAGACCAGGTGTGGTTCTTCTTGTGTCGGATGACATGGCCATGTGTGGGTGGCTTCCTTGCCTTGAACGAAAGACCATGCATGTTGGTCGATGGATGTTGTTGTGTACCGGACGATACATCTTGTTGTGTTGGTCGATATGGTGAGCATGATGGGCGATAGGGTTGGATGACACCCTCTTCTTTGTGGTGAACGACAGACCTAAGTTTCTTGGAGGTTGGTTGGTGCTAGCCGATAGCCCATGATGGCCGATAGCCAAGGTGGGCGGTAGCCTAGGTTGAGTGTGTCGGTCGATAGGCCATGATAGGTTTTAGTGAGGGTTGATAAGAGTTATGGTGAGAGTCTTGTAATCCTATAGTAACGGTCCTTTGTGACTAGGAAGTGGTTAGCTATGCACCAATAAACGATGGTGGTGTCTTGTTAGTGATAACAACAATGAGTATGATGCCTTGCAATAATTGCAGTACTAATGCTAGTAATGGTGCCAATACTAATAATGTGGGTAATGATGATAATGGTAGTAGGGATGGTAATGAGGAAGGTAATGGTAATAAGATGCATGATGTGATGCTTATGCTTATTTTTTAATAATAAAGAAGATGATAGTAATATTGTTGATCATAATAATGATGTCAATAATGATAGTAACGATATGCATGAAGTAATCCTTGTACTTAATTGTTAAATGAGAATGGTGATAGTTACACTAGTAGCTTGCATAATAATAATAATGATAATAATGATGATAGTGGATGGTGACATAATGGTAGTGATAACAATAGTACTTGTTCTATATGTTTGGACACCTTGATTACTTGTATAATCTTGAGATAAGAGTAAGCATGTATATGGCTTGTTAATGATGTGACTTGAGCACCAAATAGTGTAAGAATGATAAGTAGTGTATCTTGAATGGCATTTCATGATGATAGCATATTCCTTATGTTGAATCTACAATT
The DNA here is from genome assembly GCA_963693085.1 of Alisma plantago-aquatica. Lineage (NCBI taxonomy): Eukaryota > Viridiplantae > Streptophyta > Magnoliopsida > Alismatales > Alismataceae > Alisma > Alisma plantago-aquatica. The sequence goes on from OY856409.1 coordinate 1,280,362,478, forward strand.
ATTGTGTACTCTAACCATGCAGGTGATGATTAGCCTTGAAAGGGCTATGGGACACATGTGATGAGTAGCATCACTTGATAATTACTCTGGTTAATGAGATGATATGTATAATGTGTTAAGTTCCATGATGATGATGTGAGCCTTGAGAGGCATTGACAGTACATGATGAGGGATTGGGATCCCGTGGTATGTGATGATCCTCGAGATGGATCTGGATGGTTGGCAAGAGGCCAAGTGGTAACATGTGATGTTGGATCCTTGTGATGGATCAGGTTGTTGTGATTAAATAATAATATAATGTTGTTTACTTTCTGTTATATCTTGCATGTTATACAACTTGGTTGAATCCTCAATCCATCTAAAAGATACTAATTAATCATAGTGAAATATATCATGTAGTTTGCCCTGGCCATAGATCCATCATCGTCAGGACTTGGTGATGGTGAAACAGGTTCTCCTACGGGTTAACCTGGAAGTGCATATTGTTGAATATGTGTAGGTTGCTCCTAGCCTGAAAATGAGGAGGTAAGAGTGTAACTTCGGTTACAGACTCAGATATGTATATAGAGCATGGTGAACAGGCCCATGGCTCAGGATATGTGATGTGTGAGCATGAATGCGTTCATGGCTCAGAGCACGGTGAACAGGCCCGTGGCTCAGTTTTACTAGTGCTAAGACCTGTACCAAGGCGGGCTAGAGTGAGGGTAGCCTATGGAGCTGACCCTGTGGCTTAGACCACTTCAGCATGTGACTGCGGTCCTGCTTTTGTTGTACTCGTGTACTGACCACGAGGTGGGAGGTCGTGGAGTCCGGCTCTTCCATTTGACCTTGTATGGCACCGGCTTGGGTTTCGTAACTGAAGGTTGGATTTGAACGGTATGGTTCAATTCCTCAGGGCATAATAATATGTAATACAGCCATTTAGTACTCATTGCTTAGGATAAACAGGAAACATTGGTTGAGGCCTTGTTTGTGTTATATCTTGCAGGTTATGTGATAATATGTCTGTTCTTGATAAGCAGGTTACGTGACATTATATCTTGTTCTGATAATCATGTTACATTGTGATACATCTTATCTTGCTAATCCTATTCCTTGAGATATATCTGGTTATATGCTTTTGTACAGCTGGTAAGCTTTTCGGTAAAGATAGCCTTGCTTCATATAGACTGCTCTTGTTATACCTGTTATTAGATATCTGCTGTTATAGTTTATCTTGTTGAGGTTCTGTAGTTGCGGTGGGGAGTTCTGTTTCTCGCTGGGACAATTGTTCAATTGTCTCACTCCATTGGTTTACACCCTTTTTAGGTGGTCGAGGTAGACGTGGCCGTGGTTGTGGCGTTGCGGCCGAGCAGCTTGACGAGCAGTAGAAGGCAAGCGATGGACATGATGTTGTTTTGGACATTTTGTAGTAGAGTCTAGAGTCATCCCTGTACTCTCAGGTCCTTGACAGTGTTTTGACGTTGTTCCACGATGATCGACCAATGATGTTTGTATATCCTATTGTTGGCCGGATGTGGGCCTTTATGTATATGAGCAGGTGGTAAACTCATGTGATGGATGAACAGCTATTTCTGAGCTGTGGACACATATCAGATCTCGTGGATGTATATATATGACATGTTTCTGTGCAGGATGAGGACTGGAAAGTAATAGTTTCACAGTTTATCAGTTTTCCGCAATCGGTTTTAATTAACCCATGTTTTCGATAATATGTGGTTATGGTGATTTCCGCACGTTTTCGCGTAACACCTCGTTATTTGTGTGATAATGGGATGTGTTGCCACAAGTTTTAGTATCAGAGCTTTAGGTTCGCTGAGTCTATAGGGATTTAGGACTAGGTTGAGTCTGTTCTTATGTGTTTTCCAGGTTTTCTTACAATATCTTCTGCCCTTAGTGGAAGAAAAGTCAAGATGTCTGGAAACCATGAAGAACACTCTGCTGAGTATAGTGACGCTGCATCGGTTGATGGAGCAGATGGCCAGGCACATGGAGATCGGGTGCCTGAGGTCCCCCAATTTAACCCAGCCATACTTGAACATCCTTCTTACCAACAGCTTATGGGGCAGATGATGGCTACGATGAATCTCATGGTTGAACGATTACCAGTGCCTCCCCCGCGAGCACAGGTTCCTCATGGAGAAGCATCGGGTATTGGGAAGACCTTTGAGTGGCTTCGCCGAGTTGGAGCTTCGGATTATGCTGGAACGGCTGATCCAGCAGATGCAGATCTGTGGCTGACAAGTCTCGAGAAGGCTTTCCGGATCCTTGACATCCCCGAAGCAGACAAGGTAAAGCATGTTGTCTACCTTTTGAAAGGTAGTGCTGGTCACTGGTGGACTATCGAGGAAGAGAAGTGGCCTGGTGAGGTGATCTGTTGGGAAGTGTTTTGATGTGAGTTCGTCACTAGATACTTTCCGAAGACGTACCTGGATGAGAAGGTTAGTCAGTTTGAGAAGTTGCGGTAAGGAACGATGAACATCACTGAGTATGAAGCTAAGTTTATGGATCTGTTGAGGTTCTGTCCTCACATGGCGGCAACAGATGAGGAACGGATCAGGCATTTCGAGAAGGGTTTAAGTGCTGAGTTGACAACCCCGGTGTCTGCGTTGGAGAACCGAGAGCGGTTTGCTACGTTCGTGGAATCAGTTCGAAGGATCGAGAGGCTAGTACAGGAGAAAAGAGAGTCTATGTCTCTTAAAAGACCTGCTCAGTTTCAAGGACGGAGGTTTGGTGGCTTTAAGAAGCCCAGGTTTTTGGCACCGTCAGCGATGAGAAGTTCTGGTGTACCATCTCAGTGGTCTCTGAGTAAGGGGAGAGGTTATGTTTCTTCACCGTCTAAGGTGCACAGTTCAGCTTCTGTGGTAGTGACAGGGCCAGCTAGGCCACAGTTTGAGGACAAGTCATGTCATCTTTGTGGACAAGTCGGGCATTTCAGGCTTAATTGCCCGAATAGAGACATTGAAGTGACGCAGCAGCCGAGACAGAGTTTCCAGAAGTCTGAGAGACCGCAGGCCAGTGGTAGCAGAGGTGGAGGACGCGGTCAAGCGTCTCAAGCTGGATCATCTGCTCAAGGAAGCAGAGGTTGTGGATAGCAAGCAACGGCTCGATTCTATGCCATGAGTCAGCCGGAGGCGATAGTCAACCCACGAGTGGTGACAGGTCAGATGGAGTTATTTCATTCTGATATGTCTTCTTCGTGCTTTATATATGTTCTGGTTGACCCGGGTGCTACACACTCTTTTATCACCTATAGTATGCTTGAAAACTGTCGTTTACCTGTTAGCTGTAAGAAGGATGGCTTGTTGTTAGAAACCCCTCTTGATGGTTCCTCTTTGCTTCGAGAAGAGTGTCCATCTTGTGTTTTGTCTTTTTCGGGACACCGTATCCAAGTGGATCTTCTACCACTTGATATGCATGGTTTCGATGTTATCCTTGGGATGGATACCTTAGAGAAGTATAAGGTTGTTTTGGACTGTGGTTCCAAGCGGGCAGCATTTGATGTTGCTGGAGAGAAGTGGATCTTCCAGGGAGATAGGAAGATTCTCCCGACGTGTTTGGTGTCAGCTATGGTGGCAGATAAGTTGTTACGACAAGGATGTGAGGCGTTCCTAGCTCACGTAGTGGATACCGTTGTGGTTACCAAGGTGAAAGGTCCTAGTCTTGAGGAGGTGTCAGTGGTTTGAGAGTTTGCAGACGTGTTTCCTGAGGAGTTCCCTGGTGTTCCTCCACCCCGAGAGATTGATTTCGAGATCAATCTGGTTCCAGGGACACAGCCAGTTGCACAGTCAGCATATAGGATGGCTCCAGCAGAGATGGCAGAATTGAAGAAGCAGTTGCAAGAGTTGTTGGAGAAAGGTTTTATCCGACCGAGTACGTCGTCGTGGGTTGCTCCCGTGTTGTTTGTTAAGAAGAAGGATGGTTCGATGCGGTTGTGTATAGATTACTGGCAGTTGAACAAGGTCACGATCAAGAACAAGTACATGTTGCCGAGGATAGATGATCTGTTCGATCAGTTGCGTGGTGCTACAGTGTTTTCGAAGATCGATCTACGGTCTGGATATCATCAGTTGAGGATTAAGGCAGATGACATACCAAAGTTAGCTTTCAGGATGAGGTATGGTCATTTCGAGTTCATGGTTATGCCGTTTGGGTTAACCAATGCACCTGTTGCTTTCATGGATTTGATGAATAGAGTGTTCCGTCCGTTCTTAGATCAGTTTGTTGTAGTCTTTATAGATGATATCTTGATCTATAGTCGGGACAGGCTAGAGCATGAGAAACATCTTCATCGAGCGTTGACTCTTCTTCGTCAACATCAGTTGTATGCCAAGTTCAGTAAGTGTGAGTTCTGGTTGGATGAAGTGACTTTCTTGGGTCATGTGATATCTGTAGAAGGAGTCAAAGTAGATCCGAAGAAGGTGGAATCCGTTGCAGATTGGGAATGACCAAAGATGTCAACAGAAGTTCGTAGTTTCCGTGGTTTGGTTGGATACTACCGGAGGTTTATCAAGGACTTCAGTGTGATCGCGTTGCCGATGATGAAGTTGACCAGGAAGGATGTACCTTTTGTTTGGGATGATTGGTGTGAGCGAGCTTTCCAGAGTTTGAAGGAGAAGCTGACCAGTGCTCCAGTGTTGATCTTGCCAAAGCTTGGGAAAGGCTATGTTGTTTTCTGTGATGCTTCCAAGAAAGGTTTAGGTTGTGTGTTGATGCAGGAAGATCATGTAGTTTCTTTTGCTTCACGACAGCTCAAGAAACATGAGGACAACTATCCGACTCATGACTTGGAGTTGGCGGCAGTAGTTCATGCGTTAAAGATTTGGAGACACTATCTGTATGGGAAAGTGTGTCAGATCTTTACGGACCATAAGAATCTGAAGTACATCTTTACGCAGCAAGAGTTGAACATGCGACAGCGACGATGGATGGAGTTGATCAATCATTATGACTGCACTATCGAGTATCATCCTGGTAAGGCGAACGTGGTAGCTGACGCTCTTAGCAGAAAGTTTTCTTTTCTTTCTTCAAAGAAGGCACAGTTGAGTTCTCTGGTATGCCATAAGTGAGATATGTTTGTTTCTCTACGGCAGATGAATGTGCAGATGGAAGTTTCTTTGTTGTCTGGTCTTTTCGCACAGATGCAAGCTAAGCCTACGTTGAGATAGCAGATCAAGGATGCACAACAGATAGATGATGCGGTACAGTTGATCAGATCAGAGTTTGGCAGTGACAAGCGTGATGGGTTTCATGAGTCCGAGGATGGACTAGTTTGCTATCGTGATAGGATGGTGGTTCCAGATGTTGATATTCTGAGGAAGTTGGTGCTTGAAGAAGCACATACGTCAATGTATGCTATGCATCCAGGTGTCACCAAGATGTATCATAATATGAAGGACTTGTATTGGTGGCCCGGTTTGAAGAAAGATGTAGCTGAGTTTGTGGCGAGATGAGCGGTATGTCAGCAAGTGAAGGTTGAACATCAGAAGCTAGCAGGTACGTTGCAACCTTTGTCGATACCGCAGTGGAAATGGGATCACATAACCATGGATTTCATAGTTGGTCTACCCCGGACAACTAGGAATCATGATTCCATTTGGGTGGTAGTAGACAGATTGACTAAGTCTGCCCATTTTCTACCAGTGAAGACGACGTATACAGCTGAGAAATTAGCTCGAGTATATGTGGATGAGATAGTACATTTGCATGGTGTGCCAGCGACGATAGTTTCTGACATAGGTCCTCAGTTTACGAGTCGTTTTTGGGAACAGTTGCACAAGGTGTTGGGAACGCAATTGAGATTCAGTACAGCTTTTCACCCGCAGACAGATGGACAGTCTGAAAGGACTATTCATATTTTGGAGGATCTTCTTCGAGCTTGTGTTTTGCAGTTTCTAGGCAACTGGGACGTACATCTGAGTTTGATAGAGTTTTCTTACAACAACAGTTATCAACATAGCATCGACATGGCTCCTTACTCCTTTGTGTTGGTATGAGTCTGGTGAGTATCAGCTTTTGGGTCCTGAGTTAGTACAACAGACATCAGATAAGATCAAGGTGATACAACAACAATTGAAAGTGGCACAGGACAGGCAGAAGTCTTATGCATATAATCGCTGACGACCTTTGGAGTTCCAGGTAGGAGACAAAGTGTATCTCAAAGTCTCGCCATGGAAAGGTGTGCTAAGGTTTGGACGGAAGGGTAAGTTAGCTCCCAGGTATATGGGGCCTTATCTAGTGATAGCACGTGTTGGCAAGGTAGCTTACGAGTTAGAGTTGCCTCCAGAGTTGCACAGGTTGCATCCAATGTTTCATGTCAGTATGCTGAAGAAAAGTCATCCGGATTCAGGTACAGTGATACTGCCAATTGAGGTTGAGCTTGATGCAGATGTGACCTACGAGGAAGGTCCTGTGGCGATCCTTGACAGAAGGATCAAGAAGCTGAAGAGGAAGGACCTGGTTCTTGTGAAGGTTCTTTGGCAGCGCCTTGGCGTTGAGGAAGCCACGTGGGAGCTTGAGGAAGAGATGAGGAGGAAGTATCCCTCGCTTTTCTCTTCGGATTTCGGGGACGAAATCCCTTAAAGGGGGTTAGATTGTAAGGACCCTGACCTGCATTTAGGGTTTACCCTGTTTGTTTTGCCTAACCTTGGTGGTTTGATGCTTGCTAATCACCTTTGAGTGGTGATTAGGGTTTGTTGTGCTTTGTTGAGAGTTCGAGGGGCTTCTTACAAATAACCCAAGTTTAGGGTTTTGTGTGCAAGTTTGCCATCTTGTGAGATGTTTTCCCCTCTTTGCTTCCTCTAGGGTTGAGAGGAAGGCTTGGGCTTGTTGTTTAAGTTTCTTGGGCCTTGCTTGAGCTTGTTTGGGCCTTGAGGTGCTTTGTTTGGGCTTGCTTGAGCTTTGTGTCGGCCAAGTGAAGCTTGTGTCGCCCTAGGTTGGCCTGTGTCGCCCAAGGAAGAGTGTGTGTCGACCTAGAGGTGGTGTGTCGACCTGGAGTAGTGTGTGTCGCCCAGCAGAGCTGCTAGTTGTGTCGCCCATGTTGCTTGGTCCAACCTTGACCATGTTTGGTGGACACTTGGTGTGTATCTTTGACAAGTGTCTCTTGGCTTGCTAGTGTGTTGGCTTGAACCCTAGGACAAGTGTCCCTTGGGTGGACGACACTTAGCATAGGTCTACCTTGGTTTCTCCTCCCCTTCTTTCTATATATGTAGCTCTTTCCCTTGCCTTATCTTCCTTTGCTCTTTTGGTCTCCCCTCCACCTTGAGTGCAGGACACCCCTCTCCTTCTTTGCTTGTGTCGGCCAAGACACTCTCCTGGAGTTGCAGTGGTGGCCGATACCCTCTCTTGGATCAGCTTTGGTGGACGACATCCCTTGGAGCTTGAAGTGCATCTTCTTCCTTGGAGCTTGGAGCTTAAGGCGGGTTGCATAGCTTCTAACCCTAACTCCTTTACCTCTAGCTATGATCTTGTTGCATGTTAGTAGCTTAGCTTAGTTCTTTGCTTTTGTACCTTGCTTGTGTACCTTTGGTGGCCGATCCCCCTCTAGGGTTTAGGGTTCCTTTGTGTACCTTGCTTTCTAGGGTTTGAGTTTCCTTGTGTTGGAGGTTGAAGATGACCCTTGTTGGGCGACATCCTCTCTTGCCTTGGTGTTGGGCGATATCCTCCCTTGGTTTGGGTGTGTTGGGCGACACCCTTGTTCTTGTGATGGGTGACATAGTGGTGTTCTTTGTGTTGGTCGACATGGTGAGTGCTCCTGGAATTGGGCGATACCCTCTCTCTTATTTAAGTGTGTTGGGCAATATGGTCTTTGTGTTGAGCAACACCTTTGTTCTTGTGTTGAGCTTGATGGTCTGATGGTGCTGGGCGACATGGGTGCCTTGGGATGGACGATATAGTGGGTGTTCTTGAGTTGGGTTATCTCCTTGTCCATGTGGTGGACGATAGGGCCATGTAGGGCATGTGTGTTAGGGTTGGACGATAGGCTAGAATGATGTGTTGGTCGATATGATGACCATGTTGGACGAGATGGTTCCTCTTGAGTTGAACGACACTCTTGTTCTCTTGATGGACGAGAGAGCATGTGTGGTTCTTCTTGTGTCGGACAACATGGCCATGTGTGGTTGGTTTCCTTGCCTTGAACGAAAGACCATGCATGTTGGCCGATGGATGTTGTTGTGTACCGGATGATACATCTTTTTGTGTTGGCCGATATGGTGAGCATGATGGGCGATAGGGTTGGATGACACCCTCTTCTTTGTGGTGAACGACAGACCTAAGTTTCTTGGAGGTTGGTTGGTGTTATACGATAGCCCATGATGGCCGATAGCCAAGGTGGGCGGTAGCCTAGGTTGAGTGTGTCGGCCGATAGGCCATGATAGGTTTTAGTGAGGGTTGATAAGAGTTATGGTGAGAGTCTTGTAATCCTATAGTAACGGTCCTTTGTGACTAGGAAGTGGTTAGCTATGCGCCAGTAAACGATGGTGGTGTCTTGTTAGTGATAACAACAATGAGTATGATGCCTTGCAATAATAACAGTACTAATGCTAGTAATGGTGCCAATACTAATAATGTGGGTAATGATGATAATGGTAGTAGGGATGGTAATGAGGAAGGTAATGGTAATAAGATGCATGATGTGATCCTTATGCTTATTTGTTAATAATAAAGAAGATGATAGTAATATTGTTGATCATAATAATGATGGCAATAATGATAGTAATGATATGCATGAAGTAATCCTTGTACTTAATTGTTAAATGGGAATGGTGATTGTTACACTAGTAGCTTGCATAATAATAATAATGATAATAATGATGATAGTGGATGGTGACATAATGGTAGTGATAACAATAGTACTTGTTCTATATGTTTGGACACCTTGATTACTTGTATAATCTTGAGATAAGAGTAAGCATGTATATGGCTTGTTAATGATGTGACTTGAGCACCAAATAGTGTAAGAATGATAAGTAGTGTATCTTTAATGGCATTTCATGATGATAGCATATTCCTTATGTTGAATCTACAATTATTGTGTACTCTAACCATGCAGGTGGTGATTAGCCTTGAAAGGGCTATGGGACACATGTGATGAGTAGCATCACTTGATAATTACTCTGGTTAATGAGATGATATGTATAATGTGTTAAGTTCCATGATGATGATGTGAGCCTTGAGAGGCATTGACAGTACATGATGAGGGATTGGGATCCCGTGGTATGTGATGATCCTCGAGATGGATCTGGATGGTTGGCAAGAGGCCAAGTGGTAACATGTGATGTTGGATTCTTGTGATGGATCAGGTTGTTGTGATTAAATAATAATATAATGTTGTTTACTTTCTGTTATATATTGCATGTTATACAACTTGGTTGAATCCTCAATCCATCTAAAAGATACTAATTAATCACAGTGAAATATATCATGTAGTTTGCCTTGGCCATAGATCCATCATCGTCAGGACTTGGTGATGGTGAAACAGGTTCTCCTACAGGTTAACCTGGAAGCGCATATTGTTGAATATGTGTAGGTTGCTCCTAGCCTGAAAATGAGGAGGTAAGAGTGTAACTTCGGTTACAGACTCAGATATGTATATAGAGCATGGTGAACAGGCCCATGGCTCAGGATATGTGATGTGTGAGCATGAATGCGTTCATGGCTCAGAGCACGATGAACATGCCCGTGGCTCAGTTTTACTAGCGCTGAGACTTGTACCAAGGCGGGCTAGAGTGAGGGTAGCCTATGGAGCTGACCCTGTGGCTTAGACAACTTCAGCATGTGACTGCGGTCCTGCTTGTGTTGTACTCATTACTGACCATGAGGTGGGAGGTCGTGGAGTCCGACTCTTCCATTTGACCTTGTATGGCACCGGCTTGGGTTTCGTAACTGAAGGTTGGATTTGAACGGTACGGTTCAATTTCTCAGGGCATAACAATATGTAATACAGCCGTTTAGTACTCATTGCTTAGGATAAACACGAAACATTGGTTGAGGCCTTGTTTGTGTTATATCTTGCAGGTTATGTGATAATATGTCTGATCTTGATAAGCAGGTTACGTGACATTATATCTTGTTCTGATAATCATGTTACATAGTGATACATCTTATCTTGCTAATCCTATTCCTTGAGATATATCTGGTTATATGCTTTTGTACAGCTGGTAAGCTTTTCGGTAAAGATAGCCTTGCTTCATATAGACTGATCTTGTTATACCTATTATTAGATATCTGCTGTTATAGTTTATCTTGCTGATGTTCTGTAGTTGCGGTGAGGAGTTATGTTTCCCGCTGGGACAATTGTTCAATTGTCTCACTCCACTGGTTTACACCCTTTTTAGGTGGTCGAGGTAGACGTGGTCGTAGTCGTGGCGTTGTAGCCGAGCAACTTGACGAGCAGTAGAAGGCAAGCGATGGACATGCTAATGTTTTGGACGTTTTGTAGTAGAGTCTAGAGTCATCCCTGTACTCTCAGGTCCTTGGTAGTGTTTTGACGTTGTTTCACAATGATCGACCGATGATGTTTGTATATCGTGTTGTTGGCCGGATGTGGGCCTTTATGTATATGAGCAGGTGGTAAACTCATGTGATGGATGAACAACTGTTTCTGAGATGTGGACACGTATCAGATCTCGTGGATGTATATATATGACATGTTTCTGTTCAGAATGAGGACTGGAAAGTAATAGTTTCACAGTTTATCAGTTTTCTGCAATCGGTTTTAATTAACCTGTGTTTTCGATAATCTGTGGTTATGGTGATTTCCACACGTTTTCGCGTAACACCTCGTTATCTGTGTGATAATGGGATGTGTTGCCACAAAAGGAGAGAATGTGAACTTCAACAAGGGAAAAAGAAAGATGTGGCTCTAAAAGCTTCAAAGATTGTCACACCGGAAAGTGATGAGTCAAGTGAAGAAGAAGGAGATGAAGCCTTAATTGTAAATGGTAAGAAATATAAAAGATTTAGAACTAATAAAATCTCTAGCTCTTCTTCTTCTCCCAGGTGTTTTGAGTGTGGAAAGAAAGGACATCTCAAAAATGAATGCCCTAAAGCAAAGAAAGGAAAGAAAAGCTCACACAAAAAGAAGGGAGAAAAAGCTTATAAAGCTGCATGGGATGAGTCAAGTGAGAGTGAAATTGGAGAAGAGATGGTGGAATGTCTTATGGCAAGAGAAGATGATGAAGATTCTCAAGAGGTAAGCCTTCTTGATCTCCCTAAAGAAGAGTTAATTGCTAGTCTACAAGAAAATCATGATAAATATGTTGACTGCAAAAAGAAACTAAGGAAGGCTACCAAAACAAATGAAGAATTATATGCTAGATTAAATGATCTCTCTTCTGAAAAGAACAATATTGATCTTGAGAATTTGTCTTTAAAAACATCTTTAAATGACTGCAATAGAAAGTTACTTACTCTAGAAATGAATTTTGATCTTCTTTCTCAAGAAAAGGTTGATTTGCTAGCTAAACTAAATGATTTTCAGACCCAACCAATTCTATGTAACCATCTAGATTATGAAAATGTTGTACAAGAAAGAAACTCTCTATTATTTGATTTAGATCAAGCAAGGAAAGAGATAAACAAGAAGATGGATGACATTGCTAAGCTACAAAGAAAAATGAATGATTTAAGAGGTAATGACATCCTTGAAAATATTCTGAAAATTTCCTCTAGTTACAATGGAAGAAGAGGATTAGGATATGATCCAAAGGAAAATCAACCCAAAAGGACTAAAGCATCCAAGACTAAGACTATGTTTGTACCTAAGAACACAATTTCTAGAAAGAGAAATGAAATTGATTCTATTACTTGTCATTTTTGTCTACATCTTGGACATTACTCATTTTCATGCCCTTATAAGAACAAGGATTCCGAGTTGGTTTGGGCTCCAAAACCCCAAACTTAGTAGACTTGAATGAAATTTAGTTGAGATATGATCCAATGCTCTTTTTTTGAAAATTATATTATCTTATCTCAACTTAAAGTCTCATGCATTATGTTAATTTTCTTAATTGAGAATATATTCGGTCAAAGTATTTCTCGACTGAGAATATAATCGGTCGAACTTTTGTCTACTGACCAGATGCCTGTGATAAATCAAAATCTACAGCAACAACCTGAGTAAAACAACAACTTCTTCGGTCGAAAAATGTTCGATCGGGGCAAGAATCGGTCGAAAAGTGGTCGACCGAGCAGACTTCTGTCTCTATTTAGTTTTTAATCTGTAAAACAACAACTTTCTCGATCGACAAATTGGTCGACCGCAAGATATGTCGGTCGAACTTTTGTCGACCGAATGAAGTTCTGAATCAAATTTTTTATTCAGTCTGTAATTAAATGTTCCTAACCATACCGGACCATCACATGGGTACCAAAATCTACATTTTAATGCATGATTGGGTGGTCGACAGTGGATATTCCAAACACATGACCGGAAACAAGGATGTGTTTCAAACTTTTGAGGAAAAGAAGAGTGGAACAGTTACCTTTAGAGATAATGGTAAAGGTAAAATCGTTGGAATAGGTAACATTGGTACAAATCTCGAAATAAAAAATGTTTTACTCGTTGATGGTTTGCACCATAATTTAATAAGTGTTAGTCAATTATGTGACAGTGGATATGATGTTTTATTCAACAAAAATTGCTGCAAGTTATTAATAGAAAATACTACAAATGTTGTTTATGAAGGAAAAATAATTGGAAATCTCTATATTCTTAGACCTAATTCTATGAAATTAGTAGTTGGAAAATGCTTACTTGCAAATGAAAATTCTCTACAACTATGGCATAAAAAATTGGGTCGTGCTAGTTCACATGTTATCAAAAAGCTAGTTAAATATGATCTTGTTCGTGGTTTGCCTAATTTGTCTTTTGATCAAGTTGAAAATTGTGAACCATGTACCTTGGGTAAACAAACAAAAACTTCGTTTAAACCCAAACATGTACTTAGCACCTGTAGATCTCTAGAACTGATTCCTATGGATTTATTTGGACCTATGCAGACACAATCTATCGGTGGCAAACGGTATTGTTTTGTTATTATTGATGATTATAGTAGATATACTTGGGTACATTTTCTTGCAAACAAAGATGACACTATTCAAGTTTTCATAAATTTTTGTTCGAAGATTGAAAATCTATTACAAAACAAAATATGTACCATTAGAAGTGATCATGGTGGAGAATTTGAAAACCATTTATTTGAGGAATTTTGCACATCTCAAGGCTACACTCACAATTTTTCTACTCCACGCACTCCACAACAAAATTGCATAGTTGAAAGGAAAAATCGATCACTACAAGAAATGGCTAGAACCATGATGCTCGAACATAATACACCTAAAACTTTTTGGGCTGAAGCAGTAAACACATCATGCTATGTGTTAAATAGAGTAACAGTTCATTCCTATTTGAAGAAAACACCATATGAAATAATATATACTAAGAAACCTAGAGTTGACTATTTTCATACTTTCGGATCAACATGCTATATCTTAAACACTAAAGAGGATAGAGACAAGTTTGACTCTAAATCACATAAAGCATTCTGTTGGGATATTCTACCTCTAGCAAAGCATTTAGAGTCTACAACACTATTTCTAGAAAGGTTGAGGAATCAATTCATATTTCCTTTCATGAAGAATCAAAATCAGAAAACCTTGAAATAGTTGATCTCACTCATCAATTCGAAAATTTATCCATACCAACTGATAGTGATAAAAATACTCCAAGTAATGACCAAGCTGGGACACAATCTACTCCTAGACTCATTAAGGATCATCCTCAAGAGTTAATTATTGGAAATCCTAATGATAAAGTCAAAACTCATTCTTCTTTTAAAGACGTTGCAAACATGGCTTTTGTTTCTATCATTGAACCTAAGAAGGTGTCTGAAGCTCTTAAAGATGACTATTGGATAATAGCAATGCAAGAAGAATTAAACCAATTCACTAAAAATGATGTATGGGATTTAGTTCCAAAACCACAAAATAAAACCATTATTGGAACTAAATGGGTTTTTATAAATAAGTTAAATGAGGCAGGGGAAGTAATAAGGAATAAAGCTAGGTTAGTAGCACAAGGATATAATCAACAAGAAGGAATAGACTTTGATTAAACGTATGCACCAGTAGCAAGACTTTAAGCTATTAGAATGCTACTAGCTATAGCTGCACACAAAAATATCAAACTCTACCAAATGGATGTAAAAAGTGCATTTCTAAATGGAATCATTCAAGAAGAAGTGTATGTTGCCCAAACACCTGGTTTTGAAATACCGAAAAAAGATAACTATGTTTACAAACTTAAGAAAGCACTTTATGGATTAAAACAAGCACCTCGGAACTGGTATGAAAGGCTCAAGACATATCTTTTTGATAATGATTTCTCTATTGGAAATTCAGATTCTACTTTATTTTTCAAAACATATACATCTGATTTTCTAGTTGTTCAAATATATGTTGATGACATTATTTTTGGAGCTTCAAATGAATCATTGTGCACACAATTCAGTGACATTATGAAAAAAGAATTTGAAATGAGCCTCATGGGTGAACTAACTTTCTTTCTTGGTTTTCAAATTAAGAAAACGTCTGCTGGGATTTTTATAAGCCAAGAAAAGTATACTAAAGAACTCTTAAAACGTTTTGGAATGGATCAGTGCAAACATGCTACTACTCCAATGGCTACCTCCATTAAAATTGATAAGGATGAAGATGGGGAACCTATTGATGATTCCTTATATAGAGCCATGATTGGCAGTTTACTTTACTTAACCTCTTCTAGACCGGACATCATGTTTTCAGTTGGTCTTTGTGCTCGATTTCAATCACAACCCATGCATTCTCATTTTCAAGCAGTTAAACGAATTTTCTGATATTTAGCTGACACTACATGTTATGGTTTATGGTATCCTAAAGGACAATTTTTGGATTTTAAAGCTTATACTGATGTCGACTATGCTGGATGTCGACTTGATCGCAAGAGCACTAGTGGTGGTTGTTTCTTGTTAAGAAGAGCCTTAGTATCTTGGTTTAGCAAGAAACAAAATACGGTTGCCCTCTCTACAACTGAAGCTGAATATATGGCAGTCGGATCTTGTTGTGCTCAAGTACTCTATATGCAACAAGTGTTAAATGATTATGGTTTTACGTTTTCTTCCACGCCTATATTTTGTGACAACACAAGCGCTATAAACTTAGCACACAATCCTATTTTACACAGCCGAGCTAAACATATTGAAATCTACCATCACTTTTTACGGGATCATATCTCTAAGAATCATGTATCCCTTTATCATGTTGATACGGAAGATCAATTGGCTGACATCTTTACAAAACCACTTCCACTAGACCAATTTAACAAAATAAGGAAGCAACTACTTATCACTCCTTTAGAAGATGTTTTCTTTGATATTTGCGCTTCTTAAAAATGTTTTAATCGTATCATCCTTGGCTTTTAAATGGACATCTTTTTCGTCGGATTAGACGGTTGTTCTTTTATTGGGGATATCAAATTAAGGGGGAGCTTTTCTATTTTAATGGATATCTTTTTGAAATGACAAAGGGGGAGAAATAAAGGTAAATCTTAAAATGGTAATCTTGAAAACTCAATGAGTTTCATAAATCTCTTGGCTTTACATTAAAAGTTTCTATATTCCCTAAAGAGTTGGATTTCATGTTCTATACTTCTTTGGGAATAATAAGCACACATTTCATAAACAAGAGAAGAAATTCACAAAGTAAATCTCAGGTATGAAACTCAACTCATTTTAAAGACTAGTTGATTGATATTTTAGAAATGTTTGTCATCTTCAAAAAGGGGGAGATTGTTGGCTAAATGGACATCATTTAAATCCCTTTGTTTTGATAATGACAAACATTTCATTTTTGTCAATCTAACATGCCACTTGAGTGTTGCAGGAACAAGGTGGATGACAAATATTATGGAAGATCTATATGCTTGAATTATTGTAATTTCATGAAATGTAATCAATTGTAAAACTTGTACAAATATATAATGTACAAGTACTTAGACATTATGTAAACCAAGCGTTAGATCTTCCCTAGCCAATCACCACACTTAGATAGGTTATCCCCTTCAATAGTATCACATATGCACACTCATATACACACTTAGTACTTTAATTGAAACATTGAAATAGGGTCAATCTCGGTCGACAAAATCTTCGACCGAAACTGTTACGACCCCACCTCCCGATAACCCCCAATTAAGGGAGACCAAGAGGTTGAAGCCGCACCCATTAATCCCGGATCAAAGGTTCGACATATAACCATAAACAATTATTAAATTCTATCAGACTATACTGAAAATGGTAATAAAATTTTCTTTACATACCTTTTGAAAACTTGGATTTCGAACCTTCTATCCACACCGATACTAATCTATCTAATCCTCCTTTGTACTTTAATCTTCTTTTAGTATCACATGTGCCACTTTACTGTTTGTTCTTTTCATTGTACCTAAAACGCCGACAAACAAAACGTCAGTCAGCCGTAGCTGGTATGTGGGGGAAAACAATAAATATGCAACTATGATAACAATGTAATCATTCAATTAATCATTTAACAACCAAGATTACGTTTTAAATATAACTCCGCGATCCAAGAGTACCCTATCCTCTGTGTTGTCCTCATTAAACCCCTCATGATCCACCTATAAGTGAACCAGTTTCTAGGGTTGAGTCACATGGCACTACTCATAAGTAGACCACTCCTTAACTCGGGACTTGCTAAAGAGTCTCTAACTCACGGTAACCTAGACCTTACTCTAGGATTACCCCTTTTTTTAGCCTTTTCAAAATAACAGAGGTGGACCCGGATCTAGCCAGTTATATATGCACATTTATAGTGATAATCATAGTCACTTTATAGTTGCATGAAATAAATAAACATCCAACAGTTTAGTTGCATTCAATGTGATTAAACATTTGGGAATCCATCGGGAAACTATAGCGGTTATTCATAATCGTAACCACATACCTGATCCATAGAAACTTGATGTCCATGCATTAACATTCAACACAATTAACAAGCAATCAACAATATCCTGAAAATAATGCATAACATCCAAGTGTCATTGTTTTATTCAAAACATCCTCAAGATCAACTTGGATTTCACCTTATGATTTCTAGGCCAACTTTAGGGTTTTATTAGAGTTTTAACCTTCATTATGCATTTATCACTTTTAATGTTCTTTTAGTTCACAAACCCTAATTTCTGCATCATAGGCACAATTGAATGTCAAATAAGTCTAATATGTTTCTTTTACACTAAAACTATTATCTTTATCCTTTTAGGTCATATCCAAAACATTAATACTAATTATCACCTTCGGTTTCTTTCAAATTGACAAATCATATTTCATTATAGTTCAACTCACATATATGAACCTTATTTATTACTATTTCCACTTTTATACACTAGGAAACACTAACTATCCAAATAATTCACATTAAAGATCTTTGATACTCAATTTATCTTCAAATCATCATATCTCTATTTTATTCTTCGATTTGTACAATTAAAACCATTAGAATTCATGTCAACATAAATTAGGGTTTCTAATCCCATTAAGGCATATTCATGTACATAGAACCCTAAATTAAACCAACTATATAAAAAGATCATATTTTTAAATCCTATTTTCACTTTTATTAACAACAGGTTAATATCAGCTTGAATTATCCATCTATCATCAAATCTAAGGGTTTTTCCTTAGTTAAATCATTAAAGATGATAACTTTATGTACTTTTCCAATTTCAAGCATATAAACTCTAAATTAGACTAATCATGTGAAAAGTTCTTCCTTTTTTTAACTCAATGTTCCTTTTTACATTTAACAGATTAACATCAACTCCAATGATCCATTAAACCCTATTTAACACATTAATCATATCAAAAATAGGATTCCTTAAGAATTAAAGCATTAAAGAAGATTACTTCCATTACTTTTTGGATTGAAAATAGAATTAGACTTCAAACATAATTTATTTGGATTCCTCTCGTTCTGAGGATCAACTTTCATATATAACTTTTTGTCATCTGAGCTACGAATCTTAAGTTACGAATTTTGCAAGAAAAACACTTACTTGGCCAATAGCATGCTGACACGTCAGCATAGCCATGCAACACGCCCCTTTAGGAATTATAATCAAATTACCGCGCTACCCTCCACTTAACTCGAGCGGCCCTTGCTAAGTCAGGGGTATAACCGTCCAATGTTGCTTCCCCTTTCTTCAACCTTGAGCAGGCCGAAGGCAGCCGCCCTAGCTGCCGATCTGCAGGCTGGGCGCGGCTCTCTCTTCTCCTCCGGACCCCGACGATGACTAGAGCTTGGCCTCCTTGCTCCGCCGCCCCCTTGCGCACCTGGAGGTGCCTTTGGCAGACGGAAGGTCGGCTGGGGTCGAGCCCAGCGGGTCTGCCACCATGGCTGCCCTGCAATTTGAACTGCGGCGCCGTGCAGATGTTGGGGCCAAGGGACGATGTCCAAGCTCCCCCTCTAGAGACCTGGGAGCATCATGCCCCAACTACGATCCTCCTACAGCCGCTAGCCGCCAGGATGATTCATGCATTCATGGTTAGGTTTTAGTAGAGAAAGAAGAAGAAGAAGCACTGCGTAGAATCCCTCTGGATCTCGAAGCAGGGGTTCCACCCTTCTTATAGGGGTGGATATGAAGCCCTAAGGTGTGCATCAAGGGGTCCCAAGTCCCAACTTGAAAGGAAACACATTTCCTTGGTTGTGAAGTAACGACCCTTCTTTCTCTCTCTTCCTTATTCTTTTCTAACATCTATTATTATTTGGTTGTTTTAGGAATTCGAAATTCCTACTACTTACTCTTTTTATTCTTGCTTTTTAATCCATTGGCCACGAAAATATACATATATGTATATACCTCTTTAGGAAAATACTCCCTTTTATCAAAATTATATAATCCATTAATAAAGCAACACATTATCCTCTTATTTTGCCTTTTTAGTATTTTCTCTTTCTTTCCTTTTTATTGGGACTCCTTGGATCCCAAGGCACTCTTTATTTCGAAATTTATTTTATTAGAATACTCATTAACCTTCTTAATGCACCTATATGCATTATTTTACATTATCATGTTTATTTCTTAATAAAATATTTCTTTTTGAGAATTTCTTTTTATTTCTCTTTTATTTTCCTCATTGGCATTCCTTTTATCATTAGAAACCTCATGGATACGAATTATCACCAAGAAAACTCATTTATGCCTCTTTCCACTCATTTTCCACATTTTATCATCATTTTCAATTTCTTTCTTAATAAAGAAATACTTAATTAACCTTTTCTTTTCTAATTACCTTCTTTTTGCAACCTTGGTCTCCTTGGTACCCAAGGAACCCAAGAGGCACGAAATCCTCTTTGGATTTGCCTTCTAGAGGTTTCTACATATTTCTTTTCTTAAAATTCAATTATCCATTTAGTAATTGAATTTCCTTTGTTATTTTCCTTTTATTGGGCCCAATAGCCAATAAAGCCCACAAATCAAACAACAAGGCTATTTTAAACGAAATCCAATTATTCTCAACCAAATATATGATTATTTGTTCAAACATCTTTAATATGAGAAATTATATTTCTCACCACTTGAACCCAAAAATTGGGGTTGTAACATCCTTCCCCTCTTATAGGAATTTTGTCCTCAAAATTCTATCAAGCAAACAAACAATTTAGGATAATACCTTTCCATGTCCATCATTGGCCCCTATGTGGCTTTACCATACTCATGGTGTATCCAAAGAACCTTTATCATCACATATTATTTTCTCTGAGTTCTTTCATCCTGGCGTCTATAAACTACACAGGTGACTCATGCCATTTCAGCCTCCCTTGGGGCTCACTAGGTTCATTTCTTAGCACATGGTTGGGTACCTCACATAGTGCTCTAAATTAGACACATGGAAAACATCTCTCATTACTTTAATCTGAGGGGTAAGGTCAATCTTAACCTTCTCCACCCATCCATCTCTAATGGACCCATGTATCGGGGACTCAACTCTCTTAGTTATAACTTAGAGGGGTCGGATTTTCATGTCACATTTTCTCCCACAGTAACTTGTATGTTAGTCTACTTTGCATCTGCTCACGACTCTCATCGTCTCTAGACTCCTTTCAGCCCTTGCACAATCAAAGTGACTTCATCTACACGTACTGGGGTCCCTTTTTCTAACCATCATGTGGTACTTTTCTAACCATCATGTGGTCCTTTCACCAACATCACCTTACTGAAGTGGTGACTGACACAACCTCCCTTATAGAGCTTCATATAAAACCTGATACTGGCTATGGTGGTTATCTTCACATCTTTCATAGGACAAAACCATCTCTCGATATCACCCTGAACGAGCACACATGCCCTCATCAGACCCTTTAGTCTGGATCATATTAACCATAGTTAGGGGTGATAAACTATACTAACATAGAGTTCTCAATGTACCTACTTCCACCTTTTGGAAGGGAACCTTTATATCAAACTCAAGAACCTTTGAACTTGCTTTCTGGTGTAGTTGAACCATCTCTCTCATGGGTAGTTCAACTAGATTTGTCCCTTTACAGAACTCTATCTTTCTCATACTATCTAGGTAAGACGACCTACCATAACCCATATTGTATCTCGACCTTCTTTGGCCCAGGGAAGACCTATCACAACATCCATAGTGTCGATCTCCTGTTCCCTCTCAGGGATTCTTTTTTCCTCTATATCGATACACTGGGTTACTGGGGTTCGTCCTTTTCCTCCGGGCTTGCATGGCCATAAACCACATGCAACCTCATCTTAAACATCCAAAGTGCTATTGCCATTTTTCATGGTGTATCATGATTTCCTGTATGTCATGATTCTTTCAAGATCAAATCCTCTGAAACCCTAAACCACTCTAGTCAGGGTTTCATCACCTTCTCCTCCAAAGAAGTGCATCTGAGGTTTTATCCTTTCATTGCATCCAGGACTAGCCTGGCTAACCAAACAACCATAACTTTTCAATGCATCTTGTTACATCTGAGTGTTATCCGAACACCTCTCCTTTTCAAACTTCGGGTTAGCCAAACAACCTCTTCTAGCTTCTAGTCAAACAAGTCAGATGTATCTCAACCAGAGCAACCATTACTACTTCACATCCTTAGGTAACATTACACTTCCATGTATTTCACTTATCATATTATCTCCAACTCTATGTCTATATCCATTAAGAACACTCTCTGATTTCATCATCATGGTGACCAAACTCAATCTGGTATAACTTGTAAGCTCCACATCCTCATATGGTGATTACCTCATTCCTCTTAGTGCTAGTAAGCCATCCATGTATCATTCACTTTACCGGGATAGGTTATCTTCTCTATCCCCATTTCTCGTGGCAATGTTCCAAACATCTCTTATCCTTGGTGTATGGCATGCGTAATGCCCTATCTCTCACTCTCATAACAAAAGGAAATAAGCATTTGGCTGCAGTCCAAATATAGAGTTCTTCCCGTCCCAAGAGTAGAGATGGTACATCCCACCTTGCCAGTACACCTTTAAATCTAAGTTGCAACGTGCCACATATGTCTCTTCATCTTAAACAACAAGATAACAAACTAGTCTTGAACCTACTGAGGTTTATATCCTTGGTCATCTCCTCTAGGTCTATAGGGTACCGACTCTTTTGGGGTCATCCTTCTTCCCTCATGCATCAAGAGAGTGCCCTACTCATCTGCCCTTTGGGTCCCATGAGTTCATGAAGGTGATCAATCTCCTAACCCATGGCCCTCAGACAATGATAGTTGTTACCTCCCGACCCTATGGTCATGTGCAACTGGGGAAATAGGCAACACCTTCTTTCATCGGTCTTATCCCTACCTGACCCTAGGATAGACTTAGGATTCTACATTAAGGAACATGTTCACTTAGAACCTTACCCAAGTCTTCATCATCTCTCTTTCTGCATTCATGGGCTGCCTCTCATCCGTTCATAGGCATCATGGCAACCTGCCTACCTTGGTCAAGCCCCATACTGGTTACCTCCATGGTAACACTTTCACATGCAATAGAGATGGGTCTGTAGATTCAATCTCATACTATGTACCTTTCACTTAGCTTCTCAAGATCCTATGAGACCTCTTTAGGTTACTTTAAACCAACAAAACTGATATGCACCCTTCCAAAAGGGGTCCCTCTCCCCGGATGGGAGGAAAACTATCTCTAAGGTCACAAAAGCTCTTAGGTCCAGGGTTTACATCTACCCGAGCCTACTTAACCCTAGCAAGCCATTAAGGCACGAGAAGATCACTTATTGTACCATGCTAGGTCATACTTGTCCTCTTTCCTCAATGTTGGATTAAGATCATACCTTTCTTTATTATCAACCTAGCTGTGAGGGGTTCATCAAACATACCTTAAACTTAAGGGGTTTTTCCTTTTCCTCTATACATGAGGAGTACCATGCTTGCTTCTATAGCAACTAAATTCTCATCATGAGCATTAGGTATACCACTTCCCCTCTTAGGCCTAGGAACCCTAGGTTCACTTTAAGGTGTCCAATTGCATGCTCTATCCCTTAACCATGAATCAAGCTTGCAAAAGGCATAACGTGCACTTCATGTCATCCTTCAACTCAAGCAATACTTAGAGTTGGATTTTCCTCAAGGACAACCAACAAGGTACAAGGCCTCATAACCTGCTACTAAACCTCTTCAGGGTAAATAGAACATCTTCTTCCTTTCTCAGAAGGTAAACACATATACCGTAGGCACATAGGCACCAGATGCTTCATCTTCTATCTCTAGGGTTTGGTCCCTCTAAAGGCAACCAAGATATCATTAACTTTCAGGGATCGATCATGAAGCAACCACTATCATCAATTGTTCAGGGTTTTAGGCTTCCAACCTTCTTGCTGGGTTTCCTACTCTCTCTAGAGCTAACCCCACATCCAACCTCACCATTAGAGGTCCCTTCTTCATGAAGGATCAACCTCAAAAGCATGCTCTACATGGATGAATCCTAGGTTCAGACTTATGGTTGCTCGAGATCATCCATAACCCTTTATGCTCCATCATAATTCCTTATCCAGGGTTTCATCCTACTGTCAGTATTATGACGTGCCTTAGGTGCCAGCTATTCCCTACTTGCACAAGCCCATATGGTTTCTATGGTCCTTCACTAACATCATCATATAAGGAGCTATCCTTTACCCTATCATGCTCGACCCTTCACAGGGTTGGGTTTCCAAAGGTTCTAGGTCACCCATGGATCATATGGCATCCCAAAGGCATGTCCTGTCAAACACCTGGTCCAACTCATCTCTTTCTAACCTTCACTTAGGGTTAGGGTTAGCATCATCCTCAGAGGACGTGCTAGGGATCTACTTGAAATGGAGATCTCTATCTCCAAGACTAACCTATCCTCTTGACAAGAAGGTCTACTCTGAGGACATGACAACTTATGTCATACGACCTAAGCATGTATCTACTCTTTAATTTGCGCTTAATCTATTAAGCTTATGTCCATGACATATTATTTACATGCTTTTCATTAATTTGATGGAGGATTCCTTAAACCTTATTAACCTTACCCATACCTCAAGAGGGTGATGAGGAGAAAGAAAACCCTAATCCTTTAGGTCCTTATTAGAATTTTGTGATGAGAAGGGATGAATAAGATGAGAAGTCCTAAAGGTATCTTATTTCGATTTATACCCTAAGACTTTGGCCAGGCGGTCACACGGGTTCGGGAGTCCTCGTATTCCGACTAGCGGTGCGGAGGAAAATCTTGCCAGCCCCCGATCGTGATCCCTTTCTAGACACCTCCATCTTTCGGATACTCCTCTAATAACTCCCTTGGGTTCTATGGAGTTTGTAAAATTTAATAATTATTACTGGTTAATTGAGAAACCTAATATCTGATACCAAATGTTACGACCCCACCTCCCGATAACCCCCAATTAAGGGAGACCAAGAGGTTGAAGTCGCACCCATTAATCCCGGATCAAAGGTTCGACATATAACCATAAACAATTATTAAATTCTATCAGACTATACTGAAAATGGTAATAAAATTTTCTTTACATACCTTTCGAAAACTTGGATTTCTAACCTTCTATCCACACCAATACTAATCTATCTAATCCTCCTTTGTACTTTAATCTTCTTTTAGTATCACATGTGCCACTTTACTGTTTGTTCTTTTCATTGTACCTAAAACGCCGACAAACAAAACGTCGGTCAGCCGTAGCTGGTATGTGGGGGAAAACAATAAATATGCAACTATGATAACAATGTAATCATTCAATTAATCATTTAACAACCAAGATTACGTTTTAAATATAACTCCGCGATCCAAGAGTACCCTATCCTCTGTGTTGTCCTCATTAAACCCCTCATGATCCACCTATAAGTGAACCAGTTTCTAGGGTTGAGTCACATGGCACTACTCGTAAGTAGACCACTCCTTAACTCGGGACTTGCTAAAGAGTCTCTAACTCACGGTAACCTAGACCTTACTCTAGGATTACCCCTTTTTTTAGCCTTTTCAAAATAACAGAGGTGGACCCGGATCTAGCCAGTTATATATGCACATTTATAGTGATAATCATAGTCACTTTATAGTTGCATGAAATAAATAAACATCCAACAGTTTAGTTGCATTCAATGTGATTAAACATTCGGGAATCCATCGGGAAACTATAGCGGTTATTCATAATCGTAACCACATACCTGATCCATAGAAACTTGATGTACATGCATTAACATTCAACACAATTAACAAGCAATCAACAATATCCTGAAAATAATGCATAACATCCAAGTGTCATTGTTTTATTCAAAACATCCTCAAGATCAACTTGGATTTCACCTTATGATTTCTAGGTCAACTTTAGGGTTTTATTAGAGTTTTAACCTTCATTATGCATTTATCACTTTTAATGTTCTTTTAGTTCACAAACCCTAATTTCTGCATCATAGGCACAATTGAATGTCAAATAAGTCTAATATGTTTCTTTTACACTAAAACTATTATCTTTATCCTTTTAGGTCATATCCAAAACATTAATGCTAATTATCACCTTCGGTTTCTTTCAAATTGACAAATCATATTTCATTATAGTTCAACTCACATATATGAACCTTATTTATTACTATTTCCACTTTTATGCACTAGGAAACACTAACTATCCAAATAATTCACATTAAAGATCTTTGATACTCAATTTATCTTCAAATCATCATATCTCTATTTTATTCTTCAATTTGTACAATTAAAACCATTAGAATTCATGTCAACATAAATTAGGGTTTCTAATCCCATTAAGGCATATTCATGTACATAGAACCCTAAATTAAACCAACTATATAAAAAGATCATCTTTTTAAATCCTATTTTCACTTTTATTAACAACAGGTTAATATCAGCTTGAATTATCCATCTATCATCAAATCTAAGGGTTTTTCCTTAGTTAAATCATTAAAGATGATAACTTTATGTACTTTTCCAATTTCAAGCATATAAACTCTAAATTATACTAATCACGTGAAAAGTTCTTCCTTAGATGATCCATTAAACCCTATTTAACACATTAATCATATCAAAAATAGGGTTCCTTAAGAATTAAAGCATTAAAGAAGATTACTTCCATTACTTTTTGGATTGAAAATAGAATTAGAATTCAAACATAATTTATTTGGATTCCTCTCGTTCTGAGGATCAACTTTCATATATAACTTTTTATCATCTGAGCTACGAATCTTAAGTTACGAATTTTGCAAGAAAAACACTTACTTGGCCAATAGCATGCTGACACGTCAGCATAGCCATGCAACACGCCCCTTTAGGAATTATAATCAAATTACCGCGCTACCCTCCACTTAACTCGAGCGGCCCTTGCTAAGTCAGGGGTATAACCGTCCAATGTTGATTCCCCTTTCTTCAACCTTGAGCAGGCCGAAGGCAGCCGCCCTAGCTGCCGATCTGCAGGCTGGGCGCGGCTCTCTCTTCTCCTCCGGACCCCGACGACGACTAGAGCTTGGCCTCCTTGCTCCGCCGCCCCCTTGCGCACCTGGAGGTGCCTTTGGCAGACGGCAGGTCGGCTGGGGTCGAGCCCAGCGGGTCTGCCACCATGGCTGCCCTGCAATTTGAACTGCGGCGCCGTGCGGATGTTGGGGCCAAGGGACGATGTCCAAGCTCCCCCTCTAGAGACCTGGGAGCATCATGCCCCAACTACGATCCTCCTACAGCCGCTAGCCGTCAGGATGATTCATGCATTCATGGTTAGGTTTTAGTAGAGAAAGAAGAAGAAGAAGCACTGCGTAGAATCCCTCTGGATCTCGAAGCAGGGGTTCCACCCTTCTTATATGGGTGGATATGAAGCCCTAAGGCGTGCATCAAGGGGTCCCAAGTCCCAACTTGAAAGGAAACACATTTCCTTGGTTGTGAAGTAACAACCCTTCTTTCTCTCTCTTCCTTATTCTTTTCTAACATCCATTATTATTTGGATGTTTTAGGAATTCGAAATTCCTACTACTTACTCTTTTTATTCTTGCTTTTTAATCCATTGGCCACAAAAATATACATATATGTATATACCTCTTTAGGAAAATACTCCCTTTTATCAAAATTATATAATCCATTAATAAAGCAACACATTATCCTCTTATTTTGCCTTTTTAGTATTTTCTCTTTCTTTCCTTTTTATTGGGACTCCTTGGATCCCAAGGCACTCTTTATTTCGAAATTTACTTTATTAGAATACTCATTAACCTTCTTAATGCACCTATATGCATTATTTTGCATTATCGTGTTTATTTCTTAATAAAATATTTCTTTTTGAGAATTTCTTTTTATTTCTCTTTTATTTTCCTCATTGGCATTCCTTTTATCATTAGAAACCTCATGGATACGAATTATCACCAAGAAAACTCATTTATGCCTCTTTCCACTCATTTTCCACATTTTATCATCATTTTCAATTTCTTTCTTAATAAAGAAATACTTAATTAACCTTTTCTTTTCTAATTACCTTCTTTTTGCAACCTTGGTCTCCTTGGTACCCAAGGAACCCAAGAGGCACGAAATCCTCTTTGGATTTGCCTTCTAGAGGTTTCTACATATTTCTTTTCTTAAAATTCAATTATCCATTTAGTAATTGAATTTCCTTTGTTATTTTCCTTTTATTGGGCCCAATAGCCAATAAAGCCCACAAATCAAACAACAAGGCTATTTTAAACGAAATCCAATTATTCTCAACCAAATATATGATTATTTGTTCAAACATCTTTAATATGATAAATTATATTTCTCACCACTTGAACCCAAAAATTGGGGTTGTAACATCCTTCCCCTCTTATAGGAATTTTGTCCTCAAAATTTTATCAAGCAAACAAACAATTTAGGATAATACCTTTCCATGTCCATCATTGGACCCTATGTGGCTTTACCGTACTCATGACGTATCCAAAGAACCTTTATCATCACATATTCTTTTCTCTGAGTTCTTTCATCCTGGCGTCTATAAACTACACAGGTGACTCAGGCCATTTCAGCCTCCCTTGGGGCTCACTAGGTTCATTGCTTAGCACATGGTCGGGTACCTCACATAGTGCTCTAAATTAGACACATGGAAAACATCTCTCATTACTTTAATCCGAGGGGTAAGGTCAATCTTAACCTTCTCCACCCATCCATCTCTAATGGACCCATGTATCGGGGACTCAACTCTCTTAGTTATAACTTAGAGGGGTCGGATTTTCATGTCACATTTTCTCCCACAGTAACTTGTATGTTAGTCTACTTTGCATCTGCTCACGACTCTCATCGTCTCTAGGCTCCTTTCAGCCCTTGCACAATCAAAGTGACTTCATCTACACGTACCGGGTCCCTTTTTCTAACCATCATGTGGTACTTTTCTAACCATCATGTGGTCCTTTCACCAACATCACCTTACTGAAGTGGTGACTGACACAACCTCCCTTATAGAGCTTCATATAAAACCTGATACTGGCTATGGTGGTTATCTTCACATCTTTCATAGGACAAAACCATCTCTCGATATCACCCTGAATGAGCACACATGCCCTCATCAGACCCTTTAGTCTGGATCATATTAACCATAGTTAGGGGTGATAAACTATACTAACATAGAGTTCTCAATGTACCTACTTCCACCTTTTGGAAGGGAACCTTTATATCAAACTCAAGAACCTTTGAACTTGCTTTCTGGTGTAGTTGAACCATCTCTCTCATGGGTAGTTCAACTAGATTTGTCCCTTTGCAGAACTCTATCTTTCTCATACTATCTAGGTAAGACGACCTACCATAACCCATATTGTATCTCGACCTTCTTTGGCCCAGGGAAGACCTATCACAACATCCATAGTGTCGATCTCCCATTCCCTCTCAGGGATTCTTTTGTCCTCTATATCGATACACTGGGTTACTGGGGTTCGTCCTTTTCCTCCGGGCTTGCATGGCCATAAACCACATGCAACCTCATCTTAAACATCCAAAGTACTATTGCCATTTTTCATGGTGTATCATGATTTCCTGTATGTCATGATTCTTTCAAGATCAAATCCTCTGAAACCCTAAACCACTCTAGTCAGGGTTTCATCACCTTCTCCTCCAAAGAAGTGCATCTGAGGTTTTATCCTTTCATTGCATCCAGGACTAGCCTGGCTAACCAAACAACCATAACTTTTCAATGCATCTTGTTACATCTGAGTGTTATCCGAACACCTCTCCTTTTCAAACTTCGAGTTAGCCAAACAACCTCTTCTAGCTTCTAGTCAAACAAGTCAGATGTATCTCAACCAGAGCAGCCATTACTACTTCACATCCTTAGGTAACATTACACTTCCATGTATTTCACTTATCATATTATCTCCAACTCTATGTCTATATCCATTAAGAACACTCTCTGATTTCATCATCATGGTGACCAAACTCAATCTGGTATAACTTGTAAGCTCCACATCCTCATAAGGTGATTACCTCATTCCTCTTAGTGCTAGTAAGCCATCCATGTATCATTCACTTTACCGGGATAGGTTATCTTCTCTATCCCCATTTCTCGTGGCAATGTTCCAAACATCTCTTATCCTTGGTGTATGGCATGCGTAATGCCCTATCTCTCACTCCCATAACAAAAGGAAATAAGCATTTGGCTGCAGTCCAAATACAGAGTTCTTCCCGTCCCAAGAGTAGAGATGGTACATCCCACCTTGCCAGTACACCTTTAAATCTAAGTTGCAACGTGCCACATATGTCTCTTCATCTTAAACAACAAGATAACAAACTAGTCTTGAACCTACTGAGGTTTATATCCTTGGTCATCTCCTCTAGGTCTATAGGGTACTGACTCTTTTGGGGTCATCCTTCTTCCCTCATGCATCAAGAGAGTGCCCTACTCATCTGCCCTTTGGGTCCCATGAGTTCATGAAGGTGATCAATCTCCTAACCCATGGCCCTCAGACAATGATAGTTGTTACCTCCCGACCCTATGGTCATGTGCAACTGGGGAAATAGGCAACACCTTCTTTCATCGGTCTTATCCCTACCTGACCCTAGGATAGACTTAGGATTCTCCATTAAGGAACATGTTCACTTAGAACCTTACCCAAGTCTTCATCATCTCTCTTTCTGCATTCATGGGCTGCCTCTCATCCGTTCATAGGCATCATGGCAACCTGCCTACCTTGGTCAAGCCCCATACTGGTTACCTCCATGGTAACACTTTCACATGCAATAGAGATGGGTCTGTAGATTCAATCTCATACTATGTACCTTTCACTTAGCTTCTCAAGATCCTATGAGACCTCTTTAGGTTACTTTAAACCAACAAAACTGATATGCACCCTTCCAAAAGGGGTCCCTCTCCCCGGATGGGAGGAAAACTATCTCTAAGGTCACAAAAGCTCTTAGGTCCAGGGTTTACATCTACCCGAGCCTACTTAACCCTAGCAAGCCATTAAGGCACGAGCAGATCACTTACTGTACCATGCTAGGTCATACTTGTCCTCTTTCCTCAATGTTGGATCAAGATCATACCTTTCTTTATTATCAACCTAGCTGTGAGGGGTTCATCAAACATACCTTAAACTTAAGGGGGTTTTCCTTTTCCTCTATACATGAGGAGTACCATGCTTGCTTCTATAGCAACTAAATTCTCATCATGAGCATTAGGTATACCACTTCCCCTCTTAGGCCTAGGAACCCTAGGTTCACTTTAAGGTGTCCAATTGCATGCTCTATCCCTTAACCATGAATCAAGCTTGCAAAAGGCATAACGTGCACTTCCTGTCATCCTTCAACTCAAGCAATACTTAGAGTTGGATTTTCCTCAAGGGCAACCAACAAGGTACAAGGCCTCATAACCTGCTAATAAACCTCTTCAGGGTAAATAGAACATCTTCTTCCTTTCTCAGAAGGTAAACACATATACCGTAGGCACATAGGCACCAGATGCTTCATCTTCTATCTCTAGGGTTTGGTCCCTCTAAAGGCAACCAAGATATCATTAACTTTCAGGGATCGATCATGAAGCAACCACTATCATCCATTGTTCAGGGTTTTAGGCTTCCAACCTTTTTGCTGGGTTTTCTACTCTCTCTAGAGCTAAACCCACATCCAACCTCACCATTAGAGGTCCCTTCTTCATGAAGGATCAACCTCAAAAGCATGCTCTACATGGATGAAGCCTAGGTTCGGACTTATGGTTGCTCGAGATCATCCATAACCCTTTATGCTCCATCATAATTCCTTATCCAGGGTTTCATCCTACTGTCAGCATTATGACGTGCCCTAGGTGCCAGCTATGCCCTACTTGCACAAGCCCATATGGTTTCTATGGTCCTTCACTAACATCATCATATAAGGAGCTATCCTTTACCCTATCATGCTCGACCCTTCACAGGGTTGGGTTGCCAAAGGTTCTAGGTCACCCATGGATCATATGGCATCCCAAAGGCATGTCCTGTCAAACACCTGGTCCAACTCATCTCTTTCTAACCTTCACTTAGGGTTAGGGTTAGCATCATCCTCAGAGGACGTGCTAGGGTGCTAGGGATCTACTTGAAATGGAGATCTCTATCTCCAAGACTAACCTATCCTCTTGACAAGAAGGTCTACTTTGAGGACATGACAACTTATGTCATACAACCTAAGCATGTATCTACTCTTTAATTTGCGCTTAATTTATTAAGCTTATGTCCATGACATCTTATTTACATGCTTTTCATTAATTTGATGGAGGATTCCTTAAACCTTATTAACCTTACCCATACCTCAAGAGGGTGATGAGGAGAAAGAAAACCCTAATCCTTTAGGTCCTTATTAGAATTTTGTGATGAGAAGGGATGAATAAGATGAGAAGTCCTAAAGGTATCTTATTTCGATTTATACCCTAAGACTTTGGCCAGACGGTCATACGGGTTCGGGAGTCCTCGTATTCCGACTAGCGGTGCGGAGGAAAATCTTGCCAGCCCCCGGTCGTGATCCCTTTCTAGACACCTCCGTCTTTCAGATACTCCTCTAATAACTCCCTTGGGTTCTATGGAGTTTGTAAAATTTAATAATTATTACTGGTTAATTGAGAAACCTAAGCTCTGATACCAAATGTTACGACCCCACCTCCCGATAACCCCCAATTAAGGGAGACCAAGAGGTTGAAGCCGCACCCATTAATCCCGGATCAAAGGTTCGACATATAACCATAAACAATTATTAAATTCTATCAGACTATACTGAAAATGGTAATAAAATTTTCTTTACATACCTTTTGAAAACTTGGATTTCTAACCTTCTATCCACACCGATACTAATCTATCTAATCCTCCTTTGTACTTTAATCTTCTTTTCGTATCACATGTGCCACTTTACTATTTGTTCTTTTTATTGTACCTAAAACGCCGGCAAACAAAACGTCGGTCAGCCGTAGCTGGTATGTGGGGGAAAACAATAAATATGCAACTATGATAACAATGTAATCATTCAATTAATCATTTAACAACCAAGATTATGTTTTAAATATAACTCTGCGATCCAAGAGTACCCTATCCTCTGTGTTGTCCTCATTAAACCCCTCATGATCCACCTATAAGTGAACCAGTTTCTAGGGTTGAGTCACATGGCACTACTCGTAAGTAGACCACTCCTTAACTCGGGACTTGCTAAAGAGTCTCTAACTCACGGTAACCTAGACCTTACTCTAGGATTACCCCTTTTTTTAGCCTTTTCAAAATAACAGAGGTGGACCCGGATCTAGCCAGTTATATATGCACATTTATAGTGATAATCATAGTCACTTTATAGTTGCATGAAATAAATAAACATCCAACAGTTTAGTTGCATTCAATGCGATTAAACATTCGGGAATCCATCGGGAAACTATAGCGGTTATTCGTAATCGTAACCACATACATGATCCATAGAAACTTGATGTCCATGCATTAACATTCAACACAATTAACAAGCAATCAACAATATCCTGAAAATAATGCATAACATCCAAGTGTCATTGTTTTATTCAAAACATCCTCAAGATCAACTTGGATTTCACCTTATGATTTCTAGGCCAACTTTAGGGTTTTATTAGAGTTTTAACCTTCATTATGCATTTATCACTTTTAATGTTCTTTTAGTTCACAAACCCTAATTTCTGCATCATAGGCACAATTGAATGTCAAATAAGTCTAATATGTTTCTTTTACACTAAAACTATTATCTTTATCCTTTTAGGTCATATCCAAAACATTAATGCTAATTATCACCTTCAGTTTCTTTCAAATTGACAAATCATATTTCATTATAGTTCAACTCACATATATGAACCTTATTTATTACTATTTCCACTTTTATACACTAGGAAACACTAACTATCCTAATAATTCACATTAAAGATCTTTGATACTCAATTTATCTTCAAATCATCATATCTCTATTTTATTCTTCGATTTGTACAATTAAAACCATTAGAATTCATGTCAACATAAATTAGGGTTTCTAGTCCCATTAAGGCATATTCATGTACATAGAACCCTAAATTAAACCAACTATATAAAAAGATCATCTTTTTAAATCCTATTTTCACTTTTATTAACAATAGGTTAATATCAGCTTGAATTATCCATCTATCATCAAATCTAAGGGTTTTTCCTTAGTTAAATCATTAAAGATGATAACTTTATGTACTTTTCCAATTTCAAGCATATAAACTCTAAATTAGACTAATCACGTGAAAAGTTCTTCCTTTTTTTAACTCAATGTTACTTTTTACATTTAACAGATTAACATCAACTCCAATGATCCATTAAACCCTATTTAACACATTAATCATATCAAAAATAGGGTTCCTTAAGAATTAAAGCATTAAAGAAGATTACTTCCATTACTTTTTGGATTGAAAATAGAATTAGACTTCAAACATAATTTATTTGGATTCCTCTCGTTCTGAGGATCAACTTTCATATATAACTTTTTATCATCTGAGCTACGAATCTTAAGTTACGAATTTTGCAAGAAAAACACTTACTTGGCCAATAGCATGCTGACACGTCAGCATAGCCATGCAACACGCCCCTTTAGGAATTATAATCAAATTACCGCGCTACCCTCCACTTAACTCGAGCGGCCCTTGCTAAGTCAGGGGTATAACCGTCCAATGTTGATTCCCCTTTCTTCAACCTTGAGCAGGCCGAAGGCAGCCGCCCTAGCTGCCGATCTGCAGGCTGGGCGCGGCTCTCTCTTCTCCTCCGGACCCCGACGACGACTAGAGCTTGGCCTCCTTGCTCCGCCGCCCCCTTGCGCACCTGGAGGTGCCTTTGGCAGACGGCAGGTCGGCTGGGGTCGAGCCCAGCGGGTCTGCCACCATGGCTGCCCTGCAATTTGAACTGCGGCGCCGTGCGGATGTTGGGGCCAAGGGACGATGTCCAAGCTCCCCCTCTAGAGACCTGGGAGCATCATGCCCCAACTACAATCCTCCTACAGCCGCTAGCCGCCAGGATGATTCATGCATTCATGGTTAGGTTTTAGTAGAGAAAGAAGAAGAAGAAGAAGCAATGCGTAGAATCCCTCTAGATCTCGAAGCAGGGGTTCCACCCTTCTTATAGGGGTGGATATGAAGCCCTAAGGCGTGCATCAAGGGGTCCCAAGTCCCAACTTGAAAGGAAACACATTTCCTTAGTTGTGAAGTAACAACCCTTCTTTCTCTCTCTTCCTTATTCTTTTCTAACATCCATTATTATTTGGATGTTTTAGGAATTCGAAATTCCTACTACTTACTCTTTTTATTCTTGCTTTTTAATCCATTGGCCACGAAAATATACATATATGTATATACCTCTTTAGGAAAATACTCCCTTTTACCAAAATTATATAATCCATTAATAAAGCAACACATTATCCTCTTATTTTGCCTTTTTAGTATTTTCTCTTTCTTTCCTTTTTATTGGGACTCCTTGGATCCCAAGTCACTCTTTATTTCGAAATTTATTTTATTAGAATACTCATTAACCTTCTTAATGCACCTATATGCATTATTTTGCATTATCATGTTTATTTCTTAATAAAATATTTCTTTTTGAGAATTTCTTTTTATTTCTCTTTTATTTTCCTCATTGGCATTCCTTTTATCATTAGAAACCTCATGGATACGAATTATCACCAAGAAAACTCATTTATGCCTCTTTCCACTCATTTTCCACATTTTATCATCATTTTCAATTTCTTTCTTAATAAAGAAATACTTAATTAACCTTTTCTTTTCTAATTACCTTCTTTTTGCAACCTTGGTCTCCTTGGTACCCAAGGAACCTAAGAGGCACGAAATCCTCTTTGGATTTGCCTTCTAGAGGTTTCTACATATTTCTTTTCTTAAAATTCAATTATCCATTTAGTAATTGAATTTCCTTTGTTATTTTCCTTTTATTGGGCCCAATAGCCAATAAAGCCCACAAATAAAACAACAAGGCTATTTTAAACGAAATCCAATTATTCTCAACCAAATATATGATTATTTGTTCAAACATCTTTAATATGAGAAATTATATTTCTCACCACTTGAACCCAAAAATTGGGGTTGTAACATCCTTCCCCTCTTATAGGAATTTTGTCCTCAAAATTCTATCAAGCAAACAAACAATTTAGGATAATACCTTTCCATGTCCATCATTGGCCCCTATGTGGCTTTACCGTACTCATGGCGTATCCAAAGAACCTTTATCATCACATATTCTTTTCTCTGAGTTCTTTCATCCTGGCGTCTATAAACTACACAGGTGACTCAGGCCATTTCAGCCTCCCTTGGGGCTCACTAGGTTCATTGCTTAGCACATGGTCGGGTACCTCACATAGTGCTCTAAATTAGACACATGGAAAACATCTCTCATTACTTTAATCTGAGGGGTAAGGTCAATCTTAACCTTCTCCACCCATCCATCTCTAATGGACCCATGTATCGGGGACTCAACTCTCTTAGTTATAACTTAGAGGGGTCGGATTTTCATGTCACATTTTCTCCCACAGTAACTTGTATGTTAGTCTACTTTGCATCTGCTCACGACTCTCATCGTCTCTAGGCTCCTTTCAGCCCTTGCACAATCAAAGTGACTTCATATACACGTACTGGGGTCCCTTTTTCTAACCATCATGTGGTACTTTTCTAACCATCATGTGGTCCTTTCACCAACATCACCTTACTGAAGTGGTGACTGACACAACCTCCCTTATAGAGCTTCATATAAAACCCGATACTAGCTATGGTGGTTATCTTCACATCTTTCATAGGACAAAACCATCTCTCGATATCACCCTGAACGAGCACACATGCCCTCATCAGACCCTTTAGTCTGGATCATATTAACCATAGTTAGGGGTGATAAACTATACTAACATAGAGTTCTCAATGTACCTACTTCCACCTTTTTGGAAGGGAACCTTTATATCAAACTCAAGAACCTTTGAACTTGCTTTCTGGTGTAGTTGAACCATCTCTCTCATGGGTAGTTCAACTAGATTTGTCCCTTTACAGAACTCTATCTTTCTCATACTATCTAGGTAAGATGACCTACCATAGCCCATATTGTATCTCGACCTTCTTTGGCCCAGGGAAGACCTATCACAACATCCATAGTGTCGATCTCCCGTTCCCTCTCAGGGATTCTTTTGTCCTCTATATCGATACACAGGGTTACTGGGGTTCGTCCTTTTCCTCCGGGCTTGCATGGCCATAAACCACATGCAACCTCATCTTAAACATCCAAAGTGCTATTGCCTATTTTCATGGTGTGTCATGATTTCCTGTATGTCATGATTCTTTCAAGATCAAATCCTCTGAAACCCTAAACCACTCTAGTCAGGGTTTCTTCACCTTCTCCTCCAAAGAAGTGCATCTGAGGTTTTATCCTTTCATTGCATCCAGGACTAGCCTGGCTAACCAAACAACCATAACTTTTCAATGCATCTTGTTACATCTGAGTGTTATCCGAACACCTCTCCTTTTCAAACTTCGGGTTAGCCAAACAACCTCTTCTAGCTTCTAGTCAAACAAGTCAGATGTATC
Source organism: Alisma plantago-aquatica (assembly GCA_963693085.1). Classification (NCBI taxonomy): domain Eukaryota; kingdom Viridiplantae; phylum Streptophyta; class Magnoliopsida; order Alismatales; family Alismataceae; genus Alisma; species Alisma plantago-aquatica. The sequence continues at coordinate 1,280,399,050 of OY856409.1, forward strand.
TCAACCAGAGCAGCCATTACTACTTCACATCCTTAGGTAACATTACACTTCCATGTATTTCACTTATCATATTATCTCCAACTCTATGTCTATATCCATTAAGAACACTCTCTGATTTCATCATCATGGTGACCAAACTCAATCTGGAATAACTTGTAAGCTCCACATCCTCATAAGGTGATTACCTCATTCCTCTTAGTGCTAGTAAGCCATCCATGTATCATTCACTTTACCGGGATAGGTTATCTTCTCTATCCCCATTTCTCGTGGCAATGTTCCAAACATCTCTTATCCTTGGTGTATGGCATGCGTAATGCCCTATCTCTCACTCCCATAACAAAAGGAAATAAGCATTTGGCTGCAGTCCAAATACAGAGTTCTTCCCATCCCAAGAGTAGAGATGGTACATCCCACCTTGCCAGTACACCTTTAAATCTAAGTTGCAACGTGCCACATATGTCTCTTCATCTTAAACAACAAGATAACAAACTAGTCTTGAACCTACTAAGGTTTATATCCTTGGTCATCTCCTCTAGTTCTATAGGGTATCGACTCTTTTGGGGTCATCCTTCTTCCCTCATGCATCAAGAGAGTGCCCTACTCATCTGCCCTTTGGGTCCCATGAGTTCATGAAGGTGATCAATCTCCTAACCCATGGCCCTCAGACAATGATAGTTGTTACCTCCCGACCCTATGGTCATGTGCAACTGGGGAAATAGGCAACACCTTCTTTCATCGGTCTTATCCCTACCTGACCCTAGGATAGACTTAGGATTCTACATTAAGGAACATGTTCACTTAGAACCTTACCCAAGTCTTCATCATCTCTCTTTTTGCATTCATGGGCTGCCTCTCATCCGTTCATAGGCATCATGGCAACCTTCCTACCTTGGTCAAGCCCCATACTGGTTACCTCCATGGTAACACTTTCAAGCCCCATACTGGTTACCCTCATGTGGTATGGGCAAATAAGTTAAGGATTAAGGAATTCTCCATCAAATTAATAAAAAAATACGTAATGAGATATCACTGACATAAGTATAATTAGTTTAATGATAAACTAAAGATCTGTTTGCTATACTTATGTAGATGGCTCGTACAAAGATTGTTGCTATCCCTGAGGGCTCCAGAAAACTGGCTAGGAGTGTTTGGCCTCCCCGTAAAGTAAAGGAGTTTTCTGAAAAGAGGAATATGAACCATGAGGGTGGATCCTCTAAGAAGAGGAAGAGGCCTGAGGAAGTCACTCAAGAAGTCCATGACCCTGACCCAGTACCATTTAGTAACCTGAACCAAGAAGAAGACCAAGGATATGAAGAGCAGCATGTGTATGAGGAAGAAGCCCAGATGGATGAGGACCCAGTCGATGATTCAGAACCCAACCTTGTGGTTAGAGCAACAGAGGAAGTTGACAGAGGCCATTAATGCTTTGGCCCTCCGAGACATAGCTAGAGCTGAGAATGGTGAACCACACCCTGTTCGTCCGCGTGTGGGAGCCACCATCCTAGACTTTGTCAAGCTGAACATAGAGAAGTTCTGGGGAGAGGATAAGATGGAAGTGGTTGATAAAAGCAGAAGCTTGGATACTTGCAATAGAGAATGGTTTCCGCATGCTTGAAGTTCAACCGAGCAAGAAGGTCCTCTTTGCTGCTCATCTCTTGGAAGGGGCAGCTAAGATATGGTGGGAGACCCACATCACTGGCAGAGACTTGACAGAGGAGCCCATGGCATGGGCTGATTTCAAGACGATCTTCACCGCCCAATTCGTCCCAATCTCAGCTAAGAAGGAAAAGGAAAGGGAGTTCACCAACATGACCCAAGGAAACTCTTCTGTGGCAGACTTCGGGCGTAAGTTCCGGATCCTGGAACGCTTTGGGTACAAGATGGATGAAGAAAGGAGGGTGGATCACTTCATAGAGCGCCTTCACCCTGCCATCAGGCCCCATGTGATGGCAAGCAAGCCAAGAACCTTCGCCGAAGCCTACAACACTGCTTTAGACATGGAGAGGACCGTGATGCCTGCCCCGTTTCCACCCAAGGGGTACTTGGGTTTCACTGAAGGAGCCCAAGGCCCGAGAAACAACCACAAGAAGGATCCAGGACGTCATCAAGCTAAAGGTAAACATGGAGGAAAAGGGAAACCTCGTCAAGAGAACAACCGACCTCCTTGCCGCACCTGCGGGAAGGGCCATGCTGGTGAATGTCGCTACAAGAAGAAGACTTGCTTTCGTTGCCACCAAGAAGGACATCTGCAATCCGTTTGTCCTATGCCAGAGCCCAGAGGACAAGGACCTGTGGCAGCCCCACCAGCAGCGACACCACCTGTGGCAGCTCCACCTATAGATGTAGCCCCACCTGCAGGAGAAAGAAGGCAAGCCCGGGTGTTTGCCATTGACAATGAGGAGGCTCAAGTTAATGCAAATCGGTTGATCGAGGGTAATAACCCTTAGAGTTTTCTTTTATGTTTTAAAGTTAAGCATGTAATGGTCTAATGCATGATGAAAAACAATGTAGGCATGCTTGAAGTTATGGGACATAATGTGAAAGCTTTATTTGACTCTGGATCTACTAATACTTTCATTTCGAGAAATCTTGCAACTATGCTTTGTTTGGATATCAAGGATCTAGGTTATGTCTTAGATGTTACAACCCCGAGTGGTCGGATCTTTACTTCCCTTTTGAAAACTCCGGTGATACCTGTGAAATATCGAGATCATGAGTTTCCCACAGATTTTATCCTTCTTGACATGAATGATTTTGATGTAATCATTGGCATGGATTGGCTTTATACCTATCGGGCCAACCTTGACTGTAGGGAAAAGAAAGTGATCATTAAGAGACCAGGTCACCCACCTTTTGTCATTAGGGGCAGGAAGGATGCCACCACCAGCCTGTATGTGTCAGCTTTGCGAGCAGAACAAATGATGAGTAAAGGATGTCAAGCCTTCTTAGCAGTAGTCACCGAGCCAGAACCCAAAGTACAACCCTTAGAGGAGATAGAGGTAGTACGAAGCTATGCAGATGTTTTCACTAATGATTTACCCGGGATACCTCCTGAGAGAGAGGTAGATTTTTCAATAGAGCTAGCTCCCGGTACAAACCCTATTTCCCGAGCACCCTATAGGATGGCCCCTGCTGAGTTGCTTGAGCTAAAGAACCAATTGCAGGAATTGTTGGACAAGGGTTTTATCCACCCTAGCACATCGCCATGGGGGGCGCTGGTTCTTTTTGTTAAGAAAAAGGATGGTTCGCTCTGAATGTGCATCGACTACTGGATGATCAACCAGGCTACCATTAAGAACAAATACCCTTTACCCCGGATAGATGACTTGTTTGACCAGTTGAAGTCAGCTCGAGTCTTTTCCAAGATTGATTTGAGATCGGGTTACCACCAGTTGAGAGTCAAGTGTGAGGATATCCCGAAAACCGCTTTCAGGACCCGGTATGGCCACTATGAGTTCGTGGTTATGCCTTTTGGGTTGTCCAATGCACCTAGTGTGTTCATGAACCTTATGAACAATGTGTTTCAACCCTTCCTTGACTCGTTTGTCATAGTGTTCATAGATGACATACTGGTTTATTCTGATGACCTAGATCAACACCGAGACCACCTAAGTAAGGTCCTTGATATCTTGAGAAAGCAGAAGTTCTATGGGAAATTCTCTAAATGTGAGTTTTGGATAGACCGAGTCATGTTCCTTGGACACATCATCTCAAGAGGAACAATCATCTTAGATCCAGCTAAAGTGTCAGCAGTTCGAGACTGGCCAGCACCAAAGAACTCCTCCGAGATACGAAGCTTCTTGGGGTTGGCAGGATATTATCGGCGCTTCATCGCAAATTTCTCCAAGACCGCCTTGCCTCTGACTATGTTGACTCGGAAAGATGTGAAGTTTGTGTGGTCCGATGTTTGTGAGGCTCGTTTCTAGGAGCTGAAAGAGAAGTTGACCACTGCACCAGTTTTGACATTACCATCAGGCAATGAGGGTTTCATGATCTTCACCGATGCATCAAAGATGGGACTTGGCTGTGTGTTGGAACAGAATCGGCACGTGGTTGCATATGCCTCCCGAAAGCTCAAGCCAAACGAGGTGAATTACCCGACACATGACCTGGAGTTAGTTGCTATCATTCATGCATTAAAGATTTGGCGACATTATCTATATGGTGCCACTTTTGAGATCTTCACTGACCATAAGAGCCTGAAGTATCTTCTGACGCAAAAAGACTTAAATCTACGACAACGACGATGGATGGAGTACATGAAAGATTATGACTTCACCATTGCCTATCATCCAGGAAAGGCGAACGTCGTAGCTGATGCCTTAAGTCGAAAGCAGCTCAGGTGTGCAGCTGTTTTGTCTAGTCAGTGGAAGAGCTTAGAAGAATTGGTGGAATGGTCACGTCAAACGTTAGATGATCGAGTTCGTTTGGCCAATATCCAGATACAGTCTGAGTTATTAAGTGAAATTGTCACAGCACAGTTGGCCAGTGGAGGACTTGACAAGATGAAAGGCTTAATGCAGAAGCCTCAGACTCGTCTTTCTTTGGGAATAGATGGAGGAATCAGATTTGAGAATCGTATATGGGTTCCTGAAGACTCACCACTGAAAGAACGTATCTTACAAGAGGCTCATGGTTCAAAGTACACGGTACACCCAGGGACTACGAAGATGTTTAAGGACATGCAGAGGTTTTTCTGGTGGCCCGGGATGAAAAGAGACATTGCAGCTTATGTAGCCAGTTGTATTACGTGCCAAATGGTGAAGGCTGAGCACTAACGACCCGACGGACTTTTACATTCTATAGAGATTCTAGAGTGGAAATGGGAACAGATCACCATGGATTTTGTGGTGGGTCTACCTCGGACCAAGAGAGGTCATGATGCGATATGGGTTGTGGTAGATCGCCTTACCAAGTTGGCACACTTCCTTGCCTTAAAGACCACTGCCAAGGTGTTAGATTTAGCTGAGCTTTATATCAGAGAGATAGTACGCTTGCATGGCGTACCTGGTTCCATCATTTCTGATAGGGACCCAAAGTTTACTTCCAAGTTGTGGAAGCAGGTTCAAGAGGAACTAGGCACAAAGTTGAAGTTCAGTACAGCTTATCACCCTCAGACAGATGGTCAGTCAGAAAGGACAATTCAGACCTTAGAGGATCTACTGCGAGCTTGTGTGCTCGATTGGGGTGGATCATGGGAGCAGTACCTGCCTTTAGCTGAGTTTGCCTACAATAATAGTTACCAAGCCAGTATCGGGATGCCTCCATATGAAGCTCTGTATGGGAGACCGTGTCGGTCACCACTTCACTGGGATGAAGTTGGTGAAAGGACCTTTTTGAGGTCAGAGGAACTCCAAGTGTATGCTGATAAAGTCGCTTTAATCAGGCAAAGGCTAAAGAGAGCCCAAGACAGACAGAAGTCGTATGCTGATGCGAAGCGGACTGATGTGCATTTCGCTGTGGGAGAACATGTCTTTCTAAAAATCCGACCGCTCCGAGCTATAGCTAAAAATAGAAGAAAGTTGAGTCCCCGATACGTGGGTCCGTTTGAAGTATTAGAACGGATTGGTGAAGACGCATATCGTTTGGCGTTACCCCCTTAATACAGTATGATGCATGATGTGTTTCACGTGTCCAACCTGAAGCGATATGTGCAAGATCCAATCCATGTGCTGAGCATTGAACCAATTGAGCTTCAAGGAAAGCTGTCTTATCCTGAGTTGCCTTTGCGGATTCTAGATACCAAGGTAAAAGAGCTTAAAAATAAGAATATAGAGATGGTAAAGGTTCTTTGGAAGCACCATGGAGAGGATGAGGCCACATGGGAGCTGAAGACGGACATGGAAAAGGCATATCCAAATTTGTTTGTTTGATTGTTGAATTTTGAGGGCAAAATTCCTATAAGGAGGGGAGGATGTTATAATCTCATTTTCCAATACATGTAATGAGATTTGTAAATCTCTCCTAAATGAATAAATAAGACCAATGTGTGATTTCATGGTTTGTTTTGAATGAATTTCGTATATAATGGCCTTGCATGCTTTCTTGATGGGCCTTATTGGCCATTAAGCCCATTTGAAAGAAAAATAAAAAGAAATGAAAAAGGGAATTCCATTTAATAAAAGAATACAAGGGAATAATGGAATAATATAAGATAATGGTTGAAAGTGATAAAAAGGCTAGAAAATAATTTCCCATAATAAGTTTTCGTATTATAAAAGATCCTTGGGGTTCAAGGAACCCAAATGAATAGAATAATAGCCAAGGAAATAAAGAATATGTGGAAAATACCATTAAATAAGGGATAACTTGAAACTGAAGAAAAGGACTCGTTTCCTTGGAATAATGACTCCAATTTTTGTACAATGAGAGATAAACGTGTGAATGAATTTCCTTTAAAATTTGAGGCCAAAAGGACTTATGGATTGGGAGTAATTGAATTTTCAAGTTATCTTTAAAATAGGGACTTTCCTTGTTTTATTGGGATTTCTTTTCCTTTTTCTGAGTCAACGTGGATAATGGTGACCGTTGGATATTAATCCAACGGATCGGGACTCTTCATCAAAGACCCAAGGTCCGGGGACTGTAGCACAGCTTACAGGTGGATTTTCCCCACCTCTTTCCTCGTCTCCTGATGGATGGGCTATCTTGGAAATATTTCCATTGTGATCAGGAGAAGATTACGAGCCACCCATACCCCGATTTGGTAACCTTTGGGTGCTTCTAGACGAAACGCCCAAAAGGGCTAGAACCAGGGTTGGCGGAGAAGTCTGAAACCCTAGAAGAGACCTTCCACTAGCCTATAAATAGGCATCGGGTGGATTCCCTCACCCTAACGTATCCAGGCGACTACTTTTAAACCCTCAAAGCTCCCCATCGCGCTCGATTGCTCGCACTCCGGCAAGGTTGCCGCCGCGGAACCGCCGTGTTCTAAAGATCAGGAGGGAAAGGAGACGACGACCAGTGACCCTCCGATCTTGGACCAGCGTAGATCAAGGCGCGATCCAACGAACCTGGGGCGACGCGCTTAAATTAGGAGACGCTCGACACAGAGCGTTTGATCGGGGATCCAGCGGCTGAGGGCGAACAGCGGGCGTGCCACTTAGTTAGTGGAGACCTCTGACGCGGAGCGTCGGATCAACGTGCGATCCACCGGCGCACTGATCGAACGACCTAGGATTTTAGGTAAATCCTTCTCTCTATCAAATAATCAAGAAAAATGTTTTTCCTTGCTAAAACCCTAGTAATTGCTAGGAATCTCGTATAGGGAAAAGTTATATATGAAAGTTGGGTAGAAAATTACAAGGAATCTGTTAAAAATGATTATGTAACCTGATTCTAGTTCGTTTTGCAAAAGTACTTGAATGGTTAGTAAAATGCATTTTAAATTAATTGGAAACCCTAATTACATGGAAAAGATATTTCTTTGTAACCTAATGGGTTGAATAGAAGGATATTAACATGTTTATTAATAATATGAAGTTTTAATCCGTTTTAATTGCAAATGTGCCTAAATTAGGGTTTATGTCTAAAAAGGAGAGATAATGTACATGAAAACCCTAATTTAGGATTAAAGAAAAAGGGAACCTTGTTATTCCAGTAATTTGTTATATAATGATACTAAAATTGTTAGGAATATTAAAAGGATGTAATTTAAAGGTTTTAAGGGAATTTTATGAATTAGGGTTCATAGCAATTGAAAGCAAAACCCTAACTTTCAAGAAAACCCTAAAATTGGATAGAAACCCTAAGGGACATAATGATGTTGGATAAATATTAATAAAAGTAAATTGTACTTTTATTTCAGGGTTTCTTTGCCTTTGCTTGCTTACTTGGCTATTCTCTTTCATTCTATATCTGAGACTGCAATAAGAGGTATGTGGTTACGCTTATGGCTATACCGCTTAGTTTTCCGAGGTTTTACCGATGTTTCCCTAAATGTGTGAAATAACTGTTAGATGATTTAATTCCTGCCTCTATAAAGTGACTATGGCTATCACAATGATTATATATGTATGACTAGCTAGATCCGAGTCCACCCTGTGGCTATGTCAAGGCTAAGGATAACCTAGAGCAAGGTCTAGGGTATCATGAGTCAGAAACTGGGCTACACATGTGTAGTGCCATGAGACTCTTAGCATACCATGAGTTAAGGAGTGGGCTATCCACGGGTAGTGCCATGTGACTCAGCCCTAGAAATTGATTCACCCATTAGGTGAAGTCATGAGGGGTAAAATGGGAATCTACCATAAGGGAGGTAGTATCCAGATCCATTGTAGGGTCAGCGCAGGGGATAGGGCACACATGGATCGCGTAGTTATACTTAAAACGTAATATTGTTTGTTAATTGATAATTGGATGCAATAATTATGAATAATTGCACGATTAGTGAATCCCCCACATACCAGCTTTGGCTGACTGACGTTTTGTTTGTCGGCGTTTTAGGTACAAAACAAAAAGGACAAACAGTAATCCGTCATATTGTGAAATGCACTAATTAAAGTCCAAGGAGGATTAGTTAGTTAGCCAGAGTTCTGGATAAAAGTATTAGAATTCCAAAATTTCAAAGGTATGCAAAAGTTTTATTTATTACAGCTTTTTAGTTTAGTATAGTAGAATTTATTAATTGTTATCAATTAATTGTTGAACCTTGATCCAGAAATTATGTGTGCGGCTTCGACCTCTCGGTCTCCCTTAATTGGGGGTTATCGGGAGGTGGGGTCGTAACATTTAAGCATTGACATAGTTGTTTCTCCACTTTTGGTATCAGAGCCATGGTTCTCCACTTAATTGTTAATATGTGGTTATACGAAATTAGGGTTAGGGTTAAATGAGAATTAAAGTGCAAGGAGGATTAGATAGATTAGTATCGGTGTGGATAGAAGATTAGAGATCCAAGTTTTCAAAATGTATGTAAAGAAAAATTTTATTACCATTTTCAGTATATTCTGTTAGAATTTAATAATTGTTTATGGTTATATGTCGAACCTTTGATCCGGGATTAATGGGTGCGGCTCAACCTCTTGGTCTCCCTTATTTGGGGGTTATCAGGAGGTGGGGTCGTAACATTTGGTATTAGAGCCTTAATGGGATTAAAACATCCTTCCCCTTAGACAGAGGAAAATCTTGCCAGAACCCAAGGGAGTTATTAGAGGAGTATCCGAAGGAAGATCAAGAGGTTGAGCCGCACCCATTAATCTCGGATCGAAGGTTCGACATATAACCATAAACAATTATTAAATTCTAACAGACTATACTGAAAATGGTAATAAAAATTTTCTTTACATACCTTTTGAAAACTTGGTTTTCTATCCACATCGATACTAATCTATCTAATCCTCCTTTATACTTTAATTCTCTTTTAGTATCACAAGTGCCACTTTACTGTTTGTTCTTTTCATTGTACCTAAAACTCCGACAAACAAAACGTCGGTCGGTCGAAGCTGGTATGTGGAGGAAACAGATAATGTTCAACTATGGTAACAATATAATCATTCAATTAATCATTTAACAATCAAGATTACATTTTAATCCATACAACTCAATCCATACATATTCTCAAACTCTGGGTTGTCCCTGCAGTGGACATAGATTTCACCTCTCTTTTAGGTAACAGAGTCGCATGACACTACCCGAAGGTAGCCCAATATCTAACTCAATGTGACTTGATGGTCCTACCTCCATGGTAGCCATGTACTAAGTCAACCATAGACCTGATGGACCTACCCAATAGGTAGCCATGTACTAGGTCATCCATAGACCTGATGGACCTACCCAATAGGTAGCCATGTACTAGGCCTTTCTCTAACCTGATGGACATACCCATAGGCAGCCATGTACTAGGTTAGCTATTATGCCACAGAGAGAACCAGGATCTGAGTTTATAGGCATATATTCTTTGTGATAGTCATAGCCACATTATAGTTTGCATGAACTAAATAAACATCCAACAGTTTATTTAAAGCAACCGGTAAAACATTCAGAAATCACCGTGAAACTAGAACGGTTATACATAAGCGTAACCACATACCTGTCCAGTAGATTTCTCAAGCTAATATCAATTCCAACCAAGAAAACAATCCAAGGAAGTAATTCAACCACATATTCAAGAATCCTGAAAAACATATGTATTCCATTTACTACACACTTTATCAAGATTCTTTCTATCCAACTTGAAATCGCTTCCTAAGGTTTCTGTATCTATTTTAGGGTTTCGTTTTGCATTTAGGGTTTTCCTTCATCCTTTACCATATTAAACCCTATATTTATGCCATTACTCACAAAACCTTAATTATCTCATCTATTCTTCAATATTAAGGTTATCTTAACCAAAATATAATCCTATTTTCATATTATAGGCACATTAATCATCAATTAAGCTTCTTTTTCATTAAAGCTACTATTTTATCCTTTTAATCCATAACGATATCATTATCTACATCAATCATCAATTTTCAAGTTCATTATAGCCTAACTAACATATGAACTCATTGCCATAACTCTACCTTTTATTCATGAGAAAACCCTAATTACTACATTTTGGGTTTTATCCATAATTAGGAGCTTTTATATTCAAACTGGATTTAGAACATCATAACTCTATCCTATTCATGGATTTGCACAATTAAAACCATTAAAAGGCATATTTTCCCAAATTAGGGTTTCTAACTCCATTAATGCAAACTTAGGTATATGCAACCCTAAATTAAACCAATTACGTATAAAGATCATCCTTTTAGATTCAAACCATCCTTTTTATCATTAACAAGCTAATATCAACTTTAATCATCTATTAAACCCTACTAATTACTTTAATCATACCAAAATAGGGTTCTTTAAATATTAATACATTAAAGTTGATATCTTTCATTACTTTTCGAATTGCATAAGGAATCAGGCTATAAAACTATTTTTAATGGATTCCTTGTGTTCTTATGATCAAAATTCATATATAACATGTCTTAATCGGAGTTACCAATCTTTATTTATGAATTCTGCAATAAAACACTTACTTGGCCAATCCGGGAGCGCCACGTCAGCCCGCCCCATGCAACGTCGACCTTTGTTTGGAAAACATAACGAAAAGACGTGGTTGCCCTTCACTTAAGCGATCGATGCTTCATACCCCGGAGGGTATTTCTGTCCAATGACCGGGGGGGTCATCTCCTACATTCAGCAGCCGAGCAGCGCTGACCCTAGCCGCCGTAGGCGCAACTCTACCCCCTCCTCTTGGCCGTGAACCTCGCCGGAACCCCTTCCATTAGCCCCGCCGCCCTTGGGCGCACCTAGGGTGCTCCTACCTCGTGGCCAAGGAGGTCTATCCTCCGCTCGTGGGCCAGCTGTTTGCGGCCGCTACTGCAGACCGTCGGCTTGTGTTTAGCAAGTTCCCGGGCACGATCTTAAAAGATGGGCTCACCGGCGACGCCGTGGGAGAACCTCGCTTCCACCAGGACTTCCATGCCGCTCCTCAGTGCCCTCGGGATAGACCATTACTCTCCATTAGGGTTTGTACGCAAAGAACTATGAAGAAGAGGAAGGAGGAGGAGGGATGCACGTGGGATCTTTCTAGGACTCGAACTAAAAGGTCTACCCCTTATATAGGGGGTATCCCAGCCCCATATTGCTTGTTCATAAAGAAAATAAGGCTACCCCAACATGGAAACATATTCCTTCATGAAGAAGAAATTCTCTCTCTCTCCATTCTTTTCTAATGTTCTTCATTATTTGTATGTTTTAGGAATTCGAAATTCCTTTTACTTCCTCTCTTTATTCTTGCTTTTTAATCCATTGATCACGAAATTCTATTTCTTTTAATCAAAATTACTTTCTTTTTAACAATACCTCATAATTCATTAATAATGCAACACATAATCCTCTTATTTTGCCTTTTTAGTATTTTCTCTTTCTTTCCTCTTTATTGGGACTCCTTGGATCCCAAGATACTCCATTATTTCGAAATTACTTTTTAAGGATACTTATTATCCTTCTAGATACATCTATATGCATTATTTCACATTATCCTGTTTATTTCTCATTTAAATATTCCTTTTTGAGGATTTCTTTTTATTTCTCTTTTATTTTCCTCATTGGCATTCCTTTTAATATTAACAACCTCATGGATACGCAATTTCCCCAAGAAATCTCATTTATGCCTCTTTCCATTCATTTTCCACCTTATATCATTATTTTCCAATTTCTTTCTTCATAAAGAAATACTTAATTAATCTTTTCTTTTCCTATTGCTTTATTTATGCAACTTTGTATTCCTTGGAGCCCAAGGAACCCAAGAGGCACGAAATCCTCTTTGGATTTGCCTTCTAGAGGTTTCCACATATTTCTTTTATCAATTATTCATTCACTAATTGAATTTTCTTTGTTATTTCCTTGTTATTGGGCCCAATAGCCACTAAAGCCCACAAATCAAACAACAAGGCTATTTTAAACGAAATCCAATATTCTCAACCCAATATATGATTATTTGTTCAAACATTTTTAATATGAGAACTTATATTTCTCACCATATGAACCCAAAAATTGGGGTTATAACATCCTTCCCCTCTTATAGGAATTTTGTCCTCAAAATTCTATGAATCAATCAAACAAACAAACAAACAATTCAGGATAAGACTTCCCATGTCCATCATTGGCCCCTATGTGGCTTTTCCGTACTCATGGCGCTTCCACAGAACCTTTATCATCTCTTATTCTTTTCCCTGAGTTCTTTCACTCTGGCGTCTATAAACTGCACAGGTGACTCAGGTCATTTCAGCCTCCCTTGGGGCTCACTAGGTTCATTGCTCAGCACATGGTCAGGTACCTCACATAGTGCTCTATATTTGGATGCATGGAAAACATCTCCCGTTACTCTATCATGAGGGGTAGGGTCAAACCTAACCTTCTCCACCCATCCATCTCTAATGGACCCATGTATCGGGGACTCAGCTCTCTTAGTTATAACTTAGAGGGGTCGGATTTTCATGTCACATTTTCTCCCCCAGTAACTTGTATGTCAGTCTACTTTGCATCTGCTCACGACTCTTATCGTCTCTAGGCTCCTTTCAGCCCTTGCACAATCAAAGTGACTTCATCTACACGCACTGTGGTCCTTTTCTAATTATCATGTGGTACTTTTCTAACCATCATGTGGTCCTTTCACCAACATCACCTTACTGAAGTGGTGACCGACACAACCTCCCTTACAGAGCTTCATATAAAACCCGATACTGGCTATGGTGGTCATTGTCACATCTTTCATAGGACAAGAACTGTCTCCAGATATTACCCTGAACGAGCACACATGCCCTCATCAGACCCTTTAGTCTGGATCATACTAACCATAGTTAGGGGTGATAAACTATACTAATATTGAGTTCTTCATGTACCTACTTCCTCTAGATGCAGAAAGGGTCGTAATATTACACTCTCGGTCGACAAACTTCTCGACCGAGAAAGACCCAAGTAGATGTTAGACACAACTAACAAGGTAGTTGGCAGTTGGAGATAAACGATGCATACACTTGCTCCAAAGAGTCTGTCGGTCGACAAAACCTCGACCGAGTAGGACTCTCGGTCGACAAAACTTCGACCGAGATGAGTTCTGACAGCAACTTTCAGAATTAATTAACTAGTTGTTGCTAAAGCAACTAAAGTATACTTAACGGCTAGTTAAGCACTTAGAACCCCCTAGAAAGTGTCTAGAACGTCCTTAAGCACTTGTAGGTCATTCCTATAAATAGGACATGCCTTATGACACCTAAACTCACCAATTCTACACTTGAGCAATCCTTGAGCACACACTTGCATTAGCAATCTATTTTGAGAAATTGAGCAACACTTGTAGTAGGCTATTCTTCTCCTTGCTCTAAATTCGTGTCCTGTAGGCTAGTATCTTCTAACCACCAAACCAACATTTCAATATTCATTGGTTAGGAGATCTATATGCTTGATATAGGCAAATCAAGCCTTGTGCATCAAAGGGTAATTGTAATTTCCTATTTCCTTTCTTGTTCACTCTTATTGCTTGTACTCTCCTTGCTACTCCTAGGGTTGGAGGCTGCGAATTGGAGAGGGTCTTAATCTTCTTGGTGAAGAAGGAGGCTTTGCACTACTTCTAGAAGGCTGTTGCAATGGGAGGCTACTTCAAAAAGGAAGGCTACTTCAAGGGGGAGCTTGAAGTTACTTCAAGAAAGCTGCTTCGAGTTGGTGCAACTACTTCAAAGTGAAGGTTGTTCGAAGGGTGTAGAAATTATTGTATTTTATGTAAATTCCTTGAGAGGTAATAAAATTAATACTTTCAAAATCCCGGTTGGGTAAGCAACCGGGTAGTGGATTGACTGCCTTAGTATTTTCTAAGGTTGGAACCACTCTAAACACCTTGTCTCCTTCTTGTTATTTCAATTGTGGTTGTTTGAGTTAAAATTATTTTAAAATAATCATAAAACCCTATTCACCCCCCCTCTAGTGGTTTTTCAAGGATGAGCTTTGGATAGTTGAAGGAGTTGCTTTCACCATTGAAGACATGGAGTTTGAAGCTTTGAAGCTTCTTTGGAGGCGGGTTTTATAACTTAAACCCTTAATATTATTATTATTGCATTCAATTCTTCATCAATTGTTGATCATTTTGTTCTTATTGAAATTCATTTGATCAAATCAATGGAACCACTATGAGAATTACATCAAATTATGAAGGATCGTAGCTTGATGATGATGACATCATCCTAAGCACACATCTCAATAATATCTAAAGCAAACGGTTTCAAAGGACTTGAGACCAAACGGTCTCAAGACCGTTTGGGAACAAATGGTCCCAGACCGTTTCGAGGACAAGTGATGATATAATTGAAGGTTGATTCAATTTGTTACAATTTATTTGATCCTAATGGCTCCAATTTGTGAATGATCCATCTATTGCAAACCCTAATTGGGTTGAGTGTTGAATCCTTAAGTGAATTGAATCAATTAAAGGGTTGATTGACCCAAACGGTCTCAAAACCATTTAGAGGTCAGCCAAATGGTCTCAAGACCGTTTGGAGGTCTATGGTTGAGTATGATTGGGTGGTTGAAGATCCAATGGTTACCAACTGATGAATAATTAATAGTTCAATCGGTGATGGTAACAATGAAGTAAATCCATAATTGATTTGAGTGAATGAAACCCTAGTTGATCCTCTCGGTTTCAAGATGTTTTGGACCAAACGGTCTTGAGACCATTTGAGTCCAAATGGTCTTGAGACTGTTTGGGATCAAACAGTCTCAGACCGTTTGGGGTTCAATTGGATCAAGACCATTTGGGGTCCATTTGATCAAAACCGTTTAAGAGGTTCAATGCAATCAAAACCATTTAGGAGTGTTGACCATTTGAGATAGTTGACCGTTTGAAAGGAAACGGTTTCAAGACCGTTTAAGGGACTAGGGGCCAATACCGTTTGAAGGTCTAACCCCAAGACCGTTTGAGGGTGTGACCCCAAGACCGTTTAAAGGTCATGATCAAAACCGAATGGAGGTCCAAATTGGTCCTAAACCCAATGAAGAATTAGATGGTCTAAAATTAATTGAAGGTTTGATTGATCAACACCAATTGAGGTCTATTTGATCAATACCATTTAAAGGTTCAATTAGTTCAATTATGAAAAGACCAATAACCCCATGAGTGGTTGAAAAGTATACTAATGTTGATTACAATGGAAGTACCTTTAGGGTACTTAAATAATTAATGTAATTTGAGTACTCATCCTTTGATGCTTATGAATGCAAATAAGTACACTATGATAATCATAGGTGTATGTACTCTAATGAAGGGATGAAATAACCTAATTGATGGGAAAACCCTAATTGATGGGAAAACCCTAATCAATGGGAAAACCCTAATTGATGGGAAAACCCTAATTGCTGGGAAAACCCTAATTGATGGGGAAATTTTGATTGAGATGAATTGGGATATGAGAAATTCTAATTGATGTGAATAGTAAACCTTAACCCTAATATAGGGTAATGGAGTAACCCTAATCTAGAGTAAGGACATGAGGAATCCTAATTCAAGGTAACATAATGAAAAACCATAATTCAAGGGGACGCTTCATGAAACCCTAATTTCAGATAATGTCATGATAAACCCTAACCCTAATTAAGGGTGATGGTATGTGAAACCCTAATCCTAATAATGGAATAGTGGCTAATATCTGGATGAGGGAAATACCTAAAGTGGTTGATTATAGGCAACCTTATAGCAAGCGATGCTTTAATCTGAGATGAGTCCATATCATTGAAGATAGTCAGACAATTCTTACGTGTGTTCTATGACCTATGCACTTTATGATAAAGGTGATAGGTTAGTGGATAAAAGTATTAAGATGGAAAATACCTTAATACAACATAAGTTGATAAACTTAAGTAAAGTTAAAAGTAATGAGGGAAGTAATACTTCAAGACCTCATGGATATCACATCCAGCTCTTTAAGAGTGATACCCTTGATGCATCTCAAATCCAACATACCTGAATGAATAACATATGAAGAGTGTTATTCTAATTGTTACATTAAAGATGTTTTAATGAGCCTTGAGAGCCATGAGTAAGTTGTTACCTAGTGAGAGGTAATAAGATGTTTTAATGGGTCTTGTGAGCCATATGAGTAAGTTGTTTCCTAGTAAAGAGGTATCAAGATGATTATAAAGGTCTCTTATAAGAGATGATAACATTCATAATAAACTAAGAAATGGAAACTCAGTAATATGATAATAATAACAAAAGGATACAATAATAATAATGAAATCATGATCATACGTGTTTTTGAATATGCTGAAAGGGGAAAAGAGGAATACTTGCATTACATAAAGAATGTGATTAAGTATGATGGCATGGCCAAAGTTTAATGCTAGTAAAAGGATGTGGTACCTAGGGCTGTATAATTAGGATTGGTTAGAGTCCAATACCTGGCAGAGGCATGAAGCCTGTAATTAGGATTGGTTAAAGTCCAGTGCCTGGTTGTGTAATCAAGATTAGTTAGAGTCCAATACCTGGCAGAGGCATGAAGCCTATAATCAGGATTGGTTAAAGTCCAATACCTGGCTGTGTAATCAGGATTGGTTAGAGTCCAATACCTGGTAGAGGCATGAAGCCTGTAATCAGGATTGGTTAGAGTCCAATGCCTGGCTGTGTAATCATGATTGGTTAAAGTCCAATACTTGGCAGAGGCATGTAGCCTGTAATCAGGATTGGTTAAAGTCCAATACCTGGCTGTGTAATCAGGATTGGTTAGAGTCCAATACCTGGCAGAGGCATGAAGCCTATAATCAGGATTGGTTAGAGTCCAATGCTTGGCTGTGTAATCAGGATTGGTTAAAGTCCAATACCTGGCAGAGGCATGAAGCTTGTAATCATGATTGGTTAAAGTCCAATACCTAGCTGTGTAATCAGGATTGGTTAGAGTCCAATACCTGGCAGAGGCATGAAGCCTATAATTAGGATTGGTTAGAGTCCAATGCCTGGCTGTGTAATTAGGATTGGTTAAAGTCCAATACCTGGCAGAGGCATGAAGCATGTAATCAGGATTGGTTAGAGTCCAATGCCTGGCTGTGTAATCAGGATTGGTTACAGTCCAATGCCTGGCTGTGTAATCAGGATTGGTTAAAGTCCAATGCCTGGCTGTGTAATCAGGATTGGTTAGAGTCCAATGCCCGGCTGTGTAATCAGGATTGGTAGAATCCAATGTCTGCCTGTGAAATCAGGATTGGCATGGTCCAATACCTGGTAAAGGTATGAAGCATATAACCAAAGGATTGGCATAGTCCAATGCCTAGATAGAACATGATGATGTATACTCTTATGTCTAGTATAATTCATTATCTATTTAGCAGATTGGCTAAGGCCAACAGATGGAAACAAGAATAATTCATGGGTGACATATCAGGATAATAAGGAAAAGCTTGAGATGTTGAAATGATATGATAGATAAATGATATACATGTTCTTCCTTTTCCTTATAAAGAGAATAGATGATTTACTGTTCTATCATAGACAATTGCAATACTTTAAAAGATGAGAATGATCTAAACTGCTTATCCTATGCTGAGTTTTATATTATTAAACTACAATAATAATGTTTTTTGCGGAGAGTTATATCTTTCGCTGGGGAAATTTTCAATTGTCTCACCCCCGTGGGATCCAACTTTTTAGGTATATGCGAACAAGGAGATAGGAACCCTACAACAGGGGAAGAGCAGCAACAACAGCAAGGACAACAATGAATTCTCAGGTGGAGACACTGGCTATCATGTCTTATATATAAAGTCCTATGTGTCGTCTCTGTACTCTCAGGTCCTCGGAGTTAGTAGTTAGTACTTTTCATACATCGATCTGAGATTTTGGGCTTAATGCCTCAAGGTTTTAAGTTGCTTATGTATAGTTCTGGCAAAGCAACTGTTGTATGTAATCCTCGAGAAGAGATGGTACATGGTATGTACTTGTGAACCAGAATGTATATGTAATACTTTAGTTCTTGTTATAAGAGTTTCCTAGAATTGGATCTCTTTGAAAAAGGTTTAAATTTTAGTGATTTTCAGTAATCCGCTGCTAACAAACGCTTCTGTTTAAGTAAATCATGTTTTCTTCGAACGGTTCGTTTCATAAGTAGTCTTCTCTGACTAACGATCAGGAGGATGAACTGTTGTTCTGAACTTCAAACATGTTCTAGAGCGTGACATTGTTGATTTCAGAACTCAATGTGAACTTAGGATCTCTATTAGATGATGATGATTGGGATTCCATGTAATATAACCACATCATATAGACACACTTTAGATAGTCTAGGTGCATCCCATAACTGAAAGAAAATGTGGGGCTCCTAGGGAGGGGATAAATTTTTGTTCATGAATTTGTCTTTTTATAGCTCGGGTAATTTTGTCAAAAGGAAGAGATGTTGGATCACGTAGGCTCTTGAGAGAAGGAATTGACCAAAACATTGATTGGATGAAAGGGAATATCTTAATCACTTTCTTAAACTTAGGGTAATCGAAAAACTTTGGTTGACATGTTTCCCATGTGTACCTTCTTCCATTTCATATCTACTATCTCCTCAATTGAAGATGTTTCTGAGTTGTTACTCTTTCATATATGTCCTTCCTCTGCTCCTTCTAGGATCCAAAAAATACATAAGCTTTATTGACAATCCCTACCAACAATCTAGGGGACATCATAAGTCATACATGCTATTTTGACTTTTCTACTTTGTAGAGGGGCTTAATATTCTTTATAGCCTTCACAAGAAGTTTGATTACATTGCCATCACTTAAAGCCATGTGATTGAAAGTTTCATAAAAAAATGACACAAACTCTCTTTGTTTTACTACATTTCATGCAAAAGTTGACCAACTTATCGATCAAGTCTTTTTATCACCTTTTTAATTTCTCAATGTAGCTCAAAATGCCAATGTACATGGTTGATTTTCCCTACAACACCATCCTAACATAGAAAAAGTTCATAATAATATATAACCTTCCTCATTCCCCTATGAGGAGATGAGATTGTCGACCATGGAGGGCAACCACCTCTCTCTATATATGATTGAAGATGAAATTAGAGAAGGATATTATCGCTTTAGAAATCTAAGAGATGGTGGTTTGAAGTAGATATTTACAATATGTGGAAGGTATATATATGTATATATATAGGGAGTTTATTTAATGCCCGTGCGGGTATTAATGTTTCGCTACCCATTCTTGAAAACACAGTGACACTCCTTGTAAATATACGCAATATCAATGACTCTTATCTTCTGTTTCGCGTATCTGCAATCCCTAATTTGGATGAGGAGCGTTGTGATGCCGTACTCCTGGAGCTGCGGGTCCGGACTGGAAACCAGTGCCACCAGCGGACAGACTGCATCGGCGCGGGCGATGTAGAGGCGGTTGTCGGGGTCATGTTTGGAGAAGAGTCAGAGCTCCATGGCCACGCGGCGCTAGGAGTCAAGGGACGAGCTCGAGGACTTGAGATCAGATACCAGGCCGTGGATGAGATCGTCGGTGGAGGAGAAGGAGGAGGCGGTCGTGACGGGTGAGGAGATGAGGATGCGGTGGGCGAGGCTGCAGGCTGCTGCGACGGAGGAGGATGTGAAGTCACCCAACCGGTCGTTGGAGCAGTCGCTGAATGAGCCGGAGGAGGATGTGAAGTCACCCAACCGCGTTTTCCGTCTTAACCTCCACACATCCATCCGCCGAGTAAATCCAAAGGTTTCCCCAGTCGACTTCCTTCTTCCCCCTATTCCTATTTAAGGGAACGAGAGCCTTCTACCGCAGTTAGCTAGGCACAGGATAATAAACACAGAGAAACAAACACCTTTCTTCTCTACCCTCACCATAGCTGTACGGACGACACATCCTTGTCCCAGATATCAATTCTTCCAACTTCCATGAATTGCTCGTCGTACCTTGAGATGGAGGGCAGAGACAATCGGCAGCAAGAGGAGCACCAGATACGGGATCCTGCTTTCCCCCAACTACTACCAAAAATATCCTCTCCTCAAAAGCACAATCAGGAACAGGATGATCAGCTAGACATCTCGGCAAGGGAATAGGCCAACACCCACCATGGCGAGGAAGGCGACGACGCTGACTTCGAGTTCGCCTTCACACCCCATGAGATAGACCTACCATCCATCAGTCTCGCCGACGAGATCTTCTCTGAAGGCGGCATACACCCCATCTACCCCGTCTTCGACCACGGCCTCTTCCACTACTACCACTCCCAAGCCGCTGTTGTAGAGAAACATGATTCTCCAGCCGTGCAACAGTTGCCCCTCCACGACCTCATGATGATACAGAGGCAACAGTCTACGGCGACATCCACATCAGCAACATCAAAAGACACTCCTCTTCTGCATGTCAATCCCCTTACTTGTCCTGAATATGAACCTTAATGACAGAGATTTCAGCAGATACTCTGGATTTTTGTTTCATTGTAAAGCCAGTGTTGTCAACACTCTGCCCGGAAGGTGTTCGACTCTTGTACTTGGGAAGTTGAATCTATAGTTTGTCCTAAATGCTAGTGCAATTCGTAGTTGTAAAAATCTACAAGACATCAAATGATGCATTCTTAAACATCAAAATATATTTCACGCTTACAGTATAGAAGATGACATGTCCAATCTAATCGATACATTATTTATCTTCTTCATTGATGGTTCGATTGGAATTTTGGCAATGGCTAGTATGATCATCGTACGATCTGCGTAACGTGTGATGATGGGCTCTATATGAGCTGATCATTGTCTATTACTAATTGTCTCAACCGAATACAAAATAACCAATTATGACATGCCTATAACTAGAAGTTAGTATTATAGAACCGTTAACTTGGTATGTAGTTGTTCTTAACATTGTAGGATATTTGTGTTGTACTCGAAGGCCACATTTCATTGGTTCATATTTGCTCTGATTATGTATTGTAGGAGAATATGAATATGTATTTCAGAAGTTCAATATGACTGGATACTTCAGGTTTTTATAATTTTCATTTGCAACAATATCTAGTATCAACCACTATGACATTTGAATCATTGATCCAATGATTTTATGTTTTTTATAATTCTTTTATAAGGTTACATCAACACAACTTACCAAAATAAATTAATTCTATCTTTTTGTCTCAAACTTTTTCAATTTACCAAGACGCTGACTGATTCTTACTTTCAGTGTTAGATAATTACTTTTTTCGTCATGATGTTACTTTTTGTCACAGATAGTTACTTTTTAGGTCATGATGTTACTTTTTGTGACGGATAGTTACTTTTTGTACCATAAAGTTACTTTTTGTGTCTTTGTGTTACTTTTAGTGCCGAATAGTTACTTTTCATACCAGATAGTTACTATTTGTGTCCTAGAGTTACTTTCTATGTCGGATAGTTACTTTTTATACCATATAGTTACTATTTGTGTCCTAGTGTTACTTTCTATGTTGGATGGGTATTGTCATACCATACAATTACTTTTGTGTTATGGTGTTACTTGGAGTGTCTGATAGGTACTTTGTTGCATATAAATTTTGGACATACAACACATATGCAGCTCTGACAACCGAATGACACATTTTCCAGTCATTCTATGAAGCTTCCGACTTTTTTTATCATTCCCTTTCGAGTAACTGTTCAACCTAATATAATTAGTTTATTATGTAATTAGTTTGTTACTTTTTACATCCTGGAGTTACTTTCAGTGCCAGAACCACTCTGGTTTTAAGCATCCCTTTGTCCCTCAGATTCCTTAGACTGCCATTAATAGTTTGAACTTGAAAAGGACTTCAAATGATAAATCACACAGATATAGTAGTTCAATTTTGTCTTTCATTCTATGTATATAAAAAGGAGTATTGGGGCTAAGCAAGGATTGTAGTACACCATGAGGCCCATGACCTGGATGCCGCTTTTGGAAAAGTCCCTCACCAGCTAATCCCAACCAGCGTACCCGACGGTGTCTACCTTCCAATTCCACCACAGTTGCGACCCAATGACCGTATCCCTCTGGTCTATCCAGTCCTCGAGACAAATTTTGAGATTGGGATGCAATGGTCCTATTGTTGCTTCCATACATGGTGAACATCCTCTGTTCCACCCTGCATTGCAATGGTACCAGACAAGATGGACTTCGGAAACTCCGGTTGCCTCTTTACGGCCTCTTTGTATATGAAGTTCATACATGGAACGATTGTTCTTACAAATGAGTTTGCATTCAGAACATGATTCTCGTGAAACCACTAACAATAGTACATCAAAAGGTAACAAACAACACTGAAAAATAACTGTACGTTACAAAAAGTATTTATTTGGAATAGAAAGTAACATGCGTCTATTAAAAGTAACAAATCTGATTAGAAAAAGCAAACGAATACAAGTTAAAAATATCTTATACTTCAAATACGATTTATGTTAATGAGTTATGATGGTGTTATTGGTGAACAAAATTTTAGTTTAGTGACATAACACTAACATAAACTATGTGAAATTATTTAGAGTTTTCTATGGAAAGTCTGTTTTTGGAAATTCCTATTTGGCATATCGTTGATAATTCAACCTCTATTGAGCGGATGCGGTCAAGCCATTACATCTTGTGTATATGTGTATCAAGTTTATTTGTGTATGGAGATGCATAGACTCAAGCGTTTGATTGTTATGCAATGTAACAAATCAGTTACCAAAAATAACATTAGGCTAAAAACTTCAACATTTTCTCATTCTAGTTCCCACCATTTGAGATGAGTACGAAAAGTAACCACTTAACACAAAACGTAATTATGCGGTACGAAAAGTAACTATTTGACACAAAAAGTAACTATTGGACATAAAAAGTAATTACATGTTACGATAAGTAACTATTTGATATGAAAAATAATATTTGATAAAAAATAGTAACAAAATGACTACAAACTCACATAATACTTACTAAAAAAACTTACACTTACACTAAACCCACAATTGGGTAAGAATTGGACTAATCAAATTGATACGGATGAGAAGTAACTATTTAGCACAAAAAGTAATTTAATGCTACAAAAAGTAACTATTTGATACAAAAAGTAACCATTTTACATAAAAAGTAATTATGTGGCATGAAAAGTAACACGTTAACATGAAAAGTAATATTTGATCATAAAAGATAATCAAATGATTACAACTGTATAAGTGTAACATAATATATTTTCATTTGTTCTATACGTCATTTATGCGTAGTCATTCCCTAGAAGCTTATTAAAACACTTGTTACCATCACTTGAGGATTCAACTCAAATTGTCCATTGTGTAACCTGTGAAAAAAAGTAGGGTACCTATAGAGGTATCACTATATTTATTTAACTTGTTGTGGAAAGCCAAACTTGTATGTACGTGGACAACCACCGATGCCATAACCCACACATCTGAAAACAATCTTGTAGAAGCCTCACAAATTCGATAGAATTTATGAGGTACTGGACATGTGGATTAAAATATTCTACCCAAGTAGGTGAAATCATTTTTATTAGTAATGATTTTTGTGCATGCACCTTCATTTCTGTCTTACACTTCATTTTAGTCCTGATTATAATTTTTGTATAACGTTACACCAACACAACTTACCAAAATAAATTAATTCTGTCTATTTGTCTCGAACTTTTTCAATTCACCAAGACACTGATTGATTTTTACTTTCAGTGTTAGATAATTAGTTTTTTCATCACGATGTTACTTTTTGTCGCAAATAGTTACTTTTTACGTCATGATGTTACTTTTTGTGACAGATAGTTACTTTTTGTGTCTTTGTGTTACTTTTAGTGTCAAATAGTTACTTTTTGTACCATATACTTATTATTTGTGTCCTAGAGTTACTTTATATGTCGAATAGTTATTTTTATACCATATACCATATAGTTACTATTTGTGTCCTAGTGTTACTTTCTATGACACATGACATCCAATCCATTAGGCGCACAATTAGGGACTACATCCACATACTTTCAGAGAGGCATCCCCATTGGAATAGAAGCCTCGGTGCTGACCATTTCATGCTCTCATGCGATGACCGGGAGAGAAAGCTTTTCCTTGTTTCATCAAATGTCATCATCTTGTATATACATTTGTGTCTGCCCATACTGCATATACGTGTTATTATGTAAACGAATTTTGTAGATTTGTAACTTTATATGTCAAGGTAATTTTTGTCGTTCAACCGTTATCCTTAAACTAATATACTCTTCCTTATTTTCAGGGGCCCGGTGCATCAAAAGCCTTGATTAACTTATACAACAACTCCATCCGGGTGCTGTGCAATGCAAACATATCGAAAGGGTTCAACCCGACCAAGGATGTGTCTCTTCTAGAGATCAATCTCAAAACAAGCCTGACCACCGGGATTATCGGTGGTCCATCTGCTTCAGGCCGCCCAATCCTCGCATTCTTTGCAGGTGGTGTACATGGCCCCATCCACCCTATCCTTCTCGAGCACTGGAAGGGCAAGGACAATGACGTACAGGTATACGAGTACCTACCCAAGGGGGTGGATTATTATGACATGATGAAGTGGTGGAGGCCATGTATCTGGAGTGTGTACCGGTAATCATCTCAGACATTTACGTGCTCCCCTTCTCGGATGTGCTGAACTGGAAGTCCTTCTCAGTTCAAGTAGCAGTGAAGGATATACCGAGGCTCAAGGAGATTTTGCAGAGCATATCGCCGAGGCAGTACATAAGGATGTAGAGGAGGGTGAGGATCGCAAAGAGGCACTTTGTGGTTAGCAGTCCTCCGACGAGGCTCAACGTCTTTTACATGACACTGCTCAGAAGGATGAATATTCAGATCCATCCACAGTGAGCCTTTGTAAATTGAAGGGAAGAATACAGCTTTAGCCTGACGGCATTTTTCAGTTGACTTGGTGTGGCATTCAGAACGTTGGAAATGGTTAAAGCCAGCAAGTTTTCACCTGCGCGGAGATCGAATGTATGCTTGCCATGTAGACTGTAAGAGGTTGATTCTCTATAGTTCGGTTCCATTTTGTATGACAAATTGAGCTCATGTGACTCGATACTCAAGCTCCTCAAACCCGTGCCGCCCAACTCCGACGTCGACCCGACTAACCTCCGGCGTATCCTACGGCTCCTCTCCTCCCACAGCGTCTTCCTCGAGCACATCGACTGAGACGGCGACGACAAAGCCACTCGCAGGTACAACCTGACAGAGGTCGGCAAGACCCTGCTGGTCCCTCCAACGGGTGCCGGCGTCGCCGCTGGACCGTCGTATGCTGGAGCGGAGCTTGGAAGCTGTGAGGCGGCGGTACAGGGCACATGATGTGTAAAAGGCAACACTTTCGGCCGGTTGGCCGAGTCTATGACGTGGATCAGAGACTTGGATGCCAGGTCAGGCTCGGATTCGATGAGGCTGATGCAATCCATGAGGGAACGCAGCAACGGGTGCCAGGACTTGGATGCAGAAATGACAACCTCAGTCGCCAGTTTCCGGCGACTGTTGTAGCAGTGGAGACCCGGTAGGTAACACTGTCCACACCTCCTGTCGTACCGGCGAAGACGGAGAAGGGGATTTGTTGCGGTCAACTGGGAAGGCAGCCGCATCGGGAGCATCGAGCTTCGTGTTGCAAGCAGGCTCAGGGACAAGCTTCGTGTTGCAAGCAGGCTCAGGGACAAGCTTCGTGTTGCAAGCAGGCTCAGGGACAAGGACCCCGTAAAGGTCATCTAAGGATGAAAGGCATGAGGAGAAGATCTCGGCGAGGTCGCTTCCTGCTGCT
Organism: Alisma plantago-aquatica; assembly: GCA_963693085.1. Lineage (NCBI taxonomy): Eukaryota > Viridiplantae > Streptophyta > Magnoliopsida > Alismatales > Alismataceae > Alisma > Alisma plantago-aquatica. The sequence continues at coordinate 1,280,425,307 of OY856409.1, forward strand.
CCATCGGCATATCACGCTTTTCCCGCGACGTGGGGCGCGTCGGGGAGGCTGTCGACCTATTGGTAGGCCTCGAACTCGGCCCTGAGCAACAAGGGAAGAGGGGGCGGAGCAAAGTCAGGGAAGGCGGAGGAGAAAGCAGGGATCGAGTCGGAGTAGTACAGGGGAGTCAGTTGCTGGGTTTCCTCCGCTTCGGGCGCAACGGAAGCCCACGATGGTGGCAGGCGGCAGCGCAATGGCTTCGAAGAAGTCGTGATCGTCGACCTGCTGGCTCTGTTGCTGGCCGAAGAGGAGATGCTTGTCCTGCAACAGGAGTTCAGAAGCCGGGAACAAAACGATTAGTGAGCACTATTTACGAAAGGTGCCACCACGTCTCCATGCACGGGAAATATTTGTATAGTACCCTCGCGGGTATTAAAAATAGACCCATATATATATATATATATATATATATATATATATATATATATAGTCAGGCTAGAATACACTCGAGTGTATCCGGAGCGGAATACACTCAAGTAGTTTTTCATGATGCAATATTTTTATTGAAAATTTAAACTGTTGATCTTATTAAACATCTCGTAAACAACTCATACCAAAATTTGAGCACATTTGGATATGTATAGCTCATCTTACGAAGACCGTAAAAATTATGCATTTCAAATTAGTTTCGGGCGTTGATTTTGTTGCCCTTGGATGAGTGACTTACACTCATCTAAATGGGCTTAAAATTTGTATGTAGCCTAGTTATAGTATGACAGTGAAGATCAACAATTTATATTTTACAAAAAATAGTCTTGATATGTATTCATGTGATCCGTACACTCAAGTGTATTCTAGCATGACTATATATATATATATATATATATATATATATATATATATATATATATATATAGTCAGGCTAGAATACACTCGAGTGTACAGATCACGCCGTACACCTCAATGGTGTTTGCCTATCTAGACCATGTTTTTTCAAAATCTAATTCATTGATCTTCATGGTTACAATAATAATAGGCCACATATCAAATTTGAGCTCATTTGGATGAGTATAAGTCACTCATCTAAGGACAACAAAATCGACGCACAAAACTAATTTGAAATGCATGATTTTTGCCTCCTTTAGATGCACAACCTATAAGTGTCCGAATGAGCTAAAATTTATTATGTGGTAGGCTCTTAAGATAATTAAGAAGATCAACGGTTTATATTTATCAAAAAGTTACTCTATCTTCAAAAATGACTGAGGTGTACGGTGTCTCCGGTACACTCGAGTGTACACTAGCCTGACTCACTCTTTCTCTCTCTCCCTCCCTCTCTCTCTCTCTCTATATATATATATATATATATACATATATAGTATGACAATGAAGATCATTGGTTTACATTTAATAAAAAATTTTTTGATATGCAAACACAACTTGAAAGTAACGTGCGATCTGGACGCTCGAGTATATTCTAGCGTGACACTCTCTCTCTCTATATTTATATATATATATATATATATATAATCTATATGACTAATGTGAATGTTGCCTGTGCTCTTATCATCAGAGTGAGCTCCCAATGTCTGCAGCACAAAGAATTGATGAGATGGTACGGTACTGGGCAGCACAACTTGAAGTTGAAGGGCCAAGCCTGTCAGTAGAAAGTTATAATTACGGGCCTATTAAGGACCCCCAAGGAATTCTGTGTGGTCCATTCGGGCCTGATACCGTCGTCGCAAGTATAATATATGTTCGGCCCATTTGACGGGATGGGCAGCGATGCCTCCCACTCTATTTGGGTCCTCCCTCAGACAAGGAAACTAAGCCCTAGGGAAAAATAACCTGCTAAAAATAAAACCAGCTCCTCACTACTGCTCGTCGTCGGTCGAGGGCCAGCAACTGCAGCATCAGCCGAGCTTGCGGAACGTACGGTAGTCAACTGGAGAGCAATGGCCAACAAGAGGCAGAGGGAGGCGAGGAAGCGGTTCAAGTCCGCGAATCCGAACCTCTTCCCGGCGCCGGAGCCGCCCAAGGACCCATCTTCCAAGAAGAAGAAGAGGAACAAGATGCTGGGGGTCAGAAGGTCCCGGAAGGCGACGAAGCGCGTCGGTGGTGATGCTTCTGGTGACAGACAGAGCTCATTCAGGAAGCACCCACTCCGAGTGCCTGGTATGAGGCCAGGGGATAGCTGCTTCATCTGCAAGTCCGCCGAGCACATTGCTAAGCATTGTCCCAAAAAGTCCGAGTGGGAGAGGAATAAGGTCCGCAGGCACCTCTAGTCCCATTTGCTATCATGACTAACTCTATCAAATAGAGTTATAAAGTTGTTTTTTTCTCCTTATAGTTGAACTTAACTTCTTAGAATAAACCAGTGCGTGCATATTCCCGTTGCAAAGTTGCGGATTCTTTTCTCACCCCTCCCTTTCCTATATTGGTGTGTCATTAGAAGCAACTCAACTGAAGTCTGAATGGTATGTAGACGAAACAAAGTAGGAATGACCACAGGGGTCCCTGTTTATGGTTACGTTAATATTGGTAACTCAGTGGCAGCTCTGATGGTACCATGAGTATAAAATATAGATTGCAACTGATGCACGTATAGGCCTGTCACAGACGCCGTCAGCAAAGCAGTAGTCTTTGGTGTATCCAAGTAATATAACCCGTCTGGTCCCTCATGGCCCGAACCAATCCTCATCCTCGTGGGCAGATCTTGAAAAACAACATCGTCCGGGTCAAAAGTAATAGAATACCTTAGGCTCTTCGCAGTTCAACAAATAACAGATTCAATAGAAATTTGAGAACATAAAGGGCTGAGCGCAACAAGAATTGCTAGGAGTGCAGAAATTCCCTATGCCAGAAACAAGAATCTAAGAACCATCAACAAGTTTAACATCTGGAACAATAAAAGTTTTATGAAGTTAAGAAAATAATGCATAATTGTCAGAAATATGGGAGGTGGTGCCAGAGTCAATCACCCATTATTTTTATCATAAGGTGTAGAGGAGGCAAGGAGAGAAGAACCTCCAATAGTAAAGACATCAACTGTGGAGGGAGCGAGACGGGCCTGAACCAACTTTTCGAACTCAGAGCAAATCCATTCCACAGATGGCTGGGATGAAGAGGATGGTGCAAAATTAGGTTGATCTGCAGTGACCTGATTCGCCCATGCACGCTTACCATGCATAATCCAACTATGGTCTTCAATATGGTTTGTGCATTTATAGAAGTGACAGTAGCGCAGTTCAAAAGAAGATGGGTCAGGACCAGCTGAAGAGGAACCATGACCAGGCCCAACAGTAGAGCGACCATGACCTCGGCTACGGGAGGAGTCTCCGGAGCGGACAACAAGAGCAACAACATCAGAGTGATCGGGTGACACATGAGAGAGATGGGAGCCGTTGGACCATTTTCAGGACATCATGTAGGGTAGGCAACAGGTCGCTGGACAAGATCTGATCAACCACTCTAGAGAATGAGTAGGGCAAGCTCGCAAGAAATTGCACGAATTGAAGTTCATTGCGCTTACATTGGTTTTAGTGATATCATCAGAGAGGGGGTGATATACCTCAAATTCGTCCCAGGGAGAGCATCATTGATTATAGTACTCCATCATAGATTCAATAATAGAATAATCCTTTTCAGCGAGGTGTTTGAAAATTTCAAAAACTTTTTTTGGATTTTGCTGATGAGAGTAAACATGTGAGAGCTGGTCCCACATGGCTTTGGCAGTTCGCAAGTGAAGGAGTGATTGACTGATTTTGGGCTCAACACTGTTGACCATCCAGGTCATTACGCCGGAGTCCTCCTTAGTCCACATATCGTAGGTTTGCTTAGTTTTCTCGTCGGTGATATCAGAAGGTATGATAGGAGCATCCCAAGTAAGATGTGAGTAACAACCATGAGCTTTGACATAGAATTCGAAGGCCGCATACCAAGTGTGATAGTTGGAACCATCTAACTTCACAATAGTGATGCAAAGCGTCCGAAGTGACTCAGCAGACACCATCAGAAGGATATGCCAGAAGACAAATGCGTCGGCAAGAAGCAGTAGCAGACAAAAAAGGGACCCAACTCAGGTGCAAGAACAATAGTTAGCAGGCAACAACAGTAGTCAGCAAGTAGTAGTAGAAGTAGTAACCTAACTCATGGGCAATAGAAGGTCTGGATCAATAGATCCGAAGAAACCCACAATGGGGCAGTAGGGAGCAACAACATATGTGGAGCATCAGATATGAGAAACCCGTGGAGGGGCAGAAGAGATTAGAGAAAGACCTACACCACCATAGGGAGAGAGTTACTCCACCATAAGGTTCAGGCAGGCAACTGACGGAGTCCTTGTTAGATCTTCAACGTGCAATATTTAGAAAGTGTCTGTGACACACGGAAGAAGGTGGAAGGGAGGAGGAACAACGACTAGGGTTGATAAAGGAAGAGATGGGGAGAGGGGCTAGGGTCACAAAGAAAGAGGAGGAATTAGGATTGGGTGAAGAGGTTCGATACCATATAGAAGGAAAAAAGTCTTATTTGATGAGTATTAAACAAATACAATGCTCTCTCTTTTATAGAATAAGAGAGCAAGTCAGAAACAGAACTAGGCTATATGGGATAAAAGAAAAGCTAAAGACAAGCCAAGTCTAAGGCCCATAACAAAACAAATAACACAATAAATCATATATACTAATAAACGATATTGAATGACTGAAGTTTACGAAAAATACTACTCATTTTACTAGGACCATTGTTATATCTTACCTTACTAGATGTACAAGCTACATTTAGTCACCCATTATAATATTGTGTTTTGTTGGAATAATACCGTTTTTGTCATTTTCTCCTGTTACAAATTCATATTGTATGGGAAAAATTAGTATTCCGATGAAAATATAAAGCCACAGATATTCTAAGATTACAGATTCACAACTTCTGTTTACGATGGCATCTCAAGAAAGTTATATGTATATGTTACTGGTTTAGTAGCCAATTAACTGACGATAAACCATTTGTTATTAGCTATAATGGACTCTCAAGTCCATATAAAGATGTCCGAACTCAAATCCACAAACCCTCACGGGAATGCATTTGTGGTTTAGGAGTTTTTACTTGTCATATACTTGATTATACCACCTTTATTCTTAGATAAAGTTTATTCCACATTATAACGTCAACAGCTTATATAAGGGGGATTTTATTTTGTCTTAGATTAAGAAATTGTGCTGGGTTTTAACAATAATTTGGCATTGCCTATTGTTCTAATAAAACATGGTGATTGCTTGTGTAGCGGTCTACCAAAATACAACCAAAAAGGTGTCCGAACTTCAATCTGCTAACACTCACGGGAATGCAATTATTTTAGGAGTTTTCACATCTCATATGCTTGATTTCCACTTTTGTTTTTAGTTAAAGTTTATTCTACATTTATAATGTCAACAGCTTATATAAGGGGGCTATTATTTTGTGTTTGATTTAGAAATCGTGCTGTGTTTTAACAATATTATGACATTGCCTATTGTTCTAATAAAAATATGGTGATTGCTTGTGTTATGGACTACCAAATCACAACCAAAATACTAGACGAAATTTATGTATCAGTTAATGATTCTATCCTGGATGCTAACATGAACTGTTGGCATGGGATTCTCTCATTGTTAAGTACCTTTGCTGCTTTAATTTAGTATTGCTTTTACATTTTGTTTTGTTGCTCTTTTTTCTTCTTCTATAAGTTACCATTTACTACCTTCGGTATAGTAACTATTCTTGAGTTCTTTTAGAACTGATGACATCTACTTCTTCCAGATTTGTCTGCTCTGTCGTAGACATGGTCACAGTCTTAAGAATTGTCCAGAAAAAACTGAAACTGATGACAGGAAGCTTTGTTATAACTGTGGAGAAATGGGCCACTCTCTTTCAAAGTGTCCTCAACCACTTCAAGATGGTAATGAACTTCTCCCTTGTGCCTTCTGTAAATTCCAAGTCTCTCGCCTTTTCAAATTTCAAACTAGGCTGTATAAGAAATTTTCACAAATGAAGTCCATGTGATCGGTGATTTTGTGGCTTATACAATGAAACTTTCCTACTCCAGGTTTCAGTAGTGGCTGTTTTGTTCTGTATGGTTTTGTTTGCTTACTATACCTTACTGCCTTCTGCATGTATGTTGACCTTTATTATGTTGCTCCCCGTGTTACCAGCGGTGAAAAAGACAACATATTTCTGTATAGTATCTATGACATAATAATGTACTACTGTGAGTCAGTTTGTTCAATTGTGTTTACAGGAGGTACGAAGTTTGCAAGCTGTTTCATTTGTAATGAACAAGGCCATTTGAGCAAGGATTGCCCGAAAAATACTCATGGAATCTATCCCAAGGTATTTTGACCAACTCTAATTTTCATCTTTCTGGAAGTAATCTGCTTACAGATTTTAACTAGCTTCAATCAATTTGATAGAAACTAGAAAGGGTTCATTTAGTTCATATTGCCATTTGAAAGATTTTGCTTGACTGGACAATGTAGGAGAATGGTCGTATGGTTACATCTGATGTTTTATACTTGTCTAGGCGGTTCTCCCCACCCAGGAGCCTAGGCATTCCTAGACATTTTTTATTTTAATTTTCTCTCTCTCACACACACATATTGACACGGTTAAATTAACTAATATATTGAGCTATATTCACATATATACATTACTCCGTATACTTATTGTTTATTTGTAAGCCTAATCGATCATAATTTGGCTTAAATCACACACAACAGACCTATATTGAATCCAATTGGCCCTAATTTGACCTAATTTTGATCTAAATTAGACCTAATTTGACAATTGTATTTAGTTTTGTCGTAAACCAGACCTTAATTGGTATAACATTATCTAGTCACACCTAATTCCCCTTAGTTTGAACTATATTGGCCTAAATGAGACCTAATTTGGCCAAATCATACCCAATTTCTCAAACTCAGGCCTGTTTCCCCAAACCAGACCTAACTTGCCATTTCAGACCTGATTTGACCTGAATCAGACATATTTCAACCATAATATGACTCATGTTGATCTTTTTGATCCAGTTCAGATCTAAGTCATGCTAATTTGACCTTTAAGTGGCTTAATTTGGGTCCAAATGGTCTTAGGCGTCCACTTACATCAGTTGAGGGCCTGGACGCCTATTTACGCTCCCTCCCTAGCGCTTAGCTGCGTGCTTTGATAACTATCGACAGATTATTCCATCAAGGATAACATCTGTGCTAAGGTCATGTAAGATAATCCAACTAACTTGATATATCAAAATAAGTTCTAAGATTCGCATTTTTTATAGTATCTAAAATGGGAACGTAACTAGCCAGTGTAGTTGAGATGCAAATATGTTACAACTTACACCCTTCATACCCCATTAGGTCTTCTCCTGTTAAAAACAGAGAAGATAAAAAACACAACAGGCAGTTTTTTCATGCAAAATGTTTGCTTGGGTAAAAGAGTAACATGGGCATATTATTCGAAAAGGCATTGTGGTAAGGATAGGGTTTCGGTTAATATATTGTGAAGTTTCCTTGTTAACTCGCTAGTTTAATAGTACTAGAGAACAAACACGTGCACGTGCATGTGCCATATTATACATATTTACTTTACGTAGGATAATTTTTTAAAGAAAACATTTCTTACATTTTTAAATGACTATTTGCATCGTAATTTTAAAAAATAAAATCCGATGTAGGCAAAATATGCATATAGTTGTTTCATAGATCGTTTTAAAATATTTTGATAAAAACTATTTATAAGAATTGAAAAATATCATTCAGTTTTTATGTTCAATTCATGAAAATATTGAACCTGTTAGATAAATAAAAAAAACTGAGAACCCCATTCAAATGTTAAATTACCGTTAAGATATTTAAAAAGCTACTATGTCCGTACCCTATTGATCGATAAGAATGATGAGACCCTTAAGACACACACACACATATATAACTTGATAAAATAGAAGTATGTATTACTTCATCTATTGCCCACTACCATGCGTCTTCATGCCTTTCTTTGCTATTAATTGCATGTACCCTAATTGAAGATGTACCATCAATCATCTAAGCAGTTTGTTATTATAAATTCGATGTAGGTGACCACTTTCTACATTCATCCTTGTCAAATTTAAGTGTAGTAGAAACATGGGTGAAATGAAGTAATGAACTTCAAATTTGAAATACATAATTATTCACTCAACTCATCTTAATACACCATGACATAAGAATTCAACAAGTGACATTTCTTCCACCAATTTATAATGCCTCCAGTTGTTCATTAACTGGAGGGTCCCACGTTCCAACATAATCATTTTAAATAATCATAAATAAAAGCTCATTTTGTTGGGTGCATACTTGTTGAGGCGCCCGACTAGTCGACTGGTCGTTTTGGTGGCCAACGACTGGCCTGCCGCCCAGGTTTTTCATCATATTCAACTCCCGCCCAGACCGGCTGGTCACCCTGTAAGTCGATCGCTTATTTGGTGGACCCGACACTTTTTTTAAAATTTTTAAACTAATTATATATATTACTTATATATATATATAACTAATTATATAACTATATAACTATATACTTATAGTTATATAGTATATATAACTATAACTATATAAGTATATAACTATATATATTAGTAATATATAACAAATTATATATTCCTAATATATATAACTAATTATATAAGTATATAACTATATACTTGTAGTTATATAGTATATATAACTATAATTATATAAGTATATAACTATATATATTACTAATATATGAGTATATAACTAGCATATTTTGTATATAAGTATATAACTATATATTACTAATATATATAACTAATTATATGGAAAAAAACCCTACGCCTGGGCGGCCTACTAGTCGGCCCGGTCGCCCAAGGAATCAGGGTGATCGACTGGCCGCCTTGACAAGTATGGTTGGGTGTATGTTTTTAAATTTTTCACCAGCACATTTTGCCATCCAATAAATCTTTAACTTGATCCCTGGCTGGCACTTGTTAATTAATGTGAAAACAATTAAACCTCAACCTTGTAGCCAATGTTGTCCCCAAGACGACTTGTGAAAACAATTAAACCTCAACCCTGTAGCCAATGTTGTCCCCAAGACGACTTGTGAAAACAATTAAACCTCAACCTTGTAGCCAATGTTGTCCCCAAGACGACTTGTTTTTTAAAATGAGAGGGCGTTGAAATAAAAAAACAGAATGGGCGGCCGCATAAGCGGTCCAGCCCATCAGCCGGTTAGATTAACCCCTAAGAGGCAATTAACCGGCTCTAAAAAAGTCGGCCGCTTTTTGCCCAATTCGCCTGCTTTTGGCCTGCTATTTTCCCTGCTTCTTGCCTTTTTTTTTTTGAAAATTCTGCTGTAAACTTGTAACATCAAGTAAATTATGTGGCCCAAGTATTATTGACAATGACATATTAAACTTTTATACATCAAATGTCCTATGATAAGCCAGAATTCTAATTTAGAATGCATACTTTGTATGTAAGATGTAATAATAGGGTACTGTTGTCATGTATCCGAGTAAATCATATGTAACTATTATCTAAGTTAGAATGCATACTTTGGTTATAACTACTGTTGTATTCTATGACTAATTGATGATATGCAAATGTCATAATAAGTTAGTAAGGTATCTATGATAAATCTGTTGTTTACTGTTTAGCTATGTAAACATGTGATGCAAAGTTGTTGTTGTATCATCTACATACACTTACTATTTTACAGTTGTGTAAGGTATTTTATCTATGATAAGTCTTTTTTTACTATATTATATCCCTAATCATTGTTTTATAGTTGTGTTATAAACTATTTGGGTGTTTATATTATTGTGTATAGTGTTTGGATATGTATACAAGTTCCTAAAAATATAGTATTTATTACATATATGTGTAATTTTGCCTCCAAGTATATATGAAATTAAAACCCACTTTTTAAAAAATTGTTTGTTTAAGGAGTGACATGGTGCTCTCCGCACGCTTACCACTTTATGCTTTTTAAATGTGAAATGCCATTTTCATCACAAAGAACATAAAAAAGTAAACAAATGAAAAAAGTCTATGAAACATTTGAGTTGTTTTAAACCATGGTAGATAAAACAAGCACAAAGCATCACCTCTCGTTAAGTGTTCATGTCTAACTCTCTATCACGATTGTGGAATCAGTGGGAGAGAACCCTTGACATCTCCTCACAGTCAGGTTGCTTGCATATTTATATACAAGAAACTTTACAGACTTTATGGAACAGCTATAAGGCCAGCCATGCTATATGGGAGTGAATGTTGGGCAGTGAAGAAGCAAGATCACAACAAGATGAATGTGGCTGAAATGCGTATTGTGTGGGAAGATAAGAAAAGATTGTTTTAGGAATGATTATATTAGGAGCAAAGTAGGAGTGGTGAGCATCGAGGACAAGTTGCATGAAGACCGTCTATAAGATGTTATGGATGCGTATAGTGCAGACCAAAAAATGCACATATTCAAAGCAATGTTATTGAGTCAAGCACAACAAAAAGAAGCTTAGGCGGACCTAATTAACTTCGGAAGAGCTCATAAAGAGAGATTTTGAATCTTTACATCTTGACAAGAGTATGACCCATAACAGAGCTGATTGGAAAAGAAGGATCCATGTAACCGACCCCAACATGGTTAGGATTGAGGCTTAGATTATGATGATGAAAATTTAAAGACTTCACACATAGGTCCCTGACCTTTTCTCATACTTACAATTAGGTATGTATGCATACATATTAACACTCCCCCTTAAGATAGAGCTTATATATTATATGTATGTGTCCAACTTGTTACATAAATATTGAACCAGATAACCATTTAGGGACTCTGTAAACAAATCGACAAACTGTTGTTCAAATCTGACAGGTGACAACTGAATCAACTTCTGTTGAATCTTTTCTCTCATGGAAGACTAGATTGCACGTGATATGGACAACAACCTGATTGTCACACTTCAAGTCCATAGGAGCTTCCCGCACGAAGCTAAGCTCCTTTGACAAGTGAGGTGTCCATAGCAATTCACATGTGGCTAGGGCATAGCTCTGTACTATGATTCTGCACTGGACCTTTCTATAATAGTTTGTTTCTTGCTCTTCCAAGACACAATTTTTCCTCCCACAACGCAACAACCAGAGATAGACCTCGATTGATACTAGATCCAGCCCAATCGACATATTAGAAACCGTGTACCTTGTAGATGTGTATGGCTTTGATACAAAAGTCCCTTGCCATATACCTCAGAATGACTTCTTGAGATACCTCAGAATGTGCATAACAACCCCATATGATATGTTCATGCTTATCCATGCTGATTGACGACACTAGTGGCAAAAGCAATATCTTGCCAAGTGACAGTCAAATAAATCAACTTCCCAACAAGCCTTCTGTACATCCAAGGATCATCAAGTTACTCCCCACGCTCCATGGATAATCTGACTTTAGAGGATCCATTAGAGTATCAGCAGGTCTAGCCCTAAGCATCTTTGTCTTAGTGAGAAGATCTAAGACATACTTCCTTTGTGAAACTACGATCCCAAACTTAGACCGGACAATTTCAACCCCTGGAAAATATTTAAGACTACCGAAGTCCTTTGTTTAGAATTGGCCTTGCAAAAAAGAGCTTTTGTTGTGTAATGCAATGTTTGTCATCCTCAGTGATCACAATATCATCAACATATACCACCAAGAAAATGCTCCCATAACTCTGCCTTTTGTAGAAGACTGAATGATCTATGGTTCACCTATTAAATCCAAACTTAAAATGAGCACTGCCGAATTTGCCTAACTAGGCACGAGGCGACTGTTTCAGACCATAGAGAAACTTGTGAAGACGACACACTAGATATGACCCCTCGAGCAACAAACTGATGGAGCTTCCACTTGCGTGGAGTTGCGTGCACCACTAAAAATCCGAAAGATAGTAAGTCTTTTAGGTTTAGCCTTGCTTATACTAGATTAAAAACTCCACCCACGTATGCTACGATACGTGGAAGTCTTATCGTAGTATAGTTAAGGGTCGAATCCACATGACAACGGTCTTGTTAAGATCAACAGGATGGAAAACGTTAAAATTTCATTTAACTCCTTAACAGTTGGTATTTAGATCAAAGAGTTGGTTTGGTTGTTTAAACTAAAACGCAAGTAAAGTAAAAGCAAGAAAGTAAATTTAAGGTTATAAACAATGTTAAGAAACTACTAGGATGTGATCGGCTTTCGCCACCACTACACATGGATCAAAACATACATCACAATAACTTGGCTTGCAAAGAAAAGAGTTTAAACAGTTAGTATCTTTGTAGACTTAGCCTCCTTTCGGATAAGTAACTATGAGAAACGTGGAAGTGTTGCAATGCCAGCCATCCCCAGATGAATGGTCACTTACTTTGCATCACTCCCCTCGCAAAGTGTGTTCCTCAACCCATCAAGGTTGTACTTTCATACGTCAACTGATTCTATTTCATAGTATTAAAGTACAACGATGGAGGTGAGTATACTCCACTCCTTGAGAAACGCTCCTAGATACCGAACCAAACGTATGGTGACTACATACAATCTGGAACCAACAGGCAGTCGATATTCGAATATAGAAGTACAAACATAGACAATTTGCACTAACAGATAGTAGATAACACAAGTTGGTGATCAAGCAACTAACATTCATTAAACGATTGATGTTGAACTGGAAAGATAGTGTTTTTCTATTGCAAACTCAAGAATTACAATGTATGAAATGAAAACATGGGTAGCGGGGCTACTCCCTGCACCTTAGTGTATGAGACTACTCACTCATGGCAAGAACAAAGAAGGGGGCGAGAAGAGAGAGAGAGAGCGTCATCTCCACGAAGGAGGGAGGAAGGTCGACCCCTTGGAGAGAGAGATCAACGATCTTCACACTTCGTAGCTTGCTTGATGAATCCTCCTCTTCCCACCTTCTTTATCGATGAGAGAGAAAGTAGCTTGGAGATGGAGTATGGATCTCAGACCGGCAGCCTCGGGGCAGTGGGTGAAGGATGAAATGGCTCTGGAACAATAGAGGCAGCCTTTAGACGTCTGAAACTTGATGATTTGTGAGGACCCCTTTGGGTTCTATTTATAGGATTTTGAGTGAGCCTTAAACGGTTTGGGGTATGTGGATCCAAAAGGACTTGGAGACCGTTTGGATTTTCACATGTTTTGGAGACCGTTTGGATTTTCACACGGTTTGGAGACCGTTTGGACTCTCTCGGTCTGGAGGTCGAGTGGCTTCATACGGTCTCGGGACCGGTTGATCTCCATTCGGTCTTGGGACCGTTTGGCTTCATACGGTCTCGGGACCGTTTGACCTTTATTCGGTCTTGGGATCGTGTGGCTTCATACGGTCTCGGGACCGGTTGATCTCCATTCGGTCTTGGGACCGTTTGACCTTTATTCAGTCTGGGACCGTTTGGCTTCACACGGTCTTGGGACCGTTTGATTTTTATTCGGTCCTGGGACCGTTCGGCTTCCATTCGGTCTTGGAACCGTTTGGTCTCCATTCGGTCTTGGGACCGTTTGGTCTCCATTCGGTCTTGGGACCGTTTGGCTTCCATTCGGTCTTGGGACCGTTTGGGAGTTTTGTAATTTTTTTGTGCTTTTCTGTAAGAAGTGAAAAGGAGAAGTTATTCTAATGGTATATTTACAAAAAGGTCGAAAGTTAAAGATTCTATCTAATTTAACTAAGAAAGAGTATGGAAAATTGAGGAAAACTAGTAAGATAACATCGCAAAATGGGAGGTTATCACCCCCCCTAACTTAGAGTCTAGCTTGTCCTCAAGCTAGATAGAGCTAAGGTATGTAGTGGCGAGGCGATTTTATTCAGTGAAGATTTCCATACTCTTGCTTCAATTCTAAACCAGAGATCTCTTAGAGTTTTATCGGGCTTCTGCTCGCACTAACTCTTTCAGGTATTGGGAGTTGCGTGGATCTCAGATTTCTTCCGTATCGCGTAGCTCGCATTGGGGCCACATTTTCCTCGATCGCATTCTGTGCATGTTTTCAACTCCAATCAATTTTATACTTCTTTGAAAAACCTACTGGAAACTAAGATAGGCATGAGGGTTGGCTAAAGGCTGATGTGTAACTCCCCCTTTTAGTGGGGGAGGGTTTATCTAAACTTTTAGGATCTCACTACCGGGCGCGACTCATCTTCCTTTGTGAGGGCAGCTAAATGTACCGGCCGGGCGAGTCCTTTATCAGCTTTTTCATATATTCAGAGACCTTAGGATCTCATTACCGTGCGCGACACATCTGCCTTTGTGAGGGCAGCTGAATGTACCGGCCGGGTGAGACCTTTATTGGACCTTCATATAGGTCCTTAGGCGTGGCACAACTCTCATATTTTTATTCAACACTCTGGCTTTTATTCTTATATTCACAGGCTTAGGAGTTGGATCTTTAGGGATTTTGTTTGGGCTGCCAGGCCTCTTTTGAAAAGAAGAAAACTGTTCTTGGAGTCTCCTGACATGCACTTATTTCGGTTTCGTACTTGGTGGTCCACTTGTGAGGTTCCTTGATTTGGATTTCACTTGGTTCCCTCCCGTCCTTAGGAGAGTTTTGGCTGGCTTCGGCTATGATGTTAACTTGTGGAGGGTCTGGAGCAGAGTTGAAGCAAAAGTATGGAAATCGGGTGTGAAAGTAATTTATTAATTCGCCATTACATGCCTAAATGCTTTTTCTGTTATTGCTTTTTGAGGACTACTTTGATTCTAAATTTAGCTGGGGGTGACATTTTTCCAAGAGTGATGTTATACTTATGTAAAAAAAAAATACTGAAAAAGTCTAAATGTGAAAAGAAAGATAAAACATGAGTGAATAAAAAGAGCAAAGGGAGAAGGGTTGAAAAATGATACCTCGTCCTTGTCCAGTGTACCTCCCCCCTAACTTATCACTCACTCTGTCCTCAGAGTGTCAAAGTGATAGGTTGAGAAGTACATGGATAAGGGCATTAGGCTTCTGTTAGTCCTTTGTTAGCTCCATGCGTTCGGAGAAGATTAGCTGTGAACTTTCCACGTAGAGCGTGGTAATGCACGTCCGTCATGTCCTCTACTGGTCTTCCAAGAACATCGAGGGTGTACATCCAGTAGAGGACGTGGAAACCGCAGTCGTTTGATTCTCGGAGCTGCTGGGGGCATCTGTGGCTGAAGGCGGGGCGATGAAAGTGTTCTTTATCGTACACCCTTGTGTGCTTGCTTAAAAGATCGTGTAGTTTGTCAGCACATTCCTTTGCCACCTCCTCCGTGGGTGTGTTAGCTGTCACAACATACTGGTTTTGGTTAGGATCGAATTGGCTGTCGGAACTGTTATAGATGATTGTTGTTCCTTCAGGAAGGTTTGTCGCCAGTAACATCCAGTGCTCTGAGTGAAGGAAAGGAAGCATAATGAACTTCGAAGTTGTATGCTGGAGGTAAGAGATAAGCGCCTCCGTGGTTCCGAAGTTCTTTATCTTTAGTAGGTCGTCCTTCATGTAAGCTGACGCCATGTAAACCGTAGGATGGTTCCGTCCGAGGAGATATTGATAAGCAGTCATCTGGCTCATAGATAGAAATCCTTGTAATTGTACGATTTCACGGAAGGTATCTGCCATTACTAGAATATCTCCGGCTAGAAAAATGAGCTCATCTTTCTCGGCATATAGCCTAGACATGATGAGTCGGGGTTCATTTTCAGAAAGATTCTTGCAAGCTGCAAGGTCGAAGTTAGGAAACGTCGGTTCTATGGCAGGTAGGGGCACCATTTGTGTGGAAGGTCTGTTGATGGTGGCCCCTGATACCAATTCGATGTCTCCCGTATCTTCCGCCAAATCGAAAGTGTAAGGGTCCCATTGTCTTTTTTCAGGGACCGTTGCGGGTTGTTGTTCTTTTTCCAACTCCGTTAACGTTTGTCGGAAAGGTCGCCTTTGTGGACGTTGGATGGTCGAGAAAAGGTAGCGAGGGACGTCGTCTGGCGCCATAGTCGGGTCCTTGAAGAGCCTTCTGTCACATATGAGTTCCATGATGTAACACCCTTGTAGAGAGTGAAAATCTTCTGTGGCCAGCTTGGTGAAGGGGGTTTGTTGATTAAGCGCTTATATGTGGCGTATAGTGCAGAAGGCGCAATCCCCGGATCCGTCAGTGGTTTGGACTGGTGGAGTGATGATTTGGAACCAAGGTTGGTTCCAACCATTCTTGAGAGAAGGGCAGGCAACCCAAATTAGTTTGAGAAGCCGAAAGGGGATGCATCTTGCTTCTCCGGCTTCTTCTCCAGCAAAATTGATTGTTCCGACCTTTAATTCGCTGGCACAAAAGTTGTACACCTTGGCATCGCAGGCCACAATGTCAACGATCATGAGTAGCCAGTGGCCGGAAATTTGAAAAGGGACCGTGAGATATCGCACCTTTCGAGCGATCCTAACGCGCAACCGCTCTATAGATTTATTGCGTAAGTCTTTGTATAATAGGCTCATAGCCAGAGCTGGTTAAGCGTTGAAAACTGGCTGCGGTCGCTTTGAGTTTCTGTATATCTCGATAGAGTTGGCAAGAAGGACACAGAAGATTGCCATCTTCACTGTTGATTGCGGCAAAGGATGGTGCGGAAATCTTCGCATGTCAAATTACGCTTAGTTTTTATATCCGTGTAGATGATGTCCCCCCCTCTTTGGCATCGTCTACGATAGTGTTCAAGATGAAGATATCCTGGACATCTAGGGTAGAGATTGCCGCCATGTCTAGGTCGTGCATCATTTTAGGTAGAGGTGGCGGCGGGGGAAGCTCTTGCGGAAGTGGAAGAGAAGTCTGCACTAAGTCGTCCATATAATGTTGCAGATCTTCATCTTGTTCTGATTCAGAAGCAGAGTCGAGTCCAATATCCGTGTCTAGACTCACACTGTCTTCCTCATCGTGGTCTGGGGGAAAAGGTGAAGATTGCTCCGGGGCGGAGTGCTGTGGAAGGTTTGCTGTTGGTTGGCTTGTGCTAGTTCCCAATATACATTGCTGGAACTCAGCAAAGGCTGTTTTTTTGACGGTTTCCCCCAGAGATCTCATGGCTGAGTAGTCAAGGAATTGATCCCCATATGACATGTTAACGTTGTCATTGTGATCATGGGATTTGGGATCGTTTCCACCTTCGTGGTGGTCTTTGTCATTTGCTTTCGTTGAAGGTGCTGCTCCTCGGCTGGTTCCCTCCCCAGCATGTGCTAGGTCATCAGGTTTGTCATCTGAAGAGGAAGTATCATTATTGGAGTCAGCCGAGGAATTGGAATCCTCGTCGTCTTCGTCTTCATCGTCGTCTGCCGCCGTATCTGTTGTTTTTTTTATCGTTATTTTCTTGCACTGCCGGTGGATAGCTTGTAGCTCGTCAAATGCCACTTGCACATGCTCATGTGTTTCGAGCAGTGCGTCATGGGTTTCTTTAAGATCTGAATAACGTGTTTCGGCAGAAAAGAGTCGTGCAGAAAGGTCTGTCACTTGTGCACGTAGTTGAATTATTTCTTCGTTCGACGACTCTTCTTGGCGGTGGACGATGTGCGTGAGGGTTTTGTTGATGTCGTCCAACTGCGTGCCAAAAGCAGTTTGTTGCTGCTTAAGCTCACACAGGGTCTCATGCAGAGGTTGAGTCTGCGCAGAGATCCTGTCAACTTGCTGAGCCAACGCTGCTTGCTGGCTTTTCACCTCAAGCACCAACTGTGGCAGTTGTTGTATGCGGTCGTCGATGTGTTCGACTTGCATGGCCGCTGCTTCCTGCCGTTGGTGGATACTTGAGAAGATGCTTGGTAAGGCGCGGTTTTGATCGTCGATCTTGGTGACCTGTTTAGTAAGACCCTGCACACAAGAGAAAATAGATTGTATTATGTTAGAGGGGTCGGTGAGGAGGTTTCGGATAGCGTCAAATTGACGGCCGAATTCCTCACCAACATTTGTAAAGGGGACCCCAGTTGTGGAAGGGTGAGCGGGCTGGGGCTGAGGTGGAAGGGTGGAAGTGCCTTGCGGAAGAGACACTATGGATGGATGTGCGAATTGCGTGGTGACTGTAGATGGTGTCACCAGCGGTGTTGGGGTGGTGGTGGATGATGTGTGTGAGAAGGGTGGCAATATTTCCGGTGAGAAGGGTGGAACTAAAAATATCGAGGGAAAAGCGGTGGAGGTGAAAGCGAGGTCGGGTGTGGAGGTGGGGAATGGGATGCCCGATGAGAGAAAGAAAGAGGCGGAGGATGTTGGTGGAGGTGTGGATGTGGGTAAGGAAAATGTGGTGGAAATCATTGTGGAGAATGATGGGAGAGTTGTGGATTGTGGAATAGTGGAGGATGGTAGCGTAGTGGGGGTGGTGGTGGGGGTAAGTTCAACATTTAGACTCATGATGAAGCAGTCTAGTGATGAGGTGATGATATTTTCTTCGTGGAGGGGAGGTTCTGCCTCTGGATTTGGTTTTGATGTCGGCGTTCCCGACAGCTGTTGTGTCTGCAAACGCCCTTTGGATGGTCGTTTCACTGGTATTTTTGTTATTCTTGTTGCCGGGGCGGTGATGCTGTGCTCTGTCTGCCCCACTTTGGATTTTTTTTCTTGTATTTTGACCGAAGCTAGGAGGTTTGCAAGCTCCTCTTCGGTGAAGAGAGGCTTTTCCTTATCATAATCAGCAAGCTCCGAGAGCGACAACAGAGTCCTTGAGGATTTTACAGTAGGGCAGAAGATGTAGTGTAGTTTAACATCCTTCTCTTTTATGATGTAAGAATTCTTTAAGCTCTGTTCATTGGTAAGGATGTCGCCCTTAATTACTGTGTACCTGGGTAGTATTCTATTCATCTTAAGATATTTCAGAATAGAGGTTATGTGACCACCCATGCATATTCCTTTCCCCAGGGTGTAGGCTGAAAGCTTTTGTATCATATGCCGTCCAATGTTGACCGGTTGCCCTTTTAGAATGGACCAGAGGATGAAAAGATCGGAAATGCTAACATTTCCGCCCTATGTCCTGGGGAAAAGTGCACATGTAAGAATTTTATGCAATGTGCGCACCAAGCCAGATTGAATATTGGAGGCCTTGCAGGTTTTTGCCTCGTAGGTCAGGATCCCTGTTAGGGATTTCCAGAAGATATGCTTGTTGAACTCGGAGCTTTCTGCGCCTACAACTTTGGCTTTCTTCAGCTGCTCCTGGTTGTCGATGAAAATTTCATTTAACATGTTTTCAGTTATGACAACCTTATTTTCAAAGAGTTTGGTGACCAGCCTGCGGTCACCTCCGTCCTTCGATCTATCCATTATGTCTACAACTTCTTTGTTGATATACGTGAAGAATTCAGTTGTGGGTTCAACATAAGAAATCTCTGCGACAAAGCAAAGCTTTGAGAGGTTGGCGTTGTCGAGCAGAGTGAGGATTCTGTCGTATATCCCCATCTTCTTCAATACGCTGGAGCAAACGTACTTGGTTGGTTTCAGAGTTTTTTCAAGCAACGGGAGGTTGTGGATGTATAGTTCTGTTGGTGCTGGTGCTGTGGTGGTGACGGCGGGGAAAACAACAACAGTAGTGGTGGCAGCAGGTGGTGTCACGGATCCCGCTAAAATTTGTTCTCTTGCAGTGGTGGGGTGGACTTGCTTCCTTGCCCGTTTCTTTGTTGGTTGCTATTTGGCAGCTTCCTGGGCCTTCCTCTTCCCCTTAGACTTTGTGGTTGGGGATTCGTCCTCGGAATTTGGCTCGTATTCCGAGCCTTCATCACTGGAAGAAGTTTCTTTCCTATCTTGGACATGATCCTCGGTTAAGCACATGTTGATGCGGTCAATTTCATTCATGACCCTGAGCATGTTAACTTTCGGTGGGATCTTTCCAGTCTTGTCATGGATGTCGATGATCTTCTGAAGCTTGGCGCGGTCCTCCATCAGTTGCTCCTTTGTCCAGAAGGGGCGTCAGCGGTTCCGGTGGCTTCTTTTGCAGGGGAGGCCCTTCTATAATCGAAAGATTATACATGTTAAAAGAGAAAAAAAATTGTTTAAAGAATTTTAGCATTGAAAAATGAAATCGAAATCATATTTTCTAAAACCGTTTGGGTTCGAACGGTTCTTACCCCAAACAGTTTCAAGACCGTTTGACTCCAAACAGTTTCAAGACCGTTTGGCTCCAAATGGTTTCACGACTGTTTGATTCCAAACGGTTTCAAGACCGTTTGGCCCCAAATGGTTTCACGACCGTTTGGCTCCAAGCGGTTTCATGACAATTTGACTCCAAACGGTCGAAACCGCGAGGAAGGTGAAACGTCGGGGTCGTCGACGATCGGTTGAAAGTGTAGCAGAAAACGACGGCGGCTATATCGGCGGAAGATGCGAAGCGCGCGAAAGCTGCCAGGGACAAGGATGATGGCGGCTGCTTCAGAACGCTCGTCTACCTTGCTGCTTAGAGGAGATGGTAGCTGCGGCGACGACGACGTTGGAAAGGAGGACGAAACGGATGAAAAGCAGCCGCGAGAGCGCACGATGGCGTCGCCGGCGGTAGTCGTAGCGCGAACAGGTGTGTGAGCTGTTTGCGCGGGAGCAGAGGACGGAGGAATGGAACAGAGTTCACGCGGAAGTTAGGGAATTCGGGAATCGCAGGAAAGAAAAAGGAAGGGGGGTCGGGTGATATTTATAGAAAAACGTTGGGTGTCGCTACAAATTCCCAAGGGCAAACAGTCTTGAGACCGTTTGGGGTTCAAACGATTTCGGGACCGTTTGGGTTCCAAATCGTTTCGAGACCGTTTGGGTTTCAAACGGTTTTAGGACCGAAAGGGCCAAACGGTTTCGAGATCGAAATGACCAATCGATTTCGAGACCGTTTGAGTCCAAACGGTTTCGAAACCGTTAGGTTAAGATTTAATTGGATTTTATATTTTTATGTTTGTTTTGGTTATTTATGTGAAGTTTTATATTTTCAGATTAAAGATGATAAGCCTAAATCAAACGGAGAGATTAGAAAATTAGCAAAACTAGGCAAAATAAAACGGTGGTACTCAGATCTTGGGTTGCCTCCCAAGTAGCGCCTGAGTTTTACGTCGCTGGCCCGATGAAAATCCGATTTGGTTATGTCGATGCTGAGGGATCGTGGATCTCAATAGTTTGTCTTGGTATTTTGTCTGCTGGTGTGTAATATCTCTTCAATCTGTGGCCATTAACTATCCGTTCTCCCCCATTATTATCAAGGATGATGACTGCTCCGGTGGGGTAGATGTGTTTAATTGTGAAAGGTCCAGACCATTTCGTGCGGAGCTTTCCAGGAAACATCTTAAGTCTGGAATTGAAGAGGAGGACCTTATCTCCGACAACAATGTCTTTTCTTTTGAGGTGGCCGTCGTGCCACATCTTTGTTTGTTCTTTATAGATTCTGGCACTTTGGTAAGCTGTCATTCTAAGCTCTTCAAGTTCTTGTAGTTGAAGTTGTCTATATTCACCAACACTTTTGAGATCAAGGTTCAACTGTTTGATGGCCCACCAAGCTTTATGTTCTAGTTCAACCAGTAGATGACACGACTTTCCATACACTAGATGGAACGGGGTTGTTCCTATCGATGTTTTGTAAGCCGTGCGGTATGCCCAAAGGGCATCGGGGAGCTTAGTAGACCAATCAGTACGATGTCTATTGACTGTTTTTTCTAAGATAGCTTTCAATTGTCTATTTGAAACTTCAACTTGGCCACTTGTTTGTGGATGGTAAGGTGTGGCGACCTTATGGTTGACCCCATATTTTCTCAGGAGGGCTTCGAAGCTTCTTTCCAGAAAATGGGCTCCTCTGTCTGATATGATAGTGCGGGGGACTCCGAATCTGGGGAAGATGATATCTTTGAACATCTTAATGACCGACTTGGAATCGCAGGATACGGTGGGTATAGCTTCTACCCATTTCGAAACATAATCCACAACGACCAATATGTAAGAGAATCCATAAGATGAGGGGAAGGGACCCATGTAGTCTATTCCCCAAACATCAAAAAGTTCAATTTCTTGCCACAAAGTGAGAGACATTTCATTCCGTTTAGTTATACCGCCAGAAAGCTGACATTTATTGCAGGATCTTACAAAATCATAGGAATCTTTTGCTATTGTTGGCCAAAAGAAACTCGATTGTAGAACTTTTAGAGCGGTCTTCTTCGAACTCATGTGCCCCCCAGTGGGGCCAGAATGACAGTGCTCTAAGACAGGGGTAATTTCCTCTTCTAGTAGACATCGACGGAAAACTCCGTCTGCACATAGACGAAAAAGATAGGGTTCGTCCCAGAAGTATTGCTTAACATCATGGAGAAATTTCTTTTTATCGTGGTGAGAGGCGGAAGGGTGGATGGTTCCTGTAACCAGATAGTTCACTATGTCAGCGTACCAGGGAAATCCGGTGGTAATTTTCATAAGCTGGTCGTCAGGGAGGGAGTCTCGGATAGGTACATTGTCGTCTTCTTGACACTCGATGCGACTTAGGTGGTCAGCGACGACATTTTCCACTCCGCTTTTGTCTTTTATTTCAAGATCAAATTCTTGCAGCATCAATACCCAGCAGATGAGTCTGGGTTTTGCATCCTGTTTCTGAATAAGATATTTGATGGCAAAGTGGTCTGTATATACTACGACCTTTGATCCAATTAGATAAGAACGAAATTTTTCGAAAGCGTAGATGATGGCTAAAAATTCCTTTTCAGTAGTAGTATAATTCTTTTGCGCCTCATCTAACGTCTTGGATGCATAGTATATTACATATGACTTTTTGTCTATTCTCTGCCCCAGCACAACCCCTATGCCATAGTCGCTAGCGTCACACATTATTTCAAAAGGTTGTGACCAGTCAGGCGCTCTCAGAATGGGTGCAGGGATTAGAGAATTCTTCAAGGTTGTAAAGCGTTGTAAAGCTATGTAGGCATTCATGGTCAAAGTTGAAATCAGCATACTTGGTCAGTAGGTAAGTCATAGGTTTTGCTATTTTCGGGAAGTCTTTGATAAATCTCCGGTAGAACCCGGCATGACCCAAGAAAGCTCGCACTCCCCTTATGTCTTTGGGCGGTGACAGCTTTGAGATGACATCAATTTTTGCCTTGTCTACTTCGATTCCTCTTTCGCTTACTCGATGTCCGAGGACAACACCTTTGGTCACCATAAAGTGACATTTTTCCCAGTTTAGGATAAGGTTTGTTACCTCGTATCTCTGTAAGACTTTACTTAGGTTGAGCAGATAGTTATCAAAAGAGTCTCCGTATACTGAAAAATCGTCCATGAACACCTCCATAATGGTTTCGGTTAATCCCGCAAAGATAGCAGTCATGCACCTTTGGAAGGTTGCGGGTGCGTTGCATTGCCCGAAGGGCATCCTTCTGAAGACGTATGTCCCAAAAGGACAAGTAAATGTCGTTTTTTCTTGGTCTTCGGGGTGAATTGGGATTTGGTAAAACCCAGAATATCCGTCGAGGTAGCAGAAAATTTTTTGGTGGGAAAGTCGCTTAAGGACTTCGTCAAGGAAGGGTAAGGGAAAATGGTCTTTCCTTGTTGATTTGTTCAGTTTTCTATAATCTATGCACATTCTCCAACCAGTAACGGTCCTTGTAGGTACTAGTTCATTCTTATCATTTAAGACAACAGTGGTTCCCCCCTTTTTAGGGACCACTTGGACATGACTAACCCACTGAGAGTCAGAAATTGGATAGATAATACCCGCTTACAAGAGTTTAAGAACCTCGAGGCGAACTACCTCTTTCAGATTTGGATTCAGTTTTCTCTGGTGCTCCCTCAAGGGTTTGAACTCTTCTATCATAGGTAGTTTATGCATGCATAGAGCTGGGTTTATGCCTGTTAGGTCAGTCATCTTGTACCCAATTGCTTTCTTGTGCTTCCTTAGTTCAGTGAGAAGCCTTTCTTCCTGATCGTCAACCAGAGAGGAGCTAATGATAACTGGACATAATTTTTCTTCATCTAGGAAGACATGTTTGAGCCCAGTTGGTAGAGTTTTCATTTCCGGGGCTTCGGGTACTTCTGTTGTCTCTAATATGGTGACAAATTTCAGTTCTTCAAAAGTAGCTTCTGGGCTTTTTCAGCCTGCTCCAAGTATTGCAGGCATTGCTGAACTAACTCGTTGGTTGAAAATTCAGCTTCCAGATTTATTAGAGCGTCCTCTAGGACATCTGCTGGTTCTGAATTTGCTTGCTTGAGTTGAGACATTTTATCAATTGCTTCAAGCAGAAAAACCTCTTCATGGATACTAGGGCTCTTCAGGCTGTTGAAAACCTTGAATTGAACGGTTTCTTTACCCAACCTCAAGGTAATTGTGCCAGCCTCGACATCAATTAATGCTCTAGCTGTGGTGAGGAAGGGTCTACCGAATATTATTGGGTACCTTAGGTCTTCTTTTATATCCATAATGATGAAATCACAAGGGACATAAGAGTCCCTCCCCACTCTTACTGGAATATCTTCAATGATTCCCAGGGGTGCAGTAATGGTGGAATCAACGAACTGGATGGTCATTGCTGTAGGCAACAAGTCAGTAAACCCCAATCTTTTGCACATGGAAAATGACATAATTGATATGCTGGCTCCCAAGTCGGCCAATCCCTTTTTACAAGAAGTGTTCCCAATAGAGCATTGTATGCCAAAGGAGCCAGGGTTCTATTTTTTCGGCATTTTATTCAAAATGATATCAGAAGTGGTTTGGGCTAGCTTGACAGTTTCATGCTCCTCTGTCATATATTTCTTTGACAACAAGGTCTTCAGATATTTGGACCAGGCTGGGATTTCAGATAAGGCGTCGAGAAAGGGAATACCAACATAAAGTTTCTTCATTGCCTCTTTGAATTTCTGGAATCTAGAGTCTAGTCTGGTTTCCTTTAGCCTGCCAGGATAGGGTATCCTTGGCTTATATTGTGGAACCTCTGGTTCTTTGCGACCTTATTCCTTTTCTTTCCTTTCTTCAGCTTCTTTACCTGACTCTTCTGTTGGGATGATTTCAGTTACATCCCTGTCTTCTTGATTAACCGAGATGGCTTCAGTGAGAGCACGACCAGACCTTGTTGTAACAACATTTAATTGTTCTGGTTTATGTTGATCGTGTCTTGGATTTGCTTCTGGCTGGCCAGCGAAAGTGCCCACTGGAGGTTTTAGCTGAGCTGCTATATGTGCTAACTGGGTTTCCACAGCTTTTTACTGGGCTTGCTGGTTAGCCAACATGGTTTGCTGTGATTGCAGCATCTGCCTTATCAAGGACAGTTCATCAGTCTGCTGTGGTGGGGCATTCTTCTGTTGAAATTGAGTGAGTTGCTGCTGCCCTTGAGGTGGTTGTTGTTGAGGTGCTGGCAATTGTGGTTGCTGTGGCTGTTGCAGCTGAGTTTGTTGTAATTGCGGGTGCAGAGGAGGGTGAGTATATTGATAGTATGCAGAGGGATTTCTTGGGTAGTTGGATATCTGGAAATTGTTTCTAAGATTCCCTTGATTTTGGTTGTAGTTGCTTTGAAATCTAGGTGGTAGTCTGTTGGAGGATCCACCTTGTGTTTGATGTTGTGGGTTAGCAGTCCCCGCAGGATTTCCATATTGAAAACCAGGATGATTTCTCGGTTGATTTGGATTGTAGTAAGCTTGTCCTGGTATGGAATGAATGAAATTTACTTGTTCTGGCATCTGATCCTCAGGGTGTTCAATGATCGGCTCATACTGTGGTTGAGGTGGTTGCAAATCCATCATTACATTGTGTAGGAGACCACATGACAATGTGGGATGATCGAATGCATGATAGGCCTCGCAAGTTCCTGTGGCTGCTTTAGCTTGTTGGGGGTTCTTCTTTCTGTCATACTCCCCAAATGATGTTTCGAGGGCTTGTTGTTTGTTGGCTATGGTTTTCAAAGCTTCGGCTATGGCTTTCATTTTCGTAGATTCTTCAGCTTTACAAACCTTTAGAACTCCTCCTGTGGTCGCCCTCCCCCAATTGGATTGATTTTCGGCTCCGAGAGTGACGATCCTCAAGGCGTCTTCGTAGTTCTGTCTCATAAAGTTTCCTCCAGATGAGGAATCTAAGAACTTTTTAATTTCATCACTTACTCCCCTATAAAAAGTTTCTATGAGTTGATTTTGCGAGATTCCATGGTGAGGGTATTTCCTCAAGAGTTCCTTGAACCTTTTCCATGAGTCAGCCAGTGACTCTCCCGGTAGTTGAAGGAATTGGTTGATTTGTCCTCTGATTTAGTAGGTTAGTGAAGGGGGGAAGAATTTCTCCAAGAACTTCTCTTCTAAGGGAGCCCAGGTGGTGATTGGCTCCCTGTCCAAAGAATTGTACCAGCTTAGTGCTCTTCCAGACAAGGTGAAGTTGAAGAGTCTGAGCATGACTGCGTCCATGGTTGTTCCAGCTTGTGGTACCAACCTGCAAAGAGCTTTGAACCTCTTCAAATGGTCCATGCAGTCGTCTCCGACACTTCCAGAGAATGAGATGCCCTGCATTATTTGGATCCATTGTGTCCTAATCTCAAAATTAGGAGTGTTGATGAGTGGTGGTTGAACTGGATGGTTGTCTTCGTAGTTCTTGGGAACAACGTAGTCCCGTAGTTGTTTGCTTCTTACCAACAGTTGAGCAGCAACCTTGGCTGCTTCATTCTCAACACGGATGCGGGCTTGCTCTTTAGCCCGTACTTCAGCCTGAACTTGGGCGTGCGTGTCGGCAATGAGTTGCGCTCGCTGGGCTGCTATGGCAGCGTTGACCCTTTCCATCACTAGTGCAGCTTGGCGTTGATCTTCGGCCATTTGTCTAGCTCTTTGACGATTAAGTCTAACGCGGCGGTGGAAGCTTCTCTCTACCTCAGAGTCGTACTCTGGATCAGGGGAGAATCTGAGATTATGCGATGGTTGCATACACGTCTTCTACCTGAGTAGAGGAAGAAACACACTTTTCAGATGATGCAGGAGATATGATGAAATCAAGAGAATATGGAGTAATGTTTAAAGAAAAAGTGTAAAACCCTAACCAACTAGCAAGATGATAAATGAAATTAAAACGTTCCGTTGTTCCCGGCAACGATGCCAAGTTTTGATGGAGCTTCCACTTGCGTGGAGTTGCGCGTACCACTAAAAATCCTAAAGATAGTAAGTCTTTTAAGTTTAGCCTTGCTTATACTAGATTAAAAACTCCACCCACGTATGCTAGGATACGTGGAAGTCTTATCGTAGTATAGTTAAGGCTCGAATCCACAGGACAACGGTCTTGTTAAGATCAACAAGATGGAAAACGTTAGAATTTCATTTAACTCCTTAACAGTTGGTATTTAGATGAAAGAGTTGGTTTGGTTGTTTAAACTAAGTGCAAGTAAAGTAAAAGCAAGAAAGTAAATTTAAGGTTATAAACAATGTTAAGAAACCACTAGGATGTGATCGGCTTTCGCCACCACTACACATGGATCAAAACATACATCACGATAACTTGACTTGCAAAGAAAAGAGTCTAAACAATTAGTATCTTTGTAGACTTAGCCTCCTTTCGGATAACTAACTACGAGAAACGTGGAAGTGTTGCAATGCCAGCCATCCCCAGACGAATGGTCACTTACTTTGCATCACTCCCCTCGCAAAGTGTGTTCCTCGACCCGTCAAGGTTGTACTTTCATACGTCAACTGATTCTATTTCATAGTATGAAAGTACAACGATGGAGGTGAGTTTACTCCACTCCTTGAGAAATGCTCCTAGATACCGAACCAAACGTATGGTGACTACATACAATCTGGAACCAACAAGCAGTCGATATTCGAATTTAGAAGTACAAACATAGACAATTTGCACTAACAAATAATAGATAACACAAGTTGGTGATCAAGCAACTAGCATTCATTAAACGATTGATGTTGAACTGGAAAGATAGTGTTTTTCTATTGCAAACTCAAGAATTACAATGTATGAAATGAAAACATGGGTAGCGGGGCTACTCCCCGCACCCTAGTGTATGAGACTACTCGCTCATGGCAAGAACAAAGAAGGGGGCGAGAAGAGAGAGAGAGAGAGCGTCATCTCCACGAAGGAGGGAGGAAGGTCGACCCCTTGGAGAGAGAGATCAACGATCTTCACACTTCGTAGCTTGCTTGATGATGAATTCTCCCCTTCCCACCTTCTTTGTCGATGAGAGAAAAAGTAGCTTGGAGATGAAATATGGATCTCAGACCGGCAACCTCGGGGCAATGGGTGAAGGATGAAATGGCTCTGGAACAATAGAGGCAGTTTTTGGACGTCTGAAAGTTGATGATTTGTGAGGACCCCTTTGGGTTCTATTTATAGGATTTTGAGTGAGCCTTAAACGGTTTGGGGTATGTGGATCCAAACGGTCTTGGAGACCGTTTGGATTTTCACACGGTTTGGAGACCGTTTGGATTTTCACACGGTTTGGAGACCGTTTGGACTCTCTCGGTCTGGAGGTCGAGTGGCTTCATACGGTCTCGGGACCGGTTGATCTGCATTCGGTCTTGGGACCGTTTGGCTTCATACGGTCTCGGGACCGTTTGACCTTTATTCGGTCTTGGGACCGTGTGGCTTCATACGGTCTCGGGACCGGTTGATCTCCATTCGGTCTTGGGACCGTTTGACCTTTATTCGGTCTGGGGATTGTTTGGCTTGACACGGTCTTGGGACCATTTGATCTTTATTCGGTCCTGGGACCGTTTGGTCTCCATTCGGTCTTGGGACCGTTTGGTCTCCATTCGGTCTTGGGACCGTTTGGCTTCCATTCAGTTTTGGGACCGTTTGGGAGTTTTGTAATTTTTTTGTGCTTTTCTGTAAGAAGTGAAAAGGAGAAGTTATTCTAATGGTATATTTACAAAAAGGTAGAAAGTTAAAGATTCTATCTAATTTAACTAAGAAAGAGTATGGAAAACTGAGGAAAACTAGTAAGATAACATCGCAAAATGGGAGGTTATCACAAACTCAAGTGGTTGCTCCACATAAATCTTCTCATCCAGATCACCATTTAAGAATGCATCTTTAATATTAAATTGGTATAGAGGCTAAGAGTGACTAGCAACCATAGACAACAAAATGCAAACAGAAGACATCCTTGCCACTTGAGAGGTCTTTGAGTAATCCTCGCCATACACTTGGGTGTAGCCCTTGACAGCTAAACCTACCTTGAGCCGATCAACAACCATCTGCACCCACTTTGACAGTGTAAACTCAGCGACATCCAACAATAGACTTGCCATGCAGGCGTGAGATGAGAGGCCATGTTTTGTTCTGATGAAGAGCTGACATATCCTCATCCATAGCATGACACCAGACTAGGTGGCCAAGTGCAATTGAAACATATAGAGGTATAGAGACAAAGGACATAGAAGAAATAAAGACATAATATGAAGGTGAAAGATGGCTATATGAAATAAAGTTAGAAATGGGATGTTGAATACTTTCAAGAGTGTAGGATTTAACACCTTTACTTAAAGCAACTGGAAGATTCTCTTCTAAAGGCGAAGAAGGTATTGTATCTACCTGACCTTCTAACAAGGAAGCATCTTAAGAAGTAAACTCAGCGACATCCAACAACAGACTTGGCATGCAGGCGTGAGACACGAGGCCATGTTTTGTTCTGATGAAGAGCTGACATATCCTCATCCATAGCATGACACCAACCTAGGTGGCCAAGTGCAACTGAAACATATAGAGGTATAGAGATAAAGGGCATAGAAGAAATAAAGACATAATATGAAGGTGAAAGATGGCTATATGAAATAAAGTTAGAATCAGGATGTTGAATACTCTCAAGAGTGTAGGATCTAACACCTTTACTTAAAGCAGTAGGAAGATTCTCTTATAAAGGCGAAGAAGGTATTGTCTCTACTTGACCTTCTGACAAGGAAGCATCTTAAGGAGGAACTGGATTGGCAGAGGTCTTTGAGTAATCTTCGCCATATACCTGAGTGTAGCCATTGGCAACTAAACGTGCAACACAACCATCTGCACCTACTTTGGCAGTGTAAACTCAGCGGCATCCAACAACAAACTTGCCATGCATGCGTGAGACAAGAGACCATGTTTAGTCAAGGTGAAGAGCTGACATATCCTCATCCATAGCATGACACCAGCCTAAGTGGTCAAGTGCAACTTAAACATACAGAGGTATAGAGACAAAGGATATAGAAGAGATAAAGGCATAACATGAAGGTGAAATATGGCTATATGAAATAAAGTCAGAAACGGGATGTTGAATGTTTACAAGAGTGTAGGATCTAACACCTTTACTTAAAGCAATAGGAAGATTCTCTTGTAAAGGTGAAGAAGGAATTGTCTCTACCTAACCTTTTGACAAGGAGGTACCTAGAGAAGGACCTGAATTGGCGGAGGTCTTTGTCCCACCTACATTGCTACTTGAACTAGATTGCCCACCCAAACTTGAACGAAGAATGTAGACCTGAGTGATTCAGAGCCCATCAGAGGTTGGATGGAACCACATGATAAGTACCTTTATTATTAGAGGATTTGGAACGTAAGACTCAGCCACAATAAGAAGGGGCAAGAGCTCCTCCATGCTACCGATGCCTGAAGAATTGGCATCGAAGAAGGGCACATCTTCAAAAAAGGTGACATCCACAAGCACAAAGAAGCGATGTAAGCATACTTGTCAGTGCGACAAGGCGACACGATATTCAGGCAGAGAGCCTTTTGACTAGTTGCGACTAAGCGTCGCTTAGGCGAATTTAAAAAAGTTAAAATGTTAGTATATTTATTCTATAGGTATACATATATTTAATAATTTTCTGAAGCTTTTCTCCCTTCATATACACTTATTTCGTATGTAAGTACATAAACATATGGCTAACTTAATGTCATACATATGTATTTTGGTAAGAGAGCAATAAAGCATGAAAAATCACACTCTCTAAAATGTTTACTTAGCATTTCCAAAACAAGAAGACAATTCCTAATGTAAGAGATTGAGATTTAGTACATAAATAAAGATTAATCTATTGCTAAGTATTAATTAACTTTAATAATATAACCACTAAAGAGAAACTAACTTTAAGGCAATAAGGCCTAATATGAAAATCTAGGAAACCATTTATTAATTTATTGCTAAGTATTAACTATCTTTAATAATATAGCCACTAAACAGAAACTAAATTTAAGGCAACAAGGCAGAATATGAAAATATTGGAAATCATTTATTAATAGAAATAATTATAATAAAAAATTAAAGTTGGCACACAACAATGACAAGAATGTATGTTTCCAACACTATGAAACGGGAAATAGACCATTAAAATCATTAGTATGCCAAAAAATACGCGAAGATAACATTAGACGAAGCGCAGGGCAAAGTACACCCCTGGGGCACCTTGCCGCCTAAGCGGTCGCTTTAGGCGCGCCTAGGTGATTGTCTTAACAAGTATGGATGTGAGGTAGGACTATAGCACTTATACCCCTTTTGAGCCTGAGAGTAACCGAAGAAAACACACTTGATAGACTTTAGACTAAACTTGTCCACACCTAGATCAAGATAGTTAACAAAATAAGTGCACCCAAGAATTTTAGATGGAACATGGTACAATGGCTTTAGAGGATGAAGGATCTGAACAAATATGCGGTTGTGGAGGACGGATGATGGCATGCAGTTAATTAGGTAGGTAGTAATGAGAAATGCATCCCCCCAAAATTCTCTGCGAACATTCACATTAAGGAGAAGAGAGTGAGAACTCTCAACAATACGACGAATCTTTCGTTCAACCACTCCATTTGTTGTGGAGTATGTGGGCAAAAAGACTGGTGAATGATACCATTGGTGGATGTGGAATGGATAAAATCATGGCTAAAATATTCTCCTCATTATCAAAATGAAGGATACAAATTTTCTTTTTAAACTGAGTTTCCATTTCTGCACAGGTGGATTTAAATATGGACGAGTTCAAATTGTTTTTTCATCGAACAAAGCCATCCAACACGAGAGTAATCTACCATAAAGATAATAAAATATCTATAACCAAGTTCAGAAGTAACACAACTCGGACCCCATACATTAGAATGTGTCAGCTCAAAGACAGACTGTTATTTGACTCTCCCTAGCCTAAAGACAAACCTTGAGTGTTACTCGATTGACATGATTCATACTGTAGGCCCTCCAATTCGGACAAACCTGGGACCAAAAATATGAGCTTCTCCATAGACGCATGACCAAGACGAGTATGCATCACCAAAGAAGAAGCAACAACACATGATGTAGGTGACCTCTGCAAGTAGTAAATTCCAGCTAGTTCATACCCTTCGCCAATCATCTTCCTTGTCTTCAAGTTATGTATAATTCAATTATCTGGTAAGGAAGTGACAAATGCCTGAAGAGAGTGAGTTATTTTGCTAAAAGATAACAAATTAAAACGAAAGTGAGGGATGAACAAAGTTGGCGAAAGAGACATATGTGGAGCATGTGAAACTGTCCCATTTCCTTTAATAGGGGCAATGGACCATCTGCAAGGGTAACACCGGGCAGGTTGGGTTTGTGGGTATAAGTGGTAAACAACTCAAGTACCCCTGTGATGTGATCAGTTGAACCTGAATCAAGAACCCAATCCAACTTGGACGACGATGCCCTGGATTCCTGAGAGATGCAAGCTGACAGACTAGATCTCTGTGCAAGAGAAGCAACTGAGAGTACTCTCCAGACAAGGACATTTGACGAGCCACCTCCTCCACCATGTTGGTTGACTTAGTAGGAAATCCATGTAATTCGTAACAAGAATACTTGGTGTGCCCTTTCTTTCCACATTGGATACACGTTGGATGTTGACGGAGTACTCCACGACTAGTACCAAATTCTCCTCAGATGACGCTTGTGCTATGACTACCTCCTTTAAATGTAGTATCTCTGGTAGATGGAGTGACAAAGGCTGTGTTGTCGCCCTGTGACTGAGTGACGAAGACTGCATCTCGCTCCAAGAAAGCACGTGACACCCTGAGTGGGTGTCAGCCAAAGAAAGAGGCTCAGTTCCATACAAAAATAACTACAAACACCCTCATACTCATGGCAAGGTCCAACCAAGAACTTGATCACTGCCATTTAATGACACTGTTGCTGTATCTTGTGAATGTCTGGAAAGAGAGGAAGCTAATTGTGCAAATCATCAACACATTACAATCCAAAATTTTTTGAGTCACTTTGCCAAAATAGTGCATAAGTGGCTTATCTCCATGTTGTAGCCCCCATATAGCTCCAATGTCATATAGTACTTGCGAGAGACGTTGTTTGGATACATAAGTTGAAGATGATTCGACAATGCCTTACGTGTTTCGTCATATCTGCTATATGCGGCTCCATGTTTCTCCACAACATACTCAGTAGTTGCATCATGTTATTCCCATTACTCCAACAAATTAGGATCTTTTGGTGGCTTAGAAGTCAGATGTTTTATGCGTCCTTACCCTTAAAACAAATCTTAATTCCATTGATTGTAATTCTTTTTATTAAGTTTCTGGGTAGTAATAGTCTGATTCTGAACCGTAAAAGTGGCACGCTGCACCGATATCTCTTTCTTTTCAGCATGGTTCAAAATTTTGATTTCGACGTCGTTTCCGATGGCTCAGAAACAGAAATTTACAGAAATTTCGATGGAAATTTTGACATTTTACGCTTATTTTGACACAATTTTTGATACAAGATTTCGACGACCAAATAAAGGAATTAAGTCACAAAATTTTACCAGGATTGTCTACATTCATAAAGACACCTATTTATGCAATAAAATCATATGGGTATCTTGATGGGGTGGGGGCCTACATGTGTGAGGGAAAAGAAGCTGAACTGTCAGTTTCGATGAAGGTTTTAATGCAAATTTCAGTACCATAAGGAATGAATTATTTCATAAATAAATTCAACAACAACCTATTACAACTTAGACAATTAAATATCAATCAATATATAATGATGTTGACATGTTGTAAACTTGTAATACAAAAGAAAGTATTGAATTACCTAATTGAAACTGGAGTGGCGTGGTCGCTGATCATCAGGCCCTTGAACCCCACCTGGTGGTTGTTGATGAAACACAACCTCATTTATGTGACTGACATATTGAGTCCAACTCATGCTATCTTTGTAAACTATATTATATGTTTGCACATGCTCTTTGTATGCTTCATCTCCCACAAATTGCATCATCCCAAATGTCGGAAAATAATCCTTCAATGCTCTTGGTCATCACCATTATGTGACCCGTGTCCTGTCTGCACACCTTGAGTTGGAATGACTTACCATGTTTTACCCCCATCATTTGTGACCATATGATCTTTAAATACAACACTAGGACCACCTTGTGGTTAATACTGAAGAGTAGTGGGATATTCATAGGCATACTTTCCATGTCCATAATCATAACAGATAGAAGGTTGATGTGGAACATGTGGTGGGGGTTGTACAGAAGTTGGGGTAGTATAGCCAAAAAATTGTTCAGCCAAAGAGGATGAACTAGAATATGCAATGCTCATGCTTCCCATGGAATCATCCAAATCAGAATAATAGTCACTAGTAGCATATTGCTGAGGTGGTCCACCTGTATACTCTTTGGGCCCTCGAGTTTTTCTTCTTTGAAATGTCTTTTCTGCAAGTGGGTATTCTTTCTCAGGAGGAGCAACTTCAACTCTAGGACCAATGGCGGTGATGTAGGGTCGATCATCATCATCATCATCATCATTTTGAAATCCATCCCAAGCATGATCAGATTGAGCTGCACCGCCATCATCATCATCATCATCATCCTCCTCATCGTCGTCGTCGTCGTCATCATCATCATCATCATCATCATCATCGTCATCGTCGTCGTCGTCATCATCATCATCATCATCACTTGGACTTGGATTTATTAGCAGTTGTAGAAGACTGGTTTCTAGCGGATTGAATCTCTTCTTGGATGACTCTTTCAATGTCCATCTCATCCTCTACATGTTGAGGCTCCTCCTCAATATGGGTAACTGGATTGTGGTTTCTTTCTTCTTCATGTTGATCTCGTGCATTTGGTAGCTCAAATGTTGCTTCCACTGTGGCATCTGGTCTACCCTGCCCTCTGTCTAAAACTGGTGCTCCGCCTATTTCATTCATCCATTGTTGTAAGGGATTATCCTCTGGATTAACATCATCAACACCACCAAATGTATAAGCAACATCAATAGGATCATGGATGACAGATAGATCCACTTCTTTGAACTCTAATTCAGTCAGATCTTTAGATCTCAACCTCATATTATAATGAACAAAGACCAAGTCATTCAAGCGTTGTGCACCAAGTCGGTTTCTCCTTTTACTGTGAATCAGGTTGAATGTTGACCAATTTCTTTCACATCCACCTGCAGCAGCTATTTGTGACAATATTCTCATAGCAATTCTTCTAAGTTCATCGCAGCCTGTGCCATACCAACACCACCACTCACAAGGAATAGATTTGTCCCTATCAACAATTGCATTTGGATGTGCAAAGCATCCCATTGTCTCCCTAAACAACCTTAGCTGCAAAAACGTAAGAAAAATATTCTTTAATATGACATTACTAAATAAACTAAGGTCTGATTTTAGTTTTAAAATGTGTAATCCATACTTGATTCATGACTGTCACCCTCTCATCACCACTTTTGACAAGTTTGTCAGCCACTTCTTTCACGGCTGCCATGAACTCGTTGAACCCCAACATATATTTGTAGTGGAATCGTGGGTTCAAGTAGTGAGCTACACAACAAAAATATTAAAACATGAGTCACTCATGAGTCATGATTCATGAAGCATTCTAGCAGTGTCATTGTAATATAAAATCACAAGTTCACAACTTAAGAGAATTAAGATTTGCTCACCAGCCTTGTGTAGAGGGTGTAGAAGCATCTTCTCCCATCGCTTGTTGATGATTTTAAGATATTTCTTATCTGATGTGGGGGCAATTGCAGTGATTGCTTCTTTCATCTTTGCCATTGCCTCATACAAGTAAGGAATGGTGGGAGCCTTGTCGCCATCCACCAATCGGAGCACCTTCACTATCGGCTCCATTATATTCAACAACTTGGAAACTCTTATCCCAAAAGTTTCTACTGTTTACCAGATCTTCAATCTTCTTCCCTACATCACTCCTGCTTTCTTTCATAGAGCTCCATTCCACTCCAGAAAATAACCTTTTCAAACCATCCTTCTTGGCTTTAAGACTTTGAAGTGCCAAGAAGTTAGAGGCAAACCGGGTGACTCCTGGTCTTACCAAATCACCACCACAATACTCTGGCCTCCTCATTGATGCTAAGAGGAATGAATGATTGTAGATGAAGCCGGTGATTGTCCTAGCTTCAGTGATTAATTTCTTCACATGTGACAACCCACCTACAGTGATTGAAGTTAGGTTAATTCTCTATTACTCTATAGAATATAGAATTATATATTATACAAAATTAAGAATCTAAGTACATTTCAAATGTGCTCACCTATATCTTTCAAGATGAGGTCGATGCAATGGGCTGCGCATGGAGTCCAGTAAAGTGAATACTTATCCATCAACGACTTGCCAACTTTCTTAAAATTGGTGCCATTGTCAGTAACAATTTGAACAATGTTCTCCTCACCAATCTTCCTAATATACATCTCCATCAACTTAGCCACATATGAAAAATTCCGAACTTCATTAGAGGCATCCACAGATCCAAGGAAAATTGTAGATCCACAACAGTAAGCTAGAAAATTAATTATTTGCCTTCTGTTGCCAGAAGTCCAACCATCAACCATTAGCATTACACCATACTCCGACCACCTAAACAAATGTAAATCAATGTCATTGTCAAGTAAAAATATTTTTAATGTTAAAGATTTTTATTGTGGCAAAAAGAAATTATGTTTACCTTTCCTTCTTTTCCTCAATCCATTTTTGAATCTCCTCTTTTTGTTGTGGTAAATACACATTCATCAATTCATAAGCAGTGGGAGCTTTTACACCTGGGCCTATTGATCCCGCAGTTCTCAAGAGATGTTGAAGATATGGCTCTGAAGCTACATGTGCAGGAATGCCATGTGCAAAGAAGAATTTACCCACGACTTTACCAACTTTGTTCTTGGCACCAGAAAACATATCTTTCAGCTTTTGTTGTGCTCCATGTGGCCTTCTAATGCGTGGTTCATCAACATCTACACCCAACCTCCCCCTTGCTTGGCTATAAGATCTGAATAAAGAATCCACATTTCCTTTCTTTCTTTTAAGTTGTGTTGGCCTATCACTGTCCTCACCTAAATCCACAACGGGGATATGTGTTTCTTTTCTTCCACTGCCACTTCCCCCACCATGCTCATAAACAGAATTGTCAAGGCCCCTCCTATATGAATCATGTTGTTCTTTTTCCCATGCAGACTTTTTAGATTCTCTAATTGCTCTTCTATACATGCGGCGTTGTTGTGGGGTGTCAAAGCCTTCAGGACAGTCCACATCCGAGTCAGACTCAGCAGAAGAAGCTCCTTGTTTGTAATTCAATACAATTTCAACATAAAGTTCATCTAGCTCTTTTTGTTGCTTGCGAACATCTTTCTTCTGACCCATCATCGTCCTAAAGTCATCCCTCACTCCTTGAGGGCATTTCTTGCACATTGCTACATTTCTATCACCACCAACAATGTGGGCTTTGAACCGTGTGATGCCACCACCTCCTATTTTTTTATCACAATATTTGCAAATCACTTGTTGTTTGGTACCTGGGATTTCAAGGCAATGATCCCAAGCAAAATCCACTGCTCTTTTAGGACCACCCTTCCCCCTACCAGCTCCACCGGCTCCACCATCATCACTGTGAGTACCTGAAGATGCCATTTCCTGTATAATTGAAAACAAGCGTAACTTAGTTATTTGATAATCATAATTGATAACTAGTTAAGTGAATCTAATCTTTGGTAATAAATTATTAGCATGATAGCATTAGCATCATACATAATTGTTCTATTCTAACTTCTACTTTTTTCACGTTTTTTAATTTTTTTTTGCATTTTTAGGTTCTGAAATTATTTATTAATTAATTTAAAATTTGAAATATCATATATCTATATATAATTTTCGTTGAAATAAAGTCATATATTATATAAATATATTTTCAACATTGTATACAAGCTCAGATTTTAAAAAAACCCAAAAAACTCAACTTTAGACTATTTTATGTATTTTCTTAATAAGATTAAGAAGAAAAAAAAATATAAGTTAGATTTGTATGGTATATATGATGTACGTATAAATTATAAGCATCATACATAACGGTTCTAGTTTTTTTTTCACTTTTTTAATTTTTTTTGCATTTTCAGGATCTGAAATTATAAATTAATTAATTTAAAATTCGAAATTATATATATATATATATAGTTTTACTGAAATAAACTCATATAGTATATATAAGTAGCTTTTCAACATTATTTAAGTATATTATGATGTATTTAAGCTTAGATCTAGATTTTTTTTTTAAAACCTCAATTTCAGCCCTTTTTTATGCATTTTATCAAGAAATAAAGAAATGTATAGGTGCAATTCGTAAAATAATGATAGATCTATGTTCTATAGTGACTAATCTCATAATATTAGAAGTTTAAGTAGAAGAAATTAAGATTTGAGGAAGATCTTTTAGGCTAGAAAGAAGAGGTTAGAAGTGGGAGAAATGGAGTTAGATGGGTAGAAGAGAGGGTAAACATACCTTAGAACCGAAGAAAGAAAGCCTCCAAGAGAAGAAAATCCCAAAAAAATCACCCAAGCAACACCCTTAAGTCCAGCAGCAGCGTTTCTGTCAAAAACCGGAAACAGAAATACTGTTTCGGCTGTGTTACAGTATATGTTTTCTGTGGTTTACTTATTCCGTTATTTATTTTGTTATTTGTTTATTCTGTATGGACCTCTCTGTAATTGTTTCAGTATTATATATATGAGGGTGCACACATTGTGCAACCCTATGCTCTCTGAAACCCTGACTCTTAACATGGTATCAGAGCAGGACTGAAACCCTCCCTCCCTTCCGCCGCCCCCCCCCCCCCCCTCCTTCCCCACCGCCGGAGGTCTGCTGGCGCCGACCGACTAGGCGCCGCCGGCCTGCCCTGCCGCCGCCGCAGCTAAGGCTGCCGCCGGTCTGCTGATCTGTTGGGCCAACGCCGTGGCTTAGGCGCCACTCCGTGTTCCTCCGGTCCTCTCCGCTCGCCTCTTCTATCTCCGGTGGAGATCCTCACCGTATTGGTTTGAGGGGCCCTTCCGTCTTCGGTCTGTGATTTTGTCTGCCTGCCCGTGTAGGCTTTCGCCTCCGGGTTCCGTGCTACGTCTCGACGTAGCCCATATGTGAGAGGTCCTCCGTGATCTTGTACCTGCCTGTTGTGCCTGCCTACCTGATGGCGTCCTCGACTGACGATTTGCGTCGTCAAGTTACTACAATAAAGCTTGACGGGTGCAACTACCAGCTGTGGGTTTGCTCCTTTGTGATATATGCCAAATCACAAGGGAAGTATTCCCATCTCACCCGTGCCGGTCCGCTACAGCCTGCTGACGACGCCGACGTGAAGGACGTCAAAGCTTACGATGATTGGGTCCGTGACGACTCAACGGTGATGACCTGGATTCTCAACAGCACGGTTGAGAAAATTAGTGTGACCATCCTCCGTCTGCCTACAGCAAAGCAGATGTGGAATCAGCTTGCTAGCACCTTCTCCCACAGCCAGAATCCGAAGAAAGTGTTTGATATCAACAAACAGCTTAGCCGTCTCACATTTACTGGCACTGACATCACCGATTACTTCTCTACGTTCACCGGTTTGTGGGGTGAACTGGAGACGTATCATCCTCTGTCGACGGATCTGGTGATTATGCAAAAGCAGCGCGATGAGCTCCAGCTGATACAGTTCTTGAGTGGCTTGCCTGACTCCTATGCTGGCGTTGTGGATCAGATTCTGGCCAGTGATCCGCTGCCTACCCTTCAGGGTGCCTACCAGCGTCTTCAGCGCCTTTCGTCACCGACACCACATACTGCTACAGATGGTGCAGACTCTACTGCCTTAGCTGCCTGGGGTGGCCGCGGCCGTGGTCGCGGTCGTGGCCGTGGCCGCGCTTCTGATGGACATCCTCCCCTTGGTGTAGGGAGAGGTCGTTCTCCTACTGCTGGGCGTGGAGCCCCTACTACTACTGCTGCGCGTCCTCTGCCCGGACAGCGCCTGTGCTCTTACTGTGGTCGTACGAACCACATTGAAGAAAAGTGCTGGGAGAAATATGGCAAACCAGAATGGGCGAACACTGCTACTGATTCTCCTGCCACTGCATCCGAGAGT
Organism: Alisma plantago-aquatica; assembly: GCA_963693085.1. Taxonomy (NCBI): domain Eukaryota; kingdom Viridiplantae; phylum Streptophyta; class Magnoliopsida; order Alismatales; family Alismataceae; genus Alisma; species Alisma plantago-aquatica. Next base: position 1,280,465,538 of record OY856409.1, read on the forward strand.
GTTGCTCACCCTACTACACCAGACACTGCGGGCGCTACTGCTGATTACATCAGAGCTGAAGTCGAACGTCTCTTTCTGGAGCGTGCAGGATCATCATCTGAGGCATCCACGAGTGGAGCACATGCTGCCCATACTGGTTATGATACTGCTTTTCTGAGTTCACATTTGCCACCTCCATCTGGTAATAATAAATGGGTGATCGACTCTGGTGCATCATCCCATATTTCAGGCAATAGGGCTTTGTTTAAGTCTATCTCTAAACCTGCTCATAAATCTGCGGTTATGGTTGCTGATGGATCTAGATCTCCAGTTTCTGGCATTGGGGACATTATTTCTCAGTTTCTTATCAAATCTGCCTTATATGTGCCTAACTTCCCTATGAATTTATTATCTGTTAGCAAACTTGTAAGGAATTTGAACTGTAGCCTGACATTCTTTCCTGGATCATGCATTTTTCAGGACCTTCTCACGAGGATGAAGATTGGTGGGGGGTATGAAGGTGCTGATGGTCTCTACTACTTGAACGAGATGCCAAGGTCTGACAAAGTTGCTGTGGTCTCTGCCTTATCTGCTTCAGTTTCTGCTTTACAGTGGCATTACAGGCTGGGACACCCTTCTTCTGACAAACTGCGCCATTTACTTCCAGACATGAGTAGTTGTAGTTTCCAGTGTGAGTCCTGTCAACTGGGTAAACAAACTAGATCTGTATATCCGAGGCGTAGTTCTGTGCGCAGCAGGCATATTTTTGATGTAGTGCACTCTGATGTGTGGGGACCATGTAATGTACCGAGTGTGTCTGGCTATCGCTACTTTATTTTGTTTATTGATGATTTTTCGCGGACTACTTGGCTATTTCTGTTGAAAAGTAGATCCGAGGTGATATCCACAATAAAATATATTTTTGCTGAAATTAAAACCCAGTTTGGTGTGCCTTTTAAAATTTTTAGAACTGATAATGCGTTGGAATTTGTTCAGAAAGATGTGGAACTCTTTTGTAAATCTGTTGGAACTTTACATCAAACCTCCTGTGCCTATATACCACAACAGAATGGTGTAGCCGAAAGAAAGAATCGTCATCTGTTGGAAGTGGCTCGAACTATCATGTTGCACTCGCATGTACCTCGTACTTATTGGCCAGAAGCAGTTCTGACTGCCTGTTTTCTCATTAATCGTATGCCATCGTCGGTTATTGGTAACAAAATCCCTATCCAAGTTTTACATCCGGAGGCTCCCTTGTTTTCTGTTCCTCCACGGATTTTTGGTTGCACGTGCTTTGTACGCCTCCTTGGCCCTACATCTGATAAACTGTCGCCTAGAGCAGCTAAATGTATTTTCTTGGGATATTCAAGAACTCAGAAAGGTTATCGCTGTTATAATCCTGCTACGCGAAAATGGCTGACTAGTAGTGATGTGGTGTTCTTTGAAGACACTCCTTATTATTCATCTGCGGGAGAAAATTTGCAAACAGATATTATTGCACCACCTTTGCCTATTCTGTCTGACTGCATACCTGAGACGGATGATACTGTGATACCAGATCCTCCTCAGTTTCGTGTTTATCAGCGCAGGAACAGAGCACCTCCTCCACAAATACCCCCCCAGTCAACCAATCTTCACCTCCAGAAGGTTCTGCTTCACCTGAGGTACACTCTGATTTACATATCCCTACTGCACTTCGCAAAGGGACTCGTTCCTGCACGTCTCACAGTATTGCTAATTTTGTATCTACTGATCATCTCACTGCTCAGGCGCGTGATTTTGTATATGCCTTATCTGCTGTTACTGTTCCTAAGACTATTCAGGATGCCCTGCGGAGTACAGCTTGGACTTCTGCTATGCAAGATGAGATGACCGCTCTGACTGATAGAGGCACTTGGGAGCTGGTGGATCCCCCTCCTCAGTGCAAGCCTGTAGGTTGCCGCTGGGTGTACACTGTCAAATATCAACCGGATTGTACAGTTGAACGGTTGAAAGCTCGGTTAGTTGCCAAAGGATATACTCAGACATACGGCATTGACTACTTTGAGACTTTTTCTCCTGTTGCTCGCTTAAATTCTGTCAGAATCTTATTATCTGTAGCTGTAAATTGTGACTGGCCTCTTCTACAGCTTGATGTGAAGAATGCTTTCCTATATGGTGATCTACAGGAAGAGGTTTATATGGAGCAACCTCCTGGGTTTGTTGCTCAGGGGGAGTCTCACAGAGTATGCAAGCTTAAAAAGTCTATTTATGGGCTCAAGCAGAGTCCACGTGCATGGTTCGATAAATTAAGCAGGATTCTTTTTGACTTTGGCTTTCTACGGTCCCAAGTGGATCATTCTGTCTTCACAAAGAAAACTTCTGCAGGACTTATTATTCTGATTGTCTATGTAGATGATATCATTATTTCAGGCAGTGATTCTTCAGGTATTCAGGCCACAAAAAACCATTTGAGTAAACATTTTGCTACCAAAGACTTGGGCAGACTGCGATACTTTCTGGGCATAGAGGTTTCCAGGAACTCTAGTGCTCTTGTGCTGTCTCAGAGAAAATATGTGCTTGATATCCTGCAAGAAACTGGCATGATGGGCGCAAGACCTGCAGATACCCCTATGGATCCCAATGTTGATTGGGACGATGACACTTCATCTCTGTTTTCTGAGCCGAAGAAATACAGGAGACTTATTGGAAAATTGATCTATCTGACTGTTACTCGTCCTGACATTACTACTGCTGTGGGCCTTCTGAGCAGGTACCTGGACAAGCCTAGACAGTGTCACTGGGATGCTGTCTGTCACATTCTGAGATACTTAAAAAGGGCACCTGGCAAAGGTCTGTATTACAAGAAAAATGGACATTGTAAACTTGAGGGCTATTCTGATTCAGATTATGCAGGCAGCAGAATTGACAGGAAATCCACCTCTGGCTACTGCACCTATGTAGGAGGTAACTTGGTGACTTGGAGGAGCAAGAAACAGAATGTTGTTGCTCGCTCCAGTGCTGAAGCTGAATACAGGGCCATGGCCCATACTGCCTGTGAACTTCTCTGGGTGCGTTCTCTTTTGCATGAACTTGGGATTGAATCTTCTTATGCGATTCCAATGCACTGCGACAACCGAGCTGCTATCTTCATTGCCAATAATCCTGTTTATCATGAGCGCACCAAGCATATCGAGGTGGACTGCCACTTCATTCGAGAATCTGTCCTGGCTGGGAAAATTTGCACTCCTTTTACAAGATCTGAAGATCAAGTTGCAGATGTCTTCACAAAACTTCTGGCTAAAAAGAACTTCTACACGCTGGTGGACAAGTTGGGCATGATTGATATCTATGCTCCAACTTGAGGGGGAGTGTTACAGTATATGTTTTCTGTGGTTTACTTATTCCGTTATTTATTTTGTTATTTGTTTATTCTGTATGGACCTCTCTGTAATTGTTTCAGTATTATATATATGAGGGTGCACACATTGTGCAACCCTATGCTCTCTGAAACCCTGACTCTTAACAGGCTGCGTTTCGCGAAATAGGGCCTCAAATGGCCATTTTTCACCAAAATCCAGAAACTTTTGCGAAATTTTGGCAGGGGGTGTGAAATTTTGAATTTTTTTTGCGAAATTACAATTCAGTCCAGCGTTCGTGTCATTTCTGTTTCTGGTACCCCGTCGAAACCGAAATTTCGACCTAAATTTTGCAATTTCGGTCGAAATTTTGAACCATGCTTTTCAGCCATGAGAACAAGCTAAACAGTGGAATCTGGGTTGCTGGACAGCAGAGAATAGATACCCAAGTATTGCACAATGAAATCCCAAGGATAGTAGGCAGTTTGCCTGAAGGTCAGGGTACTGCGACAGTAACCTCGCGACCTACACCTTAGAGAAAAATCAGCTGATGACCTCCTTGCTTGTAGCAAATGGGGGAAACATACACATGGAGATGGTATAGGGGTTAGAGGTGCCCCACTTGGACCAAGTTTAGAGGGAGGAAGATGGTCTTTCTTCCCTCGAGATGAATTGCAACTTTGAAGAAAATATCTGCTGCTGACGGTCAAAGAAGATGGCATCCAAAGAGGACCCACAAGGCGTCCGGACGACTGATGGCGATCTCTCTATGGCCTTGACGTTGGGGAGGACCCAACCCAAGAGTTGGATCAGACACAAGTCGGTCAACGGAGGCACAACAACCTCGATGCTACCTGCACAACTACTGTAAATTACTGTAGCAACGTGAATACTGTGGAAGAGAGGGAACCAAGTTGACAGCTTAAATTCCCTAGACTAATTCAGGATAAAAAACCCCAGGCTCTGATACCATATCACATCATGGAATCAGTGGGAGAGAACCCTCAACATCTCTTCACTGTCAGTTTGCTTGTAAATTTATATACAATAAACTTTATACATATGTCCTTGACCTTTACTCATAATTACAAGTAGGTTCTTGTACATGCATATTAACACCCTCAATAGCATACAGTTGGATTTATACAAAAATAAAACAAATAAAAACACAATACATAATATATTATGAGTTTATTACGATATTAAGCAAATACATACCACTCTTATATCACTGAGGAACATGGAATAGATTTCATTCATCCACTGACTGCCACACTCCTATTAATCTTGATTCTCCAACGGCATTTGTAAATCTAAGCATCATAGCATCCACTACTAGGAAGCATGGACACTTCTAGACAGCCCCCATGTCCGTGTTGGACACGTTTTGGACACGGACACTTTGCAGGTACGACCCAAAACGTTTTGGACACGGCTGGGACGTGTCCAGTTCATTTTGGTCTTTTTCCGCACCCCGGACACAGCTGGACACTGCTCAGACACTTCTTGGACACATCCCTGCAGCTGCTGCTGCTGCCATAGCCTATTTGCGAGTGAAAATATTGAATATACAGCCATTGTTTATGTCTTGTTACTGAGAAAATGTGACATACAACTGAGGTCTAATCAAAAGTACAAACAAATCTGCTGAATCAGATATTATGAATCAAATTATAGTATGAAAAGTTGGTTAAATGAGTAATACGAACCCATATATATATTCTGTAATATACTACAGTTACAAAAAACACACGTTTAGTTTTCTACTTCATATTGTTTCTACTACACACACGAAGACACACATCTATATGCATACAAGATTATACATATATAGATACATTAATGTGGACAAATTTGAAAGTAAATTTCCATGTTAAAAACCTTAGAAATCGACCCCCACCTATAAATACCTATACTCGAGCCTTTCCTAGCCCTCTTGCATCTACTCTCTCCCTCCAATTGCTCATTTTCATGCATCCTTGATTGACGAAGCTTGGGTTTTCTCACAAGGTTTACGACTCTTCTCTCCTCCTCTATGTGGAATCCACACTCGAATTAACTAGCTTGGTGAGTTCGATTTCTACTGGGGCTTCTTTCCCTGCCTTGATTCTTTTTCTCGACTTATTTTGTGGATTTTCCTAATTCCGTTCATATATATATATATATATATATATATATATATATATTGAAAAAATATGTTCCCCTCATTCGATGCCGTGTCCGTGTCCTACATTTTTAAAATTTGCCGTGTCCCGTGTCCGTATCTGTGTCAGTGTCCGTGTCTAAAAACGTGTCCATGCTTCCTTGATCCACTATTTCTGTTCAGATATGGAAGCTTTTCCATACACACCACATGTGTCTTGTTCCTCACTTCATGTAGTGCCATACTAAAATCTTACTGTTCGTAGTGGTTTAAAAAAAATGTAGTGCCTAGTATCATGAAAAGAAACATGCGATTTTATATCTCCCAACGGTAAGAATATAAAGTCACCCAGATTTTTGTTGAAGATAAATGACTACATTAATCTTTTTAGTTATTGAAGGAAGATACCATTCAAAAGAGAAAAAAACTAAAGCAAGAAGCTATTGACTTAGGTTATCAATCAAATCTTATATAAAAGCACAAATTGTATTTTGTCAATTTGAATTTGTTCATGTGAAAGTGATGAGCTACATTAAGGGCATGTTCATGGTGGATTCAAGAAGACAGAGAATGAAATTAAGTCTGATTCACAACAACAAGCATTAAATTGATTGCCATGACTATAGTGGCATGACCTCATAACCCATAAAGACATCTTGAGATCGAAATATATCTCCTCATTTACATAGTAGAGGATGGCCTGTGTGTTTGTTTATAGGAAGCCATAGTTTCAACCCTGCGTGACGACGACATAGGAGGGATAGGGGTAGGTTGGGAGTTTGGGTTGGGTTGGGCTAGGGAAAAAAGCTAAAAATTGCCATGTATCCTAATGCATCTCCATAGGTAAGTTCATGGGAGAAATGCAAAAATTCACGGTCCACCTATATACAATATTAGCATGATGAGCTTGTTGGATGCAAGTAATAAATAGGATATGGAATCTATCAACAACCTAGCGCCATGTTACTGTTGTTCCAGTAAGAGTCCTTGTCTTTCTCATGTCCTTAAAAACAACCTCTGAGCATCATTGGAAAATATTACAATGAAAGGAATCATGTTCTCACGATCCGCATTCAAGGCACCACAAGTGCCCCTCTTTTGTCACAACTCTTCTAATATGCTATCTAAGAAGCACGGATACGGATACGTATCGGATACGGGTACGGGTACGCGGATATGACAATTTTCGAAAATATAAGATACAGGTACGTCATGTATACGACAATTTTTTTAATATTTTAAAAAATAACCAATATATTTATTTTAAAAATAGATGATGACAATCAAATTTCATTCAAAAATCACAATATTTCTAAAGAAAATGGAAATCAATACTATAATATCAAACACTGATTTAAAAAGGGGTCTTTCATTCATATTAATGTGAGACGAGTTACAAAAAGACATGATAATATCATATTCTAAACCTTTCACATTTCATGTATCATGTAATGTTGTGTTGTAAAGTGAGTTGTCTCATCTGTGATATCAAACTATCTTCTCTCATGTATAACTAGCTACTATGAAGCACAAATATAGATACAGAAATGGATACGGGTACGGGTGCGGTACGGGGATACGACAATTTTCAAAAATATAAGATACATGTACAACATGGATACAACATTTTTTTTGATGTTTATTTTGAAATTTTAACAGAAAATACCAATTTCATTCTCAAATCACAATACAATAGGGGGAGTCTAGAGTTGGAAGTCACATGGTTTTTGGATTTTGAGGGATCACGTGAGTGGGGTGCTCTCTTGCCTGCTAAATGGGTTGGTTGTATCCTGGTTGCATTAAGGTCATTTCATGCTAATAAAAAAAGGAATACGACTTGAGAAGTATTTGGTATGTATTAGAGAGTATCTAGGGAGTATTAGTATCAAATATGTATTCAATACTGGTAGGACACCTATTTTGGAGTATCGGTGCTTCATAGGGGGGGAGACATAAGGATGGGAATGTAATGATTATCTTCAAAGGAGATGAAATAGATATTATATAGATAGAAGTCCAAAATAAATCACAATGGATTTAGTCACCAAAACAAGAGGCATGTTAACCTAACGATACTAAATTGAAGCCTTTCATAGAATATGGAGGGCATCAACGCGCATAAAACTTGCACTTTAGCAGGGAAAGCATCCGGAAGTACCATGTAAAGGTGAATGAATTGGTTTGCGATAAAGAACAAATAAAAATCCATATTACATATTGAAGTTCTTTAAAAAGTGAAATCCCAAAAAACATAGGAGGTAGAAACAATAAAGAGAAGAAGGAAGATTGGCATTTAGCAAGAGGAATGGTGACTGACCTTGAACTACTTCAAGGAAGCAACTATGTCAGCCTTGCTGCAAGCTACTACTTAGCAGAGAGGGTTGAGACATGAGCTGGTGTCAAATGCTAATCAAGCAATGTCATGCCCAGGTTTTTTTTCTAGTTTTTACTGATTGAATACGGCCTGATACGACAGGATACATATTAGGAGTATCCGATACGTATCCAGGAGTATCCATGGAGTATTGGTATCCAATACGTATCGGATACGGGTACGACACCTGTTTTGGAGTATCCGTGCTTCATAGTATGCTATCTATGATCCATTGGCAAATCCATTTTATCAAATTGTCAACTCCTAAATGACATTGCAGACAAATACATTGGAAATGAAAAAGAGAATGTGGGTCAATACTGAAAGATCTAAAGGGGGGGGGTGAATAGAGCTTTTTGGAGTTTTTAAAGTTAATTAAAACAATTAAACACTTGAACAAGAAGTAGGAGGAAACAAGGAAGAAATAAGGATGTAGAGTGGTTCCTACCTTAGAAATTTAAGGTAGTCAGTCCACTACCCGATTGTTTCCAACCGGGATTTTGAAAGCAACTTATTTTATTACCTCGCAAGGATGTTACATAAAATACAATTACTTTCCCACACCCTTGAAGTAGCCTTCACCTGAAGTAGCCTCAATCCTCCTAGAAGCAGCCTTCTGAAGTAACTCCAAGCTCACCCTTGAAGTAGCCTTCACCTTGAGGCAGCCTTCTGAAGTAACTCCAAGTCACTGGGAGCAGCCTTCACCACCTGAAGTAGCTCCATGAACCTCCTTTCAACAGCCTCCAACCTAGTAGTAGTCAAGGAGAACAAAATACAATAGAAAGAACAAGATTGGAAGAAAAAAACAATGTTACCAATGAGTACAACGCTTTGATCCTATATCAAGCGTATTGATCTCCTATCCACTATGGATGAACGTGGTAGTGTGGTGGCTAGGAGATACTAAGCTATAGGACACTAATGTAGAACAGATTGCAAGTGTAGCTCAGCTTGTTGCTCACTAAGAATGAATCTCAAGTGTAATTGTATGCACAAGTGATGCTTTGGGTGTCCTAAGACCTCTCCTATTTATAGGAATGGGTTACAAGGGCTTAGGGACGTTCTAAACACTTTCTAGGATGTTCTTAGTGCTCAACTAGCCGTTAGGTGTCCACTAATTACATTGCAATGACTAGTTGTTTAATGCTGAAAAGTGCAGTCCAGAACCTTTCTCGGTCGAGAAGTTTGTCGACCGAGAGTCTCTCGGTCAAGAATATCTTTGACCGAGGGAAGGTCTGGAGTGAGTGTATTGCAACGTTCATTTCCAACTACCAACCACTTTTCAACTCAGTCAAATGTCTATAGAATTTGCTAGAAGGGCTATTCTCGGTCGAGAATATTGTCGACCGAGAGTCTCGGTCGAGGAATTTGTCGACCGAGAAAGTCCTTGTTTCAATGTGTTGAGCCATGTACTAAGTGTGTGTATCAATGTGTAATTGTGATTCTATCTTAAGGGAGGATCTTTCTAAGTGTTGTGAGTGGATAGGGAAGATCTAACGCTTGATTTACATGATGTCTAAGTACTTGTACATTATATACTTGTACAAGTTTTTACATTGAGTACAATCATGAAAATAAAGTAATTTAAGCATATTGATCTTCCAATTTGTATTGCTCTTCAACTATCCACTTTCTTATTTGTTTATCCCTGAAACACTCAAATAACAAGTTAGATCCACAAGAATGAAATGTTTGTCATCATCAAAACAAAGGGTTTAATAATGTTCAATTTAGCCAACAAATACCTTGGCAATCAACTCAACACTTCCATGACATGGGTGGTGCCCCATTGATGCATAATACACATCATCATTGTTACAGGTGTAATAAAACCAAAATAACATGAATATGTTACATCTTATGTAAGAAACTGGTAATAGTAACAATAATGAAATATATAAAGATTTGTGCACATCATATAGATTCACCTTGGTGGCTATTGTATTATTGTATACATATAGTGTTTCATCCTCATGAGCCCATACTTGTAAAGATGATGACCTTTATTTATGGTTAGATCCTGCTCCATTGTATCTTTGCATATTTTCTCATGGACTACCACGTCCAGAGGTAGATGGGTGGTGGGATTCAAATGGGCTCATGTAATAACTATCTTTTTTAGATGATAGGAAAAAGAATGGACACACTTTGATGGAATTAAAACATTGAAGGTCAGGTAGAAAACCTCAAGAAGATATGTAATGTATATTTAACCAATAGAAAATGAGGTTTGGATATTTGTGATCGCTTCAAATGGATGTAAAAGTACAAATACAATGGAACCGTAGTGGACCAAACTTCAAATATATAACATGACTCTAATAGACGCCCACAACGATATGCGGGATCTGTTATAGCAATCAAGGTCGAACACAAGGCCGTGGCCATTTGGCCGCCTAAGACTTTGTTCTTATTTGGCTAAGCGATACATAAAGGGCATATAGGTATGAATTAAAACAAATCAAAGCAAGAAACAAACAAAGCAAAACAAAGTAAAGTGTTTTAATAACTCCGATAAGACGAGACGAGTTCCGGGCTATGTAAAGCACGACTCGGACCATCTATGCACCTTATCCTCGAACTTCAATAACTATCGAACACCCCGTTTAGCATCTAACATCTAACATCTAACATCCAAACCTAGCATGTAATGTAGTTGATACACTTGTGAGGCTATAACACTCCAACAACCACCCAGTACCTCTCGAGGATCGTGAACGAATACCCCAAACAATCCTGGATTAATTCTCGGGTCCTGTGTAGATTAGAGTATTAGAAGCAACAACAATCTATTGGGAAATTGAATAGATCTCCCCATGGCCAAGCGTCCTCTTAGGGATCAGATCCAGGCTATCCTTTCTACTTGTTTCAACTACTACTCTCTTCCGGTTTGTTAAAGCAGTAGCTCTTGCAAAGAAGAGATCAACCAACCATTCAATCATAGCCAAACGAGAAGGAAAGATGTCAACATGATAAACCTAGATCTTAACTACTAGCATGGAGTCAAAGTACATAAACAAGCCAAGAACGGGCTAAACCCAAAAGGAGCTCAACTAGCCATGAATACGCATCATCGACACCGAACAAAGATGAAAATTTGACAAAGGACAAAAGTGGAAGAAGAGAGAGAGAAGAATAATTTAGCTCCTTAGCTCTGGAAGGGTTGGCTCTAGTTCTTTGCATCTTTCTTCTTCTTCTTCTATTCTCCTTTGTCTCCTCCTCAAGTTTACCCCAAGCAACGTCTTTGGTGGTTAGTGGTAGATATGTGATCCTCTCAGGGAAGATGGATGGGCGGAATGTGGAGCCTTAGTAGCAGAGGTAGACGACTGTCGATGGAGCAAGGCAGACGGAGCAGGGAACCAATGAACAAATCCCAAAAGTCGGACCCTTGGCTTGGAAGCCAAGCCAGTATATTTATAGCAGTTTGGTGGCCGCATCTGTAGGGTTTTGCGGCGTCACACTTATGTTTGGGTGTATGTCAATGGAGTGAATGTTGAGGTGGAGTCGTCAATGGGTTCATAAGGGTAGGCCTTGATGGCTCGCGTACCAAGTGTTAATGGTGCTCGCGTCAAGCCTTGATGGGGCCTTAGCAATGTCGTGAGGTGTCAATGAGGGGAGCCTCGATAGATATCTCGACTGGAGCCTTGATAGGCATTTGCTGTGTGGGAGGGAGCTTTAGTTGCTCATGCCGCGGAGCGTTGATGGTGTTGGGGCATGCCTCGACAGCTAGGTTCGATAGGCGGACGTTGACAATTACTGCCTTGATAGAATTGACACATGGATGAAGAAAGAGGGTCAATGACTGCCCCCACATCAACCCTCGATGGTCAGTTGCCAAGGAGGAATCCTCGATGGACTCAAGTCAAAAGTTGTCTGTGGGTGCATGTTGGGTCTCTCGCAAGCGCATGCACTATCTCGATGAACTTGGGATTCTTGATGGTTAAGGGAGCTTCAATGGCTTTGAGAGCCTCGATGGGCTGCTAATATGACTTTCTTGGTCTGGTGCTTGCAGGTCCAAAATGGGCCAATTAAGCATGTATACCTAGAAAAAGGACAAATTACAGAAAAACTAAGAATGAAACTAGTGCAGACATATTACAACTAGTACATGCACGAAGCGGAGGTAAAACACCAAGCAATATCACATCAATTTGGGTTTTACAACAAAGGCATGAGCATGAGATGAAAGAGAGTTGTTTCACATTTTGAGCATAACAATTGTAGATAGTGATTAGTTGTGAAGGAGAGAGATGAGTGAGAATTCTAAAAATAAAATTAAAAGGTCAACAATTGTGCTAATATAGAGAGAAGGAAAAATCCCAACTTCCATACTCCTCTATCCTAATTGATTAGCATTTTTTAAACATATTTAAAACCTGGAAACTTGTAATTAGTATTTTATTTTATTTTATTATAGATATAGAAGTATACTTATAGATAAATATTGTAAAAAGGTGTCAATATTTTTCAAGTTGCACTTTAAATGTGTTCAATAGAGAGAGAGAGAGAGACAGAGAGAGAGAGGAAACCAGAGAGTCTTTTTAATTTGATGTGTTATAATAGGAAAGAGAGACAAATTGAGACGACAAAGTTATGAAATGTGTAGTGGAAGAGAAAGACTTGAAGAACCATTTTAAACAAGATGGGTTAATATGAATGGTAATGATGTATAATGGTAGTGGGAAGAAACTTGAGACCTAATTCAGACCTAATCTCCCAAATTAGATCTATTTCCCCCAAAGCAGAGTTGTTTTCCCCAAATGGAACCCGATTTGCCCAAATTTGACATGATTTAGTCCAACTTAAACCTAATTTTGAATAATATGACCTAATCAGACCAAACTTCCCAATTTTACCTATATTGACCATGAGACCTACTTTGGCCAATTCAAACCTAATCTCTCCAAATTAGTCCTATATCCCCCAAACCAGACATGTTTTCCCCAAACCAGACTTAATCTGCCCCAATTTGACATGGTGGCCTAGATCAAACCTAATTTTGCATAACATGACTTAATCAGACAACTAACTACCCCTAAATTGCCGCATATTAATCTAAATCTGACCTAATATGCCCAAATCAGACCAATTTTCTCCAAACCAGGCATGTTTGCCCCAAATCAGACCTAATTTACCCAAGTTTGACCTGATTTGGCTAAATCAGAACTATGTATGTATAAAATAACTCAACTTGATCTAATTTGACCAAATGTAGACCTAACTTTTGATAAATTAGCCTTTAAGTGGTTTAATTTGGGTCTAAAAAGCCTTAGGCGGCCACTTAAGTTATCTATGGGGCTGGGCGCCCAATTTGAGGCGCCCTGCTATGAGCCTAGGGCGCGCCTAGGCGGGCACCTTGATAACTAAGCCATCTCCCCTTTAGGCTGCCAAGATGAGTAGACAGATGGAGGGAGACATGTGTTTTGGAGGAAGAAGGCCACATGCATTTGGTTTTCCGTGATTAAGAGGGAGGCTGTCTTTGTTGTTATAATTTGGTTCCTGAAAAAACAACCCACACATTTACGGTGACATACCCTAGGCCAAACTGGAGATGTGCAGGGAAGTTGTTCGTGCATGAGGGTCCACACAAATGCTGTTTCCATTCGAAAAGGCAGTTTTCTTCAATAGATGTAATAGTATTGGGCACCGTTATATTGGTTTTTAAAATTGGCAACTCTTCATTCTTTGCATGAGCAAGGTTCAATCCTGCAACCTCATGGTCGATTTAACCATTTAAATGGCACTAATTTGGTTGGACACCTTAGATTGATGTGCTGCATAAATGGAAGAAAAAGTTAAAAGGGACCCCAAATAATAAGATAGAATCATCGTAAATGTATATGTAAGTGTTAGAATTTTTCAAGCTGCTTTTCGTATCATCTACCAAGATCCACGATATTATAATTACCGTCTTTCCCAATTTTTTGAGTTGATGACTTTTCTTTTGGAGGTATGTCATGGTTATTTAGAAGCGACTTTGATACACTACACCAACTTTTTGGAAGTTATCGAATAAATATAATAAGCTTAATCGGCTTTCCTTGTTGTATGCAAATATCATTTTGTTTGTCTTATTATGGTAAAAAGCAATTTGGTGACAAATTTAATGACATGCTGTCTAGGTCATTTGTCCTTAGCATCTTCTTACTATGTAAATGAATCATTTAAATATGTTGTATACCATCTCCTTTGTGATAGGGTGGATCCTGCAAAACATGTGGTGCAGTCACCCATTTGGTTAAAGACTGTCCAAACAAAGGGGCCAACGACTCTAAATCTGCTACAGGTATGAACTGTGAGTTTGATGAACTACTTTTTCTCTGCTTTTTCCGTTTATTGGATCTTTGCTGCTACATTATTTCTTCTGAACGTGGATAGTTATGTGTTTGTCTCATCGTATGTCAAAGAACCATGTCCTTGTAAAATTCTATTTAGCAATATTAAATTGGATTTGTCCAAGTAATATAGAGAAAGCTTGAGATGAAAAGATCTTACAAGTTACACCAAGATCACAAACGCAGAGTAAGCCTACTGTGCAGCTATCACTAACTCAGCAGATCATCCGATTCTTTGTTAATGAGAAAACATGCCTGCCTTATTAAATTTCTCATGCTCATTTCATCCTAGTACACTGATCAATAGCAGCTATATATTGCTCACCTAATTCCTTGGTTTTCTAGTTCTACACTTCAAGTGACAATCAGTTCTTCAAAGGTATAGGTATCAGCTGAAAAAAAAACATAAATGGCTAGGCATCTTGCGAAGTTATTACCAGAAAAATATTGATGACCTAATTACTCAGAAATGAAAAGCTTATGACTGCCAAAAATGCTATTTTCTTAAAACTACTTTAAGAACAGTCACAAGACATGTCCTGTTTTTTTTTTTTTCCTTTTTTGCAAATTCTTACTGTCTTTAACAATTCTGTGTCTATGAGTGAGTTCCTCCAAAAGTGTTTTTTTTTCCTTTTTGCAAATATGTAAGAGGTGTTCACAAACAGATAACCTTATACATGTGTATACATATTTTATATATTTATGTGTATATATTATATATGTGTGTTAAATATGTACATACAGGCAAACTGAAACTGAATAGAAATTGTTAGTGTAAATTAATAAGGATTTGAGACCATTAACAAGATAATGATAATCAAATATAACAACTCTGAATAGAAGACTTTTGAGTAAAGTGTCTGTAATGATCTTATGAGTACAGAAGTTGGTGGTTAACATAAGACATTATCATCTAGAACTGAGGCTTGGGCCTCAGCTAAGTCTCAATGCCTCAGTGCTTTGAGGCGGGCCTAAGCCATTTTGAGGAGTAAGCTTCAGTCCGGGAGACTGAGGCGTAAGCCTCAAGGTGCAAACAAGATAGCCTCACCTTGAGGCGTAAGCCTGGAGAACTCAAGGCAGTTTTTTCAAGACCATGGTTATACTTTGATTTCAATAAAACCTCTCCATTTATGTCCCAAAGTTTGTATCTTGATATCAATATGCAATACTACTGTGCTATTTGGTTAACAAAATTAACCGGCCGTATTAACTATTAATTGATTGACCGCATCTGAATTAATTGAGCCCAATTAGGTTAACGGCTAATATCTGAAACAAAAAATTAACCAATTAACCAAACTGAATTAACTATTAGAAAAGTCAACTGAATGCTCACCCCTAATATTATATATTTGAAAAAAAAATCAAAAGACATACATATATTAAAATGCATAAATATAAACAGACAACTATATATGTAAATATAATGAAATGTATGTATATATGTATATTTGTATGTATGAATGTATACATCTTTGGGCTTTTGTAGTGGGACTTTCGATAATAGAGTTAAGTGTTAAGTCGGCCACTTAATTGACCAAGCGGTCGCAATAGCAACACTTGACCGATCAGCAATATGTGGTGCTTCGGGTTGATCACATAGGCACAGCTGGGAGCATATCTGCTGCACCAGACTGATTTCACGAACAATATGCCTTAAATTTGGAACCAACAACTTTTGTGTCTAAATGGGATGTGAGAGTTGGGTCACTGGTGAGAATGGCAGAAAAGGAGAGGAGGTGATTCAGCGGAATAGAAGGAAAGACAATGGGGGCTAATCATGGAGCGGAAGGTGTTGGAGGAGGCTGTAGAGGAAGAGAGGTGGCTGCATGTTGGAGGCTAAAAAAGGAAGGATAGTTGGGGTTGATTGGGCGTAATCCTTGCTCGTGGCTTTTCAAATCTGCCAAATATCAGCATGAGTTGGGAGCTGAGATCACACTTTTACTAATGAAAATATGTTATTGCACCTATCAGATGGCCTTGTAGTTTCTAATGATCTCCATTAAACACCCATACATGTATGGCAATATTCAAAAATTCTCTATAAACTATATCCACCAAGTATATGTTGATCCCAGGTATACCAATGAAGTGATTTTTCAGTCATCCAATTCGTTAATGTCCCACATCCATTCCACCAGTCAGCATGGTATGTTTTGTGCCACCGGTTTGCTTGGAGTTGGTGACCATGGAATCCCACTTTTTTGTATTGAGGACATCCACGGTCAAACATGTGGTAATAGGCACTTGTAGAAGTGTGCCTTACTGTGGCAAGGTTACTGATGTAGGACAAGCATAACCTTTTAAATAGTCTTTTTAGTAGTTTTATAATGTTTTGTCAGTTTCTTTGTATTGTAGGGCTTATTTGATATTTTCCCAGTTTGTCTTGTAAAGCCTGTGGTTTAGTCCCACATTGGCTAGTTGTGTAGTCAGTTGGGTTTAAACACCTATATATAATCTTTGTAATGCTCTCAAAAAAGCAGACTTGATGAATGAAATCTTTTGATGATTATTATTCCTTCTGATTAGTTATTTTAGATTAGTTTAGATCTAAATAATTAGTCTTAGATTTTATTCATTAGGTTCCACATTAGTTATACTTTATATAAAAGTAAAAAAAAGCTTTGACGCATCTTTTAAGTTTGGCACATTAATGAGCACATTAAAAAAAACCTAATTACAGGTTACTGAGCACATTAATGAAAAGTTATCAGGAAACATCTTTCCATTTGTTTGTTCAAAAACATTTGGAGTATATGCCCAGTAACTAACTAGTTCTAGCACGTAGTTCTATGAAGCCTTAATTTGTTTATTTTTTCAAACCTGTTGGTTGCATCTGCAAACTGAATGGTTTTTTGCGATATATGTTCTAAATTGTTTTTTGTCTTGACTACTCAAACATTGTGTACGATATACAATACTCTAGAAGGCACTAAGGTACAAGTTGCCTTTTTAGTCAGTTTATAGAGAACATTGCTAAGAATATCTTGTTCGAGTGATTCTGTCATTTTGTTAGTTTTGTTCTGATCTTTTTTTCCTTTCCTTTATAATTATGCATATATTTCAGATGTACAATTATCCACTTTAATTATTGACTTGATTTTTAAAACTCTCACAGTAAACAAGCAAGAACAGAGCTGGCAGGGGAAGCTAACCATCTTGCGCAGTGGAGATGACCTTGACGATGACTTCATAGTGGATACTGAACAGACTGGCAAGAAGTCTAAACAAACAAAATCTATCACGGACGACTCCTCTGGTGCTACAGAAAATCCCGATGCAGTAAAATTTAGGAAAAAGCTGGGGACAAAAGTAGTCAATTTTGTAGGTTAAAACATAAATGTTTGTTGTTTCCGAGTTCTCCAGACAGCTGCTTAATATATAAGCTTTTTCTTTCAAAATGTCTAGTTATCTATTATTGGGTGCTTGTGAGCTGGACAGGAGGTGCGTACAACTTACAAACCGTTGGAGGTGCGATTACGTTGAAGCTGTGGATAAGCTTTGACCTCGATATAGTTGAGTTTAGGCTCCGGATACCAGTTCACGCTATTGGAATAAAAGTCAGCTGGGATTAATGCAAACCAGATATAGAAACTGTTAATGTAGATTTCACAAAATTGAGGGCCAAGTTGGATAGTGAATTTTAGATCTAAAAGCTGTTTTTAGTTCAACAACTTGACGTGTTACTTTTCTGGAATCCCAATGCCCAAGCATTATAGATAAAATGTTACACATCGCCGACTCAATTGAAGTGTCTGTGTGATTAGACTAATTTGTACAGTCCATTATTGTTCTCAAAGAACACTACTGTTTCAGTAGATCTCAAAGATTAAGATGATGGTTATGGCCTGACAATGTACATATATAGCCTTTACGGTTTTGAGCTATATGCATTCCACTCTGGGACACATCTAACCCTTGAAATGGGTTGTAGAGAGGGTCTACAGGGTCGTGGTACGTAGTACTCTGACGAGGTTGTGGTTGAACGGTTCAGACTAGTTTCCTCAATATTTTGGGCTCAGAGTGGTTGGAATCGTGCAGCCTTCTTTGGATTCAGTTTCTAAAGAAACTTATTCAAGTGTAATATAGTCCAAAGCTTCAAATACATGCACATCCAAGATTCTTGTTGGTTTCTTTGGGACTGACGTTTTACGAAATTTAGCAACATCCAGACGCATCATATTTGAATTTTTCACGGATTGTAGACTATTTCTAAATACAATGGCAAATTGAGTATAAATCCATGGATTATTGCGTACTCACAATAGGGTATAAAATCGAGGGGTAAACCGCATATCTCATATTGTATAGGAATGAATTCCTATTGTACTAAAAGAGAATGAATATACCAAAAAAAGAGTAGAAGATGCACCATATAGGCGACACAAAAAAGATGGAAAGGCAAGCTAGGCTTGATCCCTTTCTTTGCTGTGACTAGAAGCATCACGAGTCATAGAAATGAACAACAGAGCACCCATTGGACTTACATGTGTTCATTGGCCATTGAATAACCATGTGAGGTTTTTTCTTTCTTTGTGTATCTACATTGAAGAGCATAGTAAATGGGTAGGGAAAACGTCAAAGATTATATAGTTTCAGAATGGTATGTGTCATAGAGAAGTCTAGTGTTTGTTTGACTTCAGATATGGTGAAAAAAGCAAGGCAACTCCACGAGTCCTGGAGCAAAACATGAACCCACTCTATGAGTTGAATAGAGCCTCAATGGTAGGAGTCTTGATATCATATGAGTTATGAAACCCTCTCTAAAAATGGATTCAAATCATGGAGGCAAAGGAGCAACGAGCAAAAGGTATGGTCATTATTATTGACACTTTCATTCAAATTTTGCCCCATACACAGTTTGTTGTGTTTGATAAGCCAAAGGAGGTGTACTCTGGTGGTCATTTTATTTTGCAGAATCATTTGTCAAATAAGGATGTTGAACCTGCCAAATTGAAGTGATCATAAGCTCTAGCAACTGAGCAATTGTTAGCCCAAGTCCATCAGACACTAGTAGAGTTTTGGAGGGTGAGAAATCATCATGATGGAAATGGTTTTGTGATTTTTGTCAATGTCTTGGTTGGAAACACACCTCTGCTGATGATTTTGTTGTTTAGAGCTAAGGAGCTTGTGTGCCTTCACTATATTGATTTTGCTAATGTTGTTACCACCAGGATCAAGTTAAGGCTTCAACAACCTAAATATGACCATGGTTTGGTCCATATTTTGATGTTGTCACAAGTATCAGGGAAGGAAATGCTTGAAGTCTTGATAATATAATGGCTATGAGGTAGCACCGAACATATGAGCACTTACATTGATCAATCATGGACTATACATTTTTGTTTTTCTAGTATTTGAATATGACAAAAAGAGCTCCAAGTAGTAAACATGCAATGAGAATTTCGATTAAGATTGATAATTCCCAATAGTCCCATTGTTATTTGTTTGTAAAGAATGATCCATTTAACTAGGGGTATCTTTTCTCTCTCTAAGGTATCCCCTAATAGAAAGCATGTCACAATTATCTAACATTTTCTGTGTTTTTCGTAAGGGGTATGCACTTGAAATAGAACAAAGTAAGACTTGTCAATGGTGCATTAATGAGTGTGAGTTATCCAACAAAGGAAAATTTGTTTTTTCAAACAAGCATTGGCCTTTTTACCAGTGATCGATTTCCAATTAGTCAAATGGAGTCTATGAGGTGACAATAGAAGATCCATATATTTTAGAAGGTAGTAATCATCTTTACACAGAAGTATGTGGCAACAACGATCTAGACCATTATTATTCACACAAGTTTTAAGCATAATGACTTATAGAAATTTATCCTCATTGAGAAGGTTTCAAATGATAACACATGATATGGATAAGGGTTTGATCATTTGATCTATTGAAAATGATATGATCTTCTACAAACTAGATTCTGCTACTTCAACTTCAACAAGAATATCGACATTATCTGTTATGTTATTTGTAGATAAAGTTTGAACATGAAGATTATGGTTCAATATAGTTTTGAAATGTTTTGCTATGTGCCAATCATGATGAATATATCCGAACCTCAATTTTATGATTTTATCCATAGATAAACATTTTTATAGAAGATTCCCTATTGGGTCCATTAAAAATTATGTGAAAGTACTTGGTATTGAAATCACCTTACTTGATATATTTGTCCTTTGACCTTTTTCCCCAAAGAATTTTGTGGTATTGTTTTCAGATATGATCAATGTCAAACATTTGAATCCACACGTGTTTTAAGGGAAATAAGCCCTAAATCTTGTCTCTTGTGTTTGATGTCTTGAAGGTACTTTGTTCTAGAGGAGGGAGGCATGAATGTTATTGAGCTTGTTGTGTAGATTTTTTTATTTGATGAGATATGTACACTAATCATACCAAATGTTACCAATGTTGGGGTTTAAAAGAGGGTGGTTGTATCAAACATGTTTGAACATGACCAATTTTAGACCCTAAGGAATGTCGTTGGTGTAGAAATTAATAGGGAGATTTACAATGATGCATAGAGCCACAAGGAATGAAGCCACATGAAAGTGATCATTCCAAGAACTAGAGCACTGCTGTCTCCTAATGACAACTTCTTATACATGAGAAATGTGAGTTTTTGATATGACTGTCGAGGAAATGTGTTGAATTAAAAAACTCATCAAAGATTCATGTAGTGGTTGTGATTGTGGGGAATGTGATCATTTGACAATAGTTCATGACTGGAGTGGGTGCAGTTGAAGTCATCACTTATTAACCATGATAGATGTTGATGTTTTTGTGTCTTGTTGTTTGCTCTAAAAATAATGTCTTGTTGTAATTAGGTTATCCATACATACTTGTGTAAAACCAATTGAAACTTTCATGAATAGAGTGAAACTAGACAATAATAGAAAAATGATCAATATATGTATTGGTACTCATAATGTATTTGATACCCCATCCTACAAGAAGACCATCACTTCCAGTAGTAGAAGGAATACAAATAAAAGCATTGATCTTGTGTCCAATGTATTTATGTTGTTCCTTCAAGTTAATTTTTGTTTCTTGTATGGAATGAATGTTATCTTTTCTAGTGAAGTGTCTAATTGTACATGTACCCCACAAACATTCCATGTACCACTAATCAAGAGGAACACATTTTAAGCTAAAGAACTAAATTGACAATGATAAATGTAGTTCTTTCAGGTGCTTAGTGGAAAGAAAGATGGGTCTCCAACTCTTATAGTAGAGACTGGTCTCTAGTTTATGTTAATCTTTGTTTACAATAAGGTGGTGAAGAAAAACAAGTCCCATCTTGTCAAAAAGTTCATGAACTCAAAACATGAGATCCAAGATATGTGGTTATCAGTAGGATTCAGAAAAAAGTAAGACTTAGTGTAAAAATAATCAACGTTGTTCAGATCAATTGCTCAGATTGTGTCATCAACATTTTTTTCTCATTTCCAACGAGTGAATCAAGATCAAAACATGTGTATCTAACCTCTAGTTATTTTATAATATTCATTCTTGGACCTAGAACAAAAATGTAATTGTTTATAGTCCAAAGATACCCAAACTCCATAGGCTATTTCTTAATGGTGCACTCCACTAAGTCATATTTCTTAGTGACCAGTGCCTCAGGTGGGAAATCAAGAGGCTGGGAGGAGATAGTTTGTTGTGAGGTTGCTGAGTCAGTATCTTAGGCAGCTTCTTAAAAAACTCAGTATCAACACATCATTATATTTTCAAGTAGTACTATGAAAAATTTAATGTAAATGTAGCATAAATATAGTCTACAACATATAAATATTCTTTCTCCTCAATATTATTACTATAGGAATTACACATAGCCATGAATTAGTTTTTCTATGGGAAAAGAAGTTACTTAATTTGTGGACCACAATCGCTCTAATTTTTTGATCAAAACCTACTAATTTTATCAGTGGTTTATCAAGAATTGTCTAATTGAGCATATAACACACGAGAACACATAAATTAAGTTTCATCTTCATTTATACTAATTAGATAAGTTATGATATGATTATATTTAATTCTGACACTATTCTTTGTAGTAAATAAGCATAACATGAATATGTAAGTATAATACTAAAAATCAATATATAAGAATATTGACTTTTCTATATTAGTTATTGCTGCGAAACTACTTGGTTTGTACCTAACTAAGTAGAAGCTTACATGTTTTCTCACATGCATTACTCGCTATCCACGCCTTAGGCTTGAGATGACCAGTCTAAGACAACAAATCACTCGAGGCCCTCCACAAGTATAGGTAGGAGCCAATAGCATAACAAACTTCTCATTACCACACTCTAATACGAAGATGGGTCATACACCATTTCTTTTGCATGTTCACGTTTCACATTTCACATTTCACATTTCTTATTTCTCTTTTCAAGGATCACATGTTTACAACCTCTATCCCACCTATGTGGGTTCCACTAATCAATTCACATATTTTTCTTAAGAAAATTGGGCCCTCTATGCCACCTTTCCCCCTCCCCCATTCTCCCAAAGAGTAGTCCTCATTATGTAATCCACTTTCAAGATTCCTTCTTATGATTCTCTTTCTACTACAAGGAAGACTCATTTAGCCAACACCAAAATAGATATCTTTGGAGGCTAATGGTGTTTAGGGTGTCTAGCTATGTGTTGCAACTTATCACTTGATTACCTAGCCAATTCATCCATCCTTATGGGAATGGAGCTGACCTGGAATATCTTAATATATTAAGTATGAGTTCTTTGCAACTAACTATATCACAACCAATGTAAAATAAACAAACATATGTGACATTCCAATCTACTCTCCAAACAATACATCAATTCCATACCTTTACATACACCACAAATCATTTGATACCAGTCCATAGCCATTCATTCATATTCCTTCCTCTTTATAATATGGACCATTCTAGGGAACCACATAGCCATTGACGTTATGCATTCCAAAACTTCTATGCCCTCACATGTCTATACGAAACACACATACCAACTAAAATTTTCATATGACTATTGTTTATGCTATTCTCAAGTATTTAGCTTGTTCTTAGGATTGTGTTTATAGTGGATCATTGGTGCGCTTCTACCAATGGTGTTACACACCACTCAATTGAAACTTGAATGGATGCAACTCCACAGACAGAAGCACACAGGTGGATTAAACTTTTGAAATTTATAAAGAACTAAATTCAAACAACCTACTTCCACTAAAATGCTAACCCGCAAGCGCACGGGGTAGTGTCATAGTATAGGTAAGGTGGTAAGTATAGGGTCAATCCACAGGGATAAAAGGGGACACTACAGATAGGTTAGTTTTTAGTGCTAGGTTCCTACTGCGAAGACTAGGGTTAAGGTTTTTAAGGTTGATTTGATTGTTAAACTAAGTTGAGCAAGAAAGAAAGAATAAAACCTAAGTTAACCCTAAATAATTAATTCTACTAAGCAGGAAAAGGCAATGCAAGGTAAGAAAAGAACAAACCACACTAAGGCAAGAAAGAAGAGAATTAAACTACACTGTGACTAGCAAACCGAGCAAAAGAGAAATTAAAGACCTAACCTAGCAAGAAGAAAGAAAGAATAGGGAAAGAAGCTATCTAAGCAAGAAAAGAGCTTATTAAGCTAATACTAGCTAAGCAAGCTCGAAACAATGGTTTTAAATCAATTAATGGAGATGCAATATGTTTAGGGGATGCACCTATCAATTAAGTTGGGGGGTGACATGTGAGCATTATGATTCCATTTAGATTATCAAACTAAACAATGAGTTAGAGTCTAATGAATTAACCTAATCTACTAACTGGCCATGGAGTTGCTAGGTTGTGTATATGGGAACTAGTCCCTAACACTCCCTACTACCCTTGCTAGGCTCAATTGGGTTAGGGTTTAGGTGTAATTCAATTAGAGTATAAACAAGTCTAGGTTTCTAGGTTAGTTTCTCTTAGGATGATTAGGGGCTGAGATTAGTATTGGGAGTGGAAGTGAGGTTTTAGGCCTCCCATCACTCGCATTCTAACCTTGAGAAAGTTTCATGCTAAACACACCAATTTCATCTAAACTAGCTACTTATATCTCTCAACCAGGGTTAGGAGAATTGATTAGAATGTAGGAGGATGGGTAGCTAGCTAGGGATCCAAGAATTGGACCTAGGAGAAAATTCCAAAATTGACACATATAATCAATTTCCCTAATATCCTAGGTGATTTCAAGCAGAAACCAACAAGCAATTTATGGAGAGTGAGATAGAAATAGAACATAATCATTAGAAAATGAAATTACAATGTTTACATATCATTTCCCCCCAACATGGTATCAAAGTAACATTTTGCACCCCAAACAGCCCACCCAAGGGGCCTAACTACTCATAACAATGCAAAGTACAAAAAGAAAGGAGAAAGAGGTAGAAGAAGCCATGGAGCTCAGTGTAGATGAAGAAATCCTCCACTTCAACTACTGTAGGGTTTCCTCCTCTCTCCTCCAAGGTGGAATGACATGGGGTGATGGTGGAAATGGGTAGACATGAGAGGAAACTAGAGTTTTGGCTGTAGAAATGGTGAAATGGAGGTGGAAATGGAATGGAATGTCTAAGGGGTGAAAATGGGGAGCTAAGAGGTGGTAGAAGGTATCTAACCTCATACTGGAGCCACCACCTAGGTATATATAGGTGTGGGGGAAGCACTAGGTCAAGTAGGGGTAGTATGGGAAAAACATTGCAAAAGTAGCTAGGTTTTTGTAGGTAGCATGACCATGGTGGGGAGAGGTGAGAACGGTCGTGGTGGATGGGAACAACCATGGTGAGAAATGGTGAAAAATCACAGGGAATATGTTTCTTTTGTACTGAAGTTAGCATGACCGTGGTGTGGCTAGGGTAGCATGGCCATGGTGGTCACCACGGTCGTGGTGGCTCGAAATGCATAACCTTTCTCTACTCCACGATTGTTCTGCCTCTACTCTCACACGGCCGTGCAAGGTGGCACGACCGTTCTCGGTCAGTTCACCATGACCATTCTGTGTGGCATGACCATGGTGATTCTAGCTTTGATTGAGGATGACTCTGTTAATTTGCAAGTATCCTAGCACGACCGTTCCATGGTACCACAACTATACTGGTCTCTGGATCAACACTTGGTCTTGATTTTTTAGATTTTCTTTGACATCTTTGCTTCAATAGATCTTTGGATACTAGGGGTAGGTTGAGGGAGCATCAAACTTCACTTTAGGCCTCTCCAAGGGTAAAGAAACCCTAGAATCACTCCTCTCTCTCTTCCATCAAGCATGGTCCAAATGCCTGGAAAAATGCAAATAATGTCCATAAGCACATTTTACACAAATATGCATATTGAGGGAAATAACATGTAATCTAACAGGTATAGATGTGATTGAAGTGGAATAAGACACAAGATGAAGCCCTAAAATAGGGTTGAATCACCACTCCAAACTTAAAACATAATTGTTCTCAAGTATGCTGCAACTCAATCTCTCTGCAATTTTTCCACAATTAAGAAATGACAAATGTAATGCAAAGGATGGTTATTGCTGAATGGGATCAATAATGACTAAGTACATGCATTCCACCTCTCTCCTCTCCTTCTTTCATAAACCAATCATGAAAAGAGCATAAAGCATATGAACTTCAAATATAGTGCATAAAACACACAAGCTATCTATATTTCTTTCATGTAGTTCCAGATTGACCGTTTCATGATGGCGTTAATCAAGGATGACTAGGAGTGTTGTTTCACCTTCATGCATTCAACCTTATATTTTAAATCACACCAAATGACCCACATTGCTGTGGGAAGGGCAAAAATGAGCTAGGTTTGTGGTTTCCTAGATTAATGGGTATGAAAATGGAAGAAAGGATTGCAATAATCTTTTGGAGTGCTTTTACACACTCATCTTTTCTTTATTTAGATGCTCTTAAACATGAGCATATTTTTGTTTTCTTTTCCCTTGGAGCGGACAGGGCACATGGTGATGAGAGTGAAGCGGTGAGATGTAGATGTGGCCACCCCAAACTTTTGGAGGTGGCCACGGCTGATGTGTGCACTTTGGCATCCTTTCATGAGGCAGAGGGGTAAGAAGATGGTGTGTGAAGAGTCGAGTCAAAGAGGGTCACTGGAATGATTCTCAACACAAGGTCTCTTGCATGAAAATTAATCCAATACTTCATCCAACAATTTCACACCACATGACTGAACAACCTGAAATTGATACTTCTATCAAGTGATTTCATAGGCACTAAGCACTCATAGCTTGCTCAAGTCACAATTCAACCAAAACATTCACAAACATAAGAGAGGTGGTGCGCATGTAAAAAGTTAAGAATTGATACCATTTAGCAATAAACAATGATAATTCACTTGCATTTGTCAAAGGTCATCGTTTTTAATCCAAAAAGTAGAGATTGGGTCGAAACACACTTTTAGGCAAGAAATTTCAAATTGGGGCAAAATTTGGCCAAAACGGTGCCAAGTTGCCTTCACATCTAAGCCTATATTATTGAACTTAAAGCAGTAAACAAGAAAATTCTAGCTAAAACATGCAAAAACTATCAAAAATCTATATGATATGCATTGTATTACGAAAAGAGCAAGTTTTTTTGAAAATTACACAAAAATAACAAGAAAGTAACTACAGGACATGCATGTATGCAAAGAAAGTAAATTCTAAACTAAAGCAAACAAAAGCAAACAAACAAAAGTAAATGGCAGGTGAAATGTAAAATGAGAGTGAAAATGAGATAGGGCATACCACCCTACCACCCCAAACTTTTGAATCATGCTGTCCTCACCATGACACTAAAGTCTAGGAATGACATGGTAGATGATCATTGCGGTGGTGGTGCTCCTCCATGTGGCGGGGGATGCTGGTAGTAGGAACCCTAGTAGTCTGACTGTGGAGAGAGGTAGTTTTCTTGATAAGCTGACAGTGAACTCCACCAATCTTCCCCCCACTGGGGGTTCCTCTGGGATTGAGCATGCTGGAAATGATATAAATGGTTGACCTGATAATGCATCTGCTGATGGTGTAACCACATGGCATACTGGGTGTGTTGAAAACCCTCCTGTTCTATCAAAATATCCACATGGGTGCTCAAAATGCAATCCTGAGTGCTTTGGATGCCCTCCAACTGTACATGTATGGTGGACATGTTATATGCGTTCGCCGTGGGCTGCTACTACTGTTGTGATGTCTCCACCTCACAATGCCTCACCATGGAATTCTCTCACTCCCTAGCTGTCCTCCTCCTTTTGAAAACTTCCTATGACTATCCAAGCCCCTCAGATAGATCTCTGGGCTGTTGCTGCCATGTATCTCTAGGATGCTCCTCTTCCCATCTCCTCAAGATGTCCAAAAAATCTGGAGATGGGCCACATCTCTCCAGGAGAGGTGTGGCATGGTAGGGGAGCTCAAGTGAAACCCCCGCATAAGGAGGGTTGACCTAGTAGAAAATCTTCTGATCAACCACTGATATCATTAATGAATGAGTCAAGTAATGCAGGTCAACTAGTGTCCCTCCTTCTACCTTTGTGTAGCAATATACATCATGTCCTAGGGCCAAAGTAATGGAAGTTACTATCCCTCCCATGATAAAAGGATTCTTACTCTTGGATGGGATTGTCTTCATATGATCAATGATAAGTGACCCCAGATTTACCAGATTTCCCTATACCATCCGTCCTAGCACAAAAAGGTCTTTCCTGGTGCAACTGCCTTGATTTTCATATCGGGCGAAGATGGTGTTCACGAAGACCTTCTATATGTACCTTAGGGCAGGGTTGTGAATCAGGATAGTCTTTGATTTACCCACCACAAAATTGCTTTGACCTGTGAGTTTCTTCCACATTGCAACGTAGTTTGCATCAGTTTCCCTATCAGTGCTTCCCTGATCAAGTGACGCTGCTGCCTCATGAGTCAGAGTAAAGATACCATTATGAAAAGATGTAGTGATAAGGTGGGTACTACTCCCAAGGTGACACTGATGGCGTCCTGCGAGACCTTATCTAATGTTGAAAAGGATTGTTGTGTAAGATCCACATAGGTCTCCCGCACTGTGGTCAACACCTCAACTAGCCCAACAGGCTCCAAGATATCCTGAAAAAAAATCATAGATGCCCAAAGTCCTCATTGTCTCCTGATACACGTAACAAGTAGCGATCACTAAGCATGTCAAGCACTCTGAATGCTTGGGCTTCTTCCCTTTCTTTCTCTGACTATCAGGTGCTGTCTCATGATGCACTTCAAGTGCATCCTCTTATTGTGAATTGATGTGGCTTTTTGAATGCACTAACAAATTCACTCGGGGTTTATATCCCCGAGCTTTTACCAAAACCAAGTGCAACAATACCACCCGCAAGCGGACGGATCTTATCGCAGTATAGTTGAGGATCGAACCCAAAGGACAACGTTTTTAAGAATCTTTGTCAATTAGATCTAGCCCAAGTAAAACTAATATTTAGAGCAATTGGTTGATTTTGGTTTGATTAAACTAATTGCAAGAAAGTAAATGCGGAATAAAAGATGGGTTTAGATCAATGATGTGGAACCGCTGGGATGGTACCGAGTTTGACCACCGCTACACACACAAACATAATCTTTTGCAAACAATCCATGCACGATATAACACTCCAAATAGAGCTGCTGCAGAACCCCCCATACGGGCGTTAGGTCCGCGTAAGCATCACCATAGGCAGCCGATTTCTCATCGCCATCCAGATCACATGTCTTACGGCTCTGAAGATACAGAAATCCACGGAGGTTGTGAACCCCCCATACGGGCGTTAGGCGCACAGAAGCTTCACCGAAGGCTAGATGGCTCGTCCCCTCGCGGATCATACACTTACGACCTCGATGAAATCCCATCCTATTTCTAGTTTGGGAGTCGGCTGCGTTAACCGATAAACAAGCAGGAAGGTGACATGCGAGCAAACATCGACGTTTAACAAGATGATGCAAAATCCAACTAAGGTTGTGAACCCCCTATACAGGCGTTAGGCGCACAGAAGCGTCACCGAAGGCTAGATGGCTCGTCCCCTCGCGGATCATACACTTACGACCTCAAGGAACCCATCGGAAGTTATCGTCAAGGGTCAAACATGCTAAACGACGTTCCTACCCATGCATTGAAGTTATC
This sequence comes from Alisma plantago-aquatica, assembly GCA_963693085.1. Taxonomy (NCBI): domain Eukaryota; kingdom Viridiplantae; phylum Streptophyta; class Magnoliopsida; order Alismatales; family Alismataceae; genus Alisma; species Alisma plantago-aquatica. The sequence goes on from OY856409.1 coordinate 1,280,494,849, forward strand.
GCAACATAGGAACCCATGCATTGAAGTTATCGCAACATAGGGAGCACAAAGATGAAAACACGCACATAACCAACCTACAAGCTTAACGATAAACGACAAAATGAAGAGTTATATACATTGCCTTGGAAAGTTTAACAAAAGAACATGGTTTGCATGGGCAGCGGGGCTAGTCCCCGCACCCCAGCGAAAGAGGACTACTCGCTCATGTTACGAGATACAAGAAGGATAGGAGAGAAAGATAGATCCGCCATGAGCTCGGTGCAGAGGGTGGACGCAGCTCGGTGAAGAAGATGCGCTCCTTGCGCCGTCTTCTTCATCTTCTTGGCCTCCTTGGACGCAACACCAGCGGTAGATGGAGTGGAACTTGATCGGTGTGGTGCTCTGGCAGCCTTTCGGCGTCCGGAACCGATGCCTCGAAATGGGGACCCTGGGGGTCTATTTATAGTTTCAGATCTGATCCCAAACGGTTTGGATAAGTTGCTGGAAATATCTTCTCCAAACGGTTTGGAGACCGTTTGGGCACCAAACGGTCTTGAGACCGTTTGGGCATCAAACGGTTTGGAGGTCATTTGAGCGCCAAACGGTCTTGCTTTGATCGGTCCTGGCTTTGGCGTGGTCGCGCAGCTTTAGTTCTTCAATCGATCCTTGCGCTTGCATCGAACGGTCTTGGGACCGCGCGGGACCAAACGACCTTGGGACCGTTTGGGACCAAACGGCCTTGGGACCGCATGGGACCAAACGGTCTTGAGACCGCATGGGACCAAACGGTCTTGAGACCGCATGGGACCAAACGGTCTTGAGACCGCATGGGACCAAACGGTCTTGGGACCGCATGGGACCAAACGGTCTTGAGACCGTATGGGACCAAACGGTCTTGGGACCGCATGGGACCAAACGGTCTTGAGACCGCATGGGACCAAACGGTCTTGGGACCGCATGGGACCAAACGGTCTTGAGACCGCATGGGACCAAACGGTCTTGAGACCGCATGGGACCAAACGGTCTTGGGACCGCATGGGACCAAACGGTCTTGAGACCGCATGGGACCAAACGGTCTTGGGACCGCATGGGACCAAACGGTCTTGAGACCGCATGGGACCAAACGGTCTTGGGACCGCATGGGACCAAACGGTCTTGGGACCGCATGGGACCAAACAGTCTTGAGACCGCATGGGACCAAACGGTCTTGGGACCGTATGGGACCAAACGGTCTTGGGACCGCATGGATCCAAACGGTCTTGAGACCGTTTGCATGGAGTTGCCTGCTACACCTGCATAAAATGAAAGATATTTAGTTAAAACCTTGATTATTGAATCACTGAGTAGTTTTGTGCATTATGATTCATATTAGGGTGAAAAGATGTGGAATAGATATTAAATTGTTCCAAAAAGGTAATTGAAAATCATGATGAGTATGCACTCATCAAAACACCCCGAACTTAAATCGTTGCTCGTCCTCGAGTAACATAAAATTTGAAACTGTTGCCTGATGGAATACTTTCGATCCGTGTGATTTCTTCATCTTCACATCACAAATGTTTTCTTTTTGCTCAGTATGAGTGAGTACCTCAACTTCCTGGGACCACGAAACACGTATTTCCATAGCTTCGTTCCTGAGTTCGTTTCCCAACAACGCTTCCTCCCCGCCTTTTCCAACACCAAGCATGTCGAAGAGTTTTGTAGGAGTTCAGAGATACCCGTAGAATCGACAAGTATGCATTTGATCTGACACTGGTGTAGTTCAGGATGGTAGGGCATGTATTGTGCCCTTAGGTAGAAAAAGGAGTGAAAGGTGGTATGGAAAGAAGAAGTAAATCTCTCCTCTATTCGACTCGAGATTTTTATTTGTTTTGCAATTTCATTTTTTGCATATTTTTTTGTGTGCGCTATGGCATCTTTTGTTGCTGATCTCTCCTCTATTCGAATCGAGATTGCATTTATTTTGTGTGCACTTTGGCATCTTTTTATTGCAGATCTCTCCTCTATTCGACTCGAGATTGCATCTTTGGTGGTACGCCCCTATTTATTGGAAGGGGTATGGAAGAAGCGGATATGGGGAAAGTGGCGCGCCACCCCGAACTTAGGGTTTGGCACAAGATTGGCTATTTTGGTGGTATTTATGGATGGAGGGATACGAAGATGATAGGAGAAGTGTAGAAGAGAGTTCAGATCAGGATGCAACTTGATTTACAATTCAAAACCGGGTTATTCTCTTTGTCATACTCTGCTCAAATAATGACTTGATGCGGATCCGGTGGGGTTTCTGAGCCATTGTTCCACTAGTCAGTTAGGAAGCGCGACGTGTTTGATCCCTATCAGTTTGACAGATACTTATCATTATGTAAAAAGAATTATGATGTTAGGAATCATAAGTTTCACAGGATGATTTCAGGCAAGTTTCAAAAGTCAGTCCTCTTGAGGATTTGCTTTGAATAAGGAGGATGTTATGATAGAAGATGCATAGCAAAAAGTTAGTTACATTTTTATCAACAAAAGACAAAATTTCATCAGGTATCTGTTCAAAATTTTGAAAAATTTTATGATAGAGACATATTGAATATGAAAAGAGGGTGTGTATGTGGAAGTGGAATACGTACCACCCACCCTCCACCCCGAACTTAGAGATTTGCTCATCCACGAGCAAACCCTAAATTCAAGATGGAGGGGAAAGGAAACACCAGGTATGACTGCCGAGAATGAATTCGTTCTGATCAGCACCAATCCGATCTCGTGTCCTGAAAGAAAAACTCTCTCATAAGGCAAATTTTATTTAAGGAAAATTTAACTATAAGGAACAAAATTTGAAAAGGAAAAGTAAAATAGATTTATTGGTCGGGTTGCCTCCCGACAAGCGCCTTTGTTTTATGTCGATGGCTCGACAGAGTTCTTCAGAATTATGGTGGGTCCTTTGGATTGCTGAATTCCAACATTATTTCGGTGCCTTTGTCAGCTGGTGTGAAGTATCTTTTCAAGCGGTGACCATTTGCTATAAATTCGCCAGACCCGTCGCTCCATAAAGAGAAAGCACCATGGGGAGAGATGCTTTTGACGATGTAAGGTCCACACCAACGTGAGCGGAGTTTTCCTGGGAACAATTTTAATCTAGAGTTGAAAACTAAAACTTGGTCTCCCACTCGTATGTCTTTTTGTTTCAGATGTCCATCATGCCAGAGTTTTGTACGTTCTTTGTAGATTCGTGCATTCTCATAGGCTGTCATTCTGAGTTCATCCAGCTCATGGAGTTGCAGAATTCTGGCTTGACCCGCTTGTTTCATATCAAAGTTTATTTGTTTAATTGCCCACCATGCCTTATGATCAAGTTCGACTGGAAGGTGGCAACTCTTTCCATATATCAATCGAAAAGGGGTAGTCCCAAGGGGAGTCTTATAAGCAGTGCGATAAGCCCATAAGGCGTCGTTGATTTTTGTCGCCCAATCTTTTCGATTACGTCCAACGGTTCTCTCAAGGATAGCCTTAAGTTGTCGGTTGGAGACCTCTACCTGTCCACTGGTTTGTGGATGATAAGGCGAAGCTATCTTGTGTGAGACGCCATATTTTCGTAGAAGAGCTTCAAGGCTTCTTTCAATGAAGTGGGATCCTCCGTCAGATATCACGGTTCTTGGTACTCCGAACCGTGGGAAGATAATATCTTTGAATAGTTTGATGACTGGTTTTGAATCACAGGTGACTGTTGGTATAGCTTCAACCCATTTGGAGACGTAGTCCACCGCCACAAGGATGTAAGAGAATCCATTAGAAGATGGGAATGGCCCCATATAGTCCACTCCCCAGACGTCAAATATCTCGACTTCTTGCCATAGATTCAGTGGCATTTCGTCTCTCTTGGTTATATTGCCAGCTCTTTGACACTTATCACATGATATGACAAAATCATAACAATCCTTGGATAAAGTTGGCCAGAAAAATCCACATTGCAAAACTTTTAAGGCAGTCTTTTTAGAGCTCATATGCCCACCCACGGGTCCTGAGTGGCATTGTTCCAAAATAGAATGGGCTTCTTATTTTGCGACACAACGTCTATACAATCCATCTTCACAGAGTTTGAAAAGATATGGTTCATCCCAATAGTAATGTTTCACATCATGCATAAATTTCTTCAGAGCGTTCCCGGTGTATTGAGGATGGATGACTCCGGCGGCAAGGTAGTTTACTAAGTCTGAATACCATGGTTCGAATCCTGAGGCTCTCATAAGTTGATCATCCGGTAGGGAGTCATTTATCAGGATCCCGTCAGCATCCAGAGTGTGGATGCGACTGAGGTGATCAGCAACAACATTTTCCGTCCCCTTTTTATCTCTTATTTCCAGGTCAAATTCTTGTAGAAGAAGTATCCATCTGATCAGCCTTGGCTTAGCATCCTTCTTTGCCATAAGATAACGGATAGCAGCATGGTCTGTGTAAACGATTACCTTCGAACCAGTAAGGTAGGATCTGAATTTATCGAAGGCATAGATGACTGCCAAAAGTTCCTTTTCAGTAGTAGCATAGTTCCTTTGAGCTTCGTCGAGGGTTTTCGACGCATAATAGATAACATAATGTTTCTTCTCAATGCATTGTCCTAAGACCGAACCCACCGCGTAATCACTGGCATCACACATAATTTCAAAGGGGTGGTCCCAATTGGGAGCTCTAATGATGGGGGTAGTCGTAAGGGCTTTTTTCAGCGTATCAAAACTTTTGATGCATTCATCATTGAAATTGAAATCAACATCTTTTAAAAGTAGACTGGTCATTGGCTTTGTTATCTTAGAAAAATCACGTATAAACCTTCTATAGAATCCAGCGTGACCAAGGAAAGCGCGAACTTCTTTTACATTCGTAGGAATTGCCAATTTAGATATGACTTCTATCTTGGCTTTATCAACTTCAATTCCTTTGTTGCTAACCTTGTGGCCCAAAACAATGCCTTCCTTTACCATAAAGTGGCATTTCTCCCAATTTAGCACCAGATGTGCTTCTTCACAACGTTTGAGGACCATGGAGAGATGCTGAAGACAGGAATCGAAGGAGTCCCCATATACAGAAAAATCGTCCATGAAAACCTCCATAACTGTTTCAGTAAGCCCTGCAAAAATGGCAGTCATGCAACGTTGAAAAGTTGCAGGGGCATTACACAGACCGAAAGGGATCCTTTTAAAAGCATATGTCCCAAAGGGACATGTGAAAGTAGTTTTTTCTTGATCGTCTGGATGTATGGGAATCTGATAGAATCCAGAGTAACCGTCCAGGTAACAGAAATATTCTTGATGGGCCAATCTTTCTAAAACTTGATCGAGGAAGGGCATAGGAAAATGATCCTTTCGAGTGGCCTTGTTCAATTTTCTATAATCAATGCACATCCGCCACCCAGTGACTGTTCGAGTGGGGATGAGCTCGTTGTTTGCGTTTTTTATAACGGTCGTCCCTCCTTTCTTGGGTACCACATGAACTGGGCTCACCCATGGTGAGTCCGATATCGGGTAAATTATTCCAGCAGTAAGGAGTTTGATGATCTCACGACGGACCACTTCCTTCATATTCGGGTTCAACTTTCGTTGATGCTCGATAGTTGGCTTATGGTCTTCCATCATGGGGATTCTGTGCATGCACAACGCTTGGCTGACTCCTGTGAGGTCACTCATTTTGTAGCCTATGGCTTTCTTGCTATCCTTTAATACCTCCAGAAGTTGCTCTTCTTGTTTGGTCGTCAAACCAGAGTTTATAATGACAGGACAAACTTTGAGATCGTCTAAAAACATATACTTCAGCCCTTCATGTAGGGGCTTCATTTCAGGAGGTTCTGGTTTTTCACTGGTTTCTTCTGGGGTTTCGGTAGCCTTTAATTCTTCATAGGTAGCTTCAGGATTTCCTTTAGCAGATTCGGGAGGTTCGGTGCAGTCCTTATCTTGTTGGTCAATAGGTTCATCATTAAAAAGGTCGTATAGAGAAGTTTCTAAGGGATCGCATGACTCGTGATATTCTTGAGTAAGTTGTGACATCTGCTCAACACAATCTATCAGATAGACCTCCTCCTGTATACTTGGTCTTCTCATGCTTTCAAAAACTTTGAACTCTAGAGTTTCTTTACCTAACCTGAGCAGTAATGTTCCAGCTTCAACATCGATAAGGGCTCTAGCAGTGGCGAGGAAAGGGTGACCGAAGATGAGAGGGTATTTGGTGTCTTCTTTTATGTCCATGATGACAAAATCACATGGGACATATGCGTCCTTGCCTACCTTGACCGGGATGTCTTCGAGAATACCTAACGGTCTTTTTACTGAATTGTCCGCAAGTTGAATTGTCATAGCAGTTGGAAGAAATTCTTCGAACCCTAATCTCTTGCATAGAGTCAACGGCATAATAGAAATACTTGCGCCAAGATCTGCCAATCCTTTCTTGCATGATGAATCACCAATGTGACATGAGATTCCGAAGGATCCTGGATCTTTTTGTTTCTTTGGCATCTTGCTTAGTATGATATCTGATGTGGTAGCAGCCAATTTTACAGTTTCATATTCTTCAGTGATGTACTTCTTGGTGAGGAGCGACTTTAGATACTTGGTCCAGGCTGGTATCTCATTAAGAGCATCTAGGAATGGTATATCAACATGGAGTTTCTTCATAGCCTCTTTAAATTTGATGAATCTAGTGTCAAGTTTGGTTTCCCTCAGTCGGGATGGGAAAGGAACACGAGGCTTATATACAGGAATATCTGGTTCAGGTGTCTCTACTTCTTCATCGACAACTTTTTCAGAACTTCCCTTATTAGTCTTGCTTTCCTTTGATTGCAATTCCGGTGCTGTCAAGTTTTGGTCTGTCATAGGTTCACTCTCGTCAGAAATAACCACAGTTGTCTTTGTTGGGGGATCCGAATAACTTTTCCCTGATCTTGTGGCGATAACCTTCAGCTGCTCCAGATGTTTCAGATTGTTCTCAGGTTGTCCGGCGAAGACTCCAGCTTGTGGCTTAATACTAGCAGCAAGTTGAGCTAGTTGAGTTTCAATAGCCTTCTGCTGGGCTTGTTGATTGGCTATCATCGTTTGTTGTGTTTGCAATAACTTTTCAATGGTAGATAGCTTGTCATCAGAAGGGATGGATCCTGTTTGACCCTATTGTTGGTTCAAGCTTTGATACTGAGAGTTATTCTGATAATTATTATAGTTTCTATTCTGAAAGTTTCCCTTGAAGTTTCCTTGATTCCCAAAGTTTTGTTGCTGGTTAAACTGATACCCAGATGGGCCTCTTGGTTGATTATTCGGAACGAATTGATGCGAGTTCATAGCTCCTGAAGGATTTCCGTACTGGAAGCCTGGGTGATTCCTATTTTGATTCGGATTGTAATAGTTCTGCCCAGGGTTGGTGTTAATAGCATTAAGATTTTCCATCTGGCAATTATCTCCTTGCCCACAGGCGTTGCTTAAAACTACATCATAGAGAACATTGCATGATAGTGTGGAATGGTCAGTGCCTTTGCACGCTTCACAAAACAAAGAAGTGGACTTGACTTGTTCTGGTTGCCTAGTTGGAGAATGTCCTCTTCCAATCGCAGCAAGGGATGATTCTATGTGATCTTGCTTTGCAACCAAGACTTTCAAAGTTTCAGCTATAGATTTGTATTCTGGGATAGCGTCAGCCATAGCTACCTTTAAGACTCCTTTACCAACAGATCTGCCCCAGTTGGCTTGGTTTTCTGCTCCCAGGGTGACTACTTTCCATGCGCTGTCGTAACTTTGCCGCATGAAGTTCCCTCCAGACGAAGAGTCAAGGAACATCTTAACATCATCTTCCACACCCCTGTAGAATATCTCTATCAGCTAGTTCTTAGGAATTCCATGGTGTGGGCATTTGCGTAGGAGCTCCTTGTATCTATCCCAAGCTTCGGAAAGAGTTTCTCCTGGGACTTGAGTGAAATTTGTGATTCGTCCCCTGATCTCATATGTAAGAGATGGGGGGTAGAACTTTTCCAGAAAGGCGTTTTGAAGCTGCTCCCAGGTGGTGATGGGTACATCACTCTGTAGTGAGTTGTACCAACTAATGGCTCTATCAGCCAGAGAGTACTTGAAGAGACAGAGTCGAATAGCATCATCAGAGACTCCATTTTGCTTCGTCATAGCACACAGGTCAATGAATCTGAGAAGATGACCTTGGCTGTCTTCAGCTTGTTTACCGTAGAATGGGTTGTTTTGAAGCAAGGTTATCCAATGTGCTCTAATCTCAAAGTTGGCAGCTTCGATGGGAGGAGGCTGCACCGGATGATAGACATTCGCGGCCTTTGGGATAGAGAACTCTCTAAGATCCTTCTGAAGTTCCGCTGCCTGCGCTGCTGCCTGTGCTGCTAAGATCTCCTGTTGAACCGCAGCTTTAGCTTCTTGCATGAACCTTTCTCTCTGTGCATTGATGGCTTGAGCCACCCTACGGGCTACTTCTTCTTCTTGCGCCATTCTGGCTCGATTCTCTCGGATCTGACGATGGAAGGTTCTATCGATTTCGGGATCAAATCTCGCAGTCAGTCCGAGACTATCCGAACGGTGCATGCACTAATCGTCAAAGAGCACCTGAAATTTGAAAAGGTTTGAAAGTGAGATCCTTGGTGTAGATTAAAGATCAAATAGATGAGCGATAGTTTCAAAAAGAAAACAAAATCCTACATTAGACTTAAAAGAACTAGATTTCACTGACTGATTCCGTTGTCCCCGGCAACGGCGCCAGAATTTGATGTGGCTTTTTGAATGCACTAACAAATTCACTCGGGGTTTATATCCCCGAGCTTTTACCAAAACCAAGTGCAACAATACCACCCGCAAGCGGACAGATCTTATCGCAGTATAGTTGAGGATAGAACCCAAAGGACAACGTTTTTAAGAATCTTTGTCAATTAGATCTAGCCCAAGTAAAACTAATATTTAGAACAATTGGTTGATTTTGGTTTGATTAAAATAATTGCAAGAAAGTAAATGCGGAATAAAAGATGGGTTTAGATCAATGATGTGGAACCGCTGGGATGGTACCGAGTTTGACCACCGCTACACACACAAACATACTCTTTTGCAAACAATCCAGGCACGATATAACACTCCAAATAGAGCTGCTGCAGAACCCCCCATACGGGCGTTAGGTCCGCGTAAGCATCACCATAGGCAGCCGATTTCTCATCGCCATCCGGATCACATGTCTTACGGCTCTGAAGATACAGAAATCCACGGAGGTTGTGAACCCCCATACGGGCGTTAGGCGCACAGAAGCTTCACCGAAGGCTAGATGGCTCGTCCCCTCGTGGATAATACACTTACGACCTCGATGAAATCCCATCCTATTTCTAGTTTGGGAGTCGGCTGCGTTAACCGATAAACAAGCAGGAAGGTGACATGCGAGCAAACATCGACGTTTAACAAGATGATGCAAAATCCAACTAAGGTTGTGAACCCCCTATACAGGCGTTAGGCGCACAGAAGCGTCACCGAAGGCTAGATGGCTCGTCCCCTCGCGGATCATACACTTACGACCTCAAGGAACCCATCGGAAGTTATCGTCAAGGGTCAAACATGCTAAACGACGTTCCTACCCATGCCTTGAAGTTATCGCAACATAGGAACCCATGCATTGAAGTTATCGCAACATAGGGAGCACAAAGATGAAAACACGCACATAACCAACCTACAAGCTTAACGATAAACGACAAAATGAAGAGTTATATACATTGCCTTGGAAAGTTTAACAAAAGAACATGGTTTGCATGGGCAGCGGGGCTAGTCCCCGCACCCCAGCGAAAGAGGACTACTCGCTCATGATACGAGATACAAGAAGGATAGGAGAGAAAGATAGATCCGCCATGAGCTCGGTGCAGAGGGTGGACGCAGCTCGGTGAAGAAGATGCGCTCCTTGCGCCGTCTTCTTCATCTTCTTGGCCTCCTTGGACGCAACACCAGCGGTAGATGGAGTGGAACTTGATCGGTGTGGTGCTCTGGCAGCCTTTCGGCGTCCGGAACCGATGCCTCGAAATGGGGACCCTGGGGGTCTATTTATAGTTTCAGATCTGATCCCAAACGGTTTGGATAAGTTGCTGGAAATATCTTCTCCAAACGGTTTGGAGACCGTTTGGGCGCCAAACGGTCTTGAGACCGTTTGGGCATCAAACGGTTTGGAGGTCGTTTGAGCGCCAAACGGTCTTGCTTTGATTGGTCCTGGCTTTGGCGTGGTCGCACGACTTTAGTTCTTCAATCGATCCTTGCGCTTGCATCGAACGGTCTTGGGACCGCGCGGGACCAAACGACCTTGGGACCGTTTGGGACCAAACGGCCTTGGGACCGCATGGGACCAAACGGTCTTGAGACCGCATGGGACCAAACGGTCTTGAGACCGCATGGGACCAAACGGTCTTGGGACCGCATGGGACCAAACGGTCTTGAGACCGCATGGGACCAAACGGTCTTGGGACCGCATGGGACCAAACGGTCTTGAGACCGCATGGGACCAAACGGTCTTGAGACCGCATGGGACCAAACGGTCTTGGGACCGCATGGGACCAAACGGTCTTGAGACCGCATGGGACCAAACGGTCTTGGGACCGCATGGGACCAAACGGTCTTGAGACCGCATGGGACCAAACGGTCTTGGGACCGCATGGGACCAAACGGTCTTGGGACCACATGGGACCAAACGGTCTTGAGACCGCATGGGACCAAACGGTCTTGGGACCGCATGGGACCAAACGGTCTTGGGACCGCATGGATCCAAACGGTCTTGAGACCGTTTGCATGGAGTTTCCTGCTACACCTGCATAAAATGAAAGATATTTAGTTAAAACTTTGATTATTGAATCACTGAGTAGTTTTGTGCATTATGATTCATATTAGGGTGAAAAGATGTGGAATAGATATTAAATTGTTCCAAAAAGGTAATTGAAAATCATGATGAGTATGCACTCATCATGAATATGGCATTGCCTCATCTGTATCATCTCCCAATAATCTCTGTTGTGCTCTCGGCTACTACTGTGGCTGAGGTGCCATAGACGTCGAATGGCGTGCAGTTGAAAATGACAGTTGAGATGCCGAAATTGATGGATGGGCTTCTAAGAGTGATAGTTGGGTTGCCCTACCTCCGTTGGGTTGTCTAGAAGACTCCTCCATCATGGGGTCTACTACCGCAGCCGCATGGGGTGATTCCCCTTGTGAATCAGAGGATATCGATGGTGCCGGGAGGAAAAGAGGAGCCGTCAGAGCTGAAGAGGATGCGTTCTTGGGCCGACGTCCATAGGAAATGACCTCCTTGGTCTTAGACACGTCCTTATTAGCCATTTTCTTCATTTTGGATCAAAATTGATGGAGAAAAATGGGATTTTAGGTTTTCTCCAAAGAACAAGGGTGTTGGGGAGGATTTGAGAGAAATGGGGTGTTTTGTGGATGAAAATGGGAGAAATATGGAGATTGAGGTAGTGGAAATGGTGGGGTATTGATTAGAGATGGATTGGGGGTGATTTGGTGGAGATTAGAGGGTGGTAGGGTGGATGGGGAGTGCTGTACAGTCGTTGTTCATGGAAAATGACTGTGGCATTTGTGGAGAAATGATTATAACTATTTTGTGATTTTACAAATTGGATGACTTAGGTGCTAGAGTCGGGCTACAACATGACCGTGCCGCGTGACACGACCGTGTTGGCTTGCTCGCTGCACGGCCGTGGTGGCCCACATGACTATTATGCATTGATGGCTACACATCCGTGCTGCCTTGCACAACCGTGGCAGGTCTATTCTTCAATTCGATTTTTCTTGATTCCCCTATTGATTGTGAAAGCACCACCACGACCATTCCATGTCACCATGGTTGTGGTGAGTACTGTGGCTGTTGTTTCACACTGGAATCTCACCAAAACATCAAATCCTTGATCCAAGATGATTTTTCATGGATCACTTGTCAAAATTTCATCCAAATTTTCTAATTTACCCTATTTTCACCTGTCAGGTTTTAGGGGAAGAAGAGAAGGTAGCGGAAACAAAATTTTTTCTCCCCCAAACCCAGAACAAGGAAATGCGTCAACATCTATATAATAGGAAAGGATGGTATGTGGAATCATACCTTGTCCCGAGGCGTGCTCGGCGACAATACCTCACACCTTGCACGGTCTTCAACTCTGGTCTTGGACGGTGTCTGTGCATCTCCTGGTCGCACCGGGACTGACGACTCCTGGTCACACCGGACTGTTGGGTTGACAGTTGTCCTCCTGAGCGACAGGATCCTCACGCCTCTAAAGTAGTCCACACAGACCACCTGGAACTCCAATCTCCTTGTCCCATAAGGAATTGGAAGGATTCACACCCTCCTGTCAGCGTACTAGTCACCAACACACTCTCCTGCTGCTAGTTGCAACTGCAGTTGTCTTTCCCTTACTGTGCCTCCCTTTTCGGGTAGCACTTACTCGGGCTCTCTCTCGGTTACCAAAACCAGAGAGAACGACAACTTTGTAGAGCAACTGGTTTTCACTGAGTTGTACTTTGAGAAGCCCCCAATACCCCTATATATAGGAGGGTCATGGGACAGGGTTCTCCATCTTGGGCAATGCGGGACTAAAAACAGGAGTAGAAGGGTTCGAGATTTTCTACAAAAAACAACCAACTCGCAATCTGAACCGATCGTTTTATTTCTGAAACGGTCGGTTGGGGACCTGAGCCGGTCGGTTGACACTCAACCGATCGGTTGGGACCCATGAGCCGGTCGGTTCACTTTCTGAACCAGTCGGTTCGTGGTCCTGATCAGTTCTCGATTAACTTTCCTTCTTTTGTTTCTAATTGGTATCAAATACCAATCCTTGTTCCAATCAAATTGGGCAAGTGAAACACAAGGAAAATTCTCACCAATCCTACTTTCCCAACTTGCTTGGTTGCACCAGTTGAATCGATCGTTTCAATACTTGAACCAATCGTTTCACCCTGACCATGAGCCGATTGACTCAACACTTGAGCCGACCGGTTCACCAAGATCAGCCGATCGGTTCATCACATGAGCCGATTGGTTGGGAGTGCAGGTTGTGCAGAATCAGTCAATTGTGATTTCTATCAATCCGATACTCCAATCAATGTGTCCAACACCTTGAACATTATGACATTGAGCTATCAATTGATTGAGTGTTTAATTGAACTACTAAACTCCTTTAGTAATCAATCTAAACATTGTTTTTGGACAAAACTCCTCTTCCGGGTTAAATCCTATGTGTGTGACCCTACAGGTCCATTTCACGTTGGCAGTGAAAGTCCATAACACTTATGACTTCACAAGCAAAGAGCGGTGCCTAGTCACACATCAGTGCTACGTTTGAGAACAACTTTCAATCCTACAATCTGTGAATGGTGTTACAGTGAATGTATAATTCCTTTGTCACTGATATCCCAAATGAACTCGAGGCATGGAACAGTCATCCTGTCAACGTTCATTCACTTTCTTGATCTCAGAGTAGATTGGAAGAGATATGTATGACATCAATATCACATACTAATTCACACATGCGTGTGCACGCCTATTTCAATCCTACTCATCAAGTGGCCTTGGATATCATACTCCCTCAGGAGGGATAAATCCCATATCTATCACTCACCCCTCAAAAGCCCCATGTGTCAAAGCCACCCAATCATCACCTTTATAACAACCCATGTTTCAGGACTGCGTTTGATGATGTCAAAGTGTGCCCAACGACATGTGTTGAGTGTAGTGATTTCAGGTCAAAGAATCACACTCACCACTATCACTGTGAGTACTGACTGTGACTACCATGTCATGGTTCCATGTGTCAAACTCACGGTGGGTCTGTCCGGCACACTTGTTCTCTAACACGTACCTATGTGTTTGGTTTGATATCTCTATATCATGACTAATGAGATTCTGTCATCAACCAACACCACAATCTAATCTTATGTGTCATTGTTGTCAATCTACCTTCCACAATGACATCCGACTAGGGTCATAATGAGAATGTATAAACTCTTAGCATCCGTATGATCTCATCGTTCAGGTCCTCAACCTAAAAGCATACGTCATTGAGTACTGTCATTCTCTAGACATTCAATCCGTTCTATCACTATCTCATATGCTTGAACCAGAAAGAATTGGAAGCTTGCCTTTGATATTTGTCAAATCAATCTTAATGTATCCCACCAATCATCCCATGATTGGCTCTCAGGGCATACATACCAACAGACTCCCACTTGCACTGTGAGCCAATCACCCTTGAATCATATTCATAGTGATTTTCAAACATGTCCCACATGTTACTGCGCTCTAGTGCGAACATAGTGAGTAATGTCAACACCTTGCCAAAGTCAGTATAAATTGCGTGTCTCACATCTCTTCGCTGTACGTCACACGTATGAGATGGAGTTGCCGTAATATGCGATCTAGTATTCCTTTGCTAACTTTTAGCCACATTGCATGATCAAGGATTCCATACTTGTCATCAATGATCGGAATATCTATAAGTTCATCTCATGAACTTCCAGATCCATATAGTATCCAATGCTGTTCTTTAACACATGGATACTCATCATTTCCTTTTAAATGGTTTCACTAGAACACTTCCAATTATCAACAAACTTTCACTTTTATATATCCTATATATACTTTGCGATTAATTTTCTGTCCTTTCGGAAGTTCGCATCAATGTAACTCTTTACATTGAACTCTTCCTTATCTCCATAGAACTAGTACTTCACAACTACTTATCAAGTTCTCATGGTATTCCAGTAACCCTTACTAGAAGTAGACAGACATCCACTCGTCATGTCTCACATACGAGTTATTAGGATGAGCACATCATATTGTCATGTCCTACATATAAGATGATGAATGCATTTTGTTCTTGCCATGTCGATACATGCAAGATAATGGGATGATTACATACATGATAGATCCATATCTATTCTTAGTGTTCACATTCTACATAAGAATTGGACACTTGGCCTTGGGACACTAATTCCATGTAACATGGACAAGTTTTCTCCCACTAAATCTGTGTATACTGAACCCTTCAGTACAGATTGCCAATGTATGCTCTCTCTTTTCCAGGTCAAGAGGTTTTTGAGAACTATCTCTATAGATCTCTATTCCTATCTCATAGGAAATATCTCTATCTTTCTTAAAGATAATTTCCACTTTGGATTTCCATTCTATAACATTTCCATTTCACATCAACATGTGGAATGTGAACACACTCCCACTAAATCACAAATCCGTTCTTTATCTTTGACATATCAGTCAAACCTTTTGACTATATCATCAAAGTAAAGATTCAATTCTGAGTTGCTTGTACTCAATCAATCACATTGATTAGTCTATTGTAACTTATAGACTTCATTCACATTAGTGGATTCATAAACCTTATAGGTTGTGTCACGTACACATCCTTGTTTTATTCCTCATAGGAATGCGGTTTTAGTATCCATATGACAAATGTCTTATTCATCAAGTTGCAATCAACAAGCATCATCCTTCTCAAAATGTTATCCATGTGTCTTAACACTTAAGACTCATTTGCACTTATGGATTTCATCCAGTGAGTGCTATCATCAAGGTCATACCTTATGGTTCACATGGATGTCATTTAGGATGTAATGGTCATAAACCATAACTCAAAATTCGATTCCTCATATTCATCTGGATAGTTGACTCATCACATGAACAACTCATCACATAGATAATTGAGGTGTATCCGTCAAGGATATAAGAACTCACAACTCCTTGTGATTCTCAATGTCCATTATTAGTGTGGGGTATTCTTTTATTAAGAATAATTCAATTATTTGATAATCATTCTCTAACTCCTTAGAGTATGATTCCTTCTTGATTTAGACATCACCATGCCTTAATCATGAGTTCACTATGATACACTATCATAATCACTCATAAGGATCTTAAACATTTGGTCCAAGTATTTCATTCATTGATCTCATCAAGAATTAACACTTTACCAAATTTGTACTTCATCTATGATAATCTTGAACACTTCAAGATATTCATATTGGTATTTCTTTAAACACCATTTGAAGTATTAACATTTGTTCCAATAGGTATGTCAATACATCACATGCATTATACCTAATTGGATAATCATTCTCCCACTACCATTAGTGAAGATTGATCAATCATGTACAAGAGATTCATGTCTCTTATTGGTTCTCTAACCAAAAGAGTCTAGATTTATCCATCACATGGAAACTAGAAATGAATTTCTTATGATTTATGCTAATTTGATTTTTTGAGTTATCAATAACTTTAGGTATCATTTTATCTTATGCATACCATGTATCACAAGATAAACAAGGCATTGCCACAAAGATCATATCTTTAAGATTGAGACATCAACTTCATTAGTGCCATCATTGTCATACAATATGCAAAAATAAAGTGTTTCTATCTATTGGCAAATTGAAATAGCAGTTCTCAACTCTATTTCGTGCCCTTTAGGCTAAAATAAACTGAAAGATACTCCTTTCCATGGCAGCAACACTTGCTCCAATGATGGGTACTTCTTTCTTGGCCCTTTCACAAAGGCCATCACTTCTTTGCAGATCTTGCATATCATATATGATGGACCCATATCTTGGTATCATATACCTCAGATAAAGAAGTGGTTCATTTCATGATACCTTAGGTGGAGATTTCCATCCCCTCCTTCATCTTCTTTTGTTCTTCCAGATATGGAGGGCAATTTCCTCATACATCATTTCCCCATGTGCCTTGAGGCTGAAGACGACTTGGATTGCTGGCTAGCATCAGAACACTTCTTTGCTTTTCCATTGTCCTTGCCCTTAAGAATTACCTTTTCTTTGATCATATCAAAGATTATGATTTGTCTTTCTTCATATTTGCCTCTACTGTCCTCAACATGTACAACAACTTTGTCAACGCTGGTCAAAGTTGTTCATGTTGTAGTTTATCATGAACTGTATGATTCTCACAACATTTGCAGTATCATACCAATAGCCAACCCTTGGCTCAGAGGGAATCCTTCTTAGTCAGGTTTTTCACATACCCAATCACATTGAGTGTGTGAATACCTTACTGGATCTCCTTCTGTCATGACATACTAGGACAGTGTCTTGGAGACATCATATGTCTCATGTTGTCTCTGCAACTCATAGTTCAGAGAACACAACATCAAGCACTCCCCATCAATGTCATCCTTGGTATGCTTCCATAAGCATACTTTCAGCCATTGATGTGGTGGGATCGAGTTCATCTGGTTATGGTATAACTAGGACTTAGAGATTTCACTCTTTGATTGAGAACACTTCTCATCATCCTAACCAGTCGTGGAATTATTCCCATTTAATTTGTTGGTCTCAAAGACCGATCGAAAATAAAGTGATTTGTTGATTAACCATTTGTTTTAACAAAAGGAAATATATACAATTTTAGTCCAAAACTCTTTTTGACTTATTTGATTGATTTGAAAGGTTGACGATATAATTAGGCCTTTAATTAATTATCGCTCCCACTATTTTACTACAAATTGATAGCCCTCACCATCAATTCGGAAGATTGCAGCATACAACCTTCTAGTAGGCAAGATCCTGAAATCCTCTAAGTCATGGACCAGCTTGGGCTGTCACCCACAACATCAATCTCTCAGGTAGGCAACTCTTGCCAATTGCATCATATACAACTCTTGATAAGATGTCATATGCAACTCCTTGCCATGATCATCTCCATGCCTCAAGGTGATATATCCTATCTAGGTCACCTTGTTAAGTCCGACCCAAAGCAAACACGATGAATATGCACCCTGCTTGGGCAGACCCACACATTCATCCTTCACGCTTCCACGAGATAGACGGTGCACCACGCTTGGGCGTGCCCACACTTGGTCGATCAAGCTTTTCACATGTGTCACATTTGGAAGGCATCTAAAACTTAATATTTAATGAGGGATTTGGTTTAATATACATATACATATCCAATCACCACAATACATAGTACGTATCATATACATGCTATATCCCACAGAAAACATGCAAAATGATAAAAGCGATGATTATGGCCATCCTAATGTGATTCCTCGAGCCAAGAGGAATCACGGTCATCTAGGTCTACATCACATGCAACCTATACAAGATGAACTCTGTGCTTTGCCTTCTGAGTAGATCAACTCATCTCATGAATGACTTGCTCGTTCTGGCCCAGTCATCTGGGTGCCACCAGCCGATCGGTTGGCTCCTCCAACCGATCGGTTTGCCTGGTCGTCGTGCATCTCGTCATGGCCGCCACCCGCTCGTCTCGCTCCTCGAACCGGTCGTCAACTGACCGGTTCACCCCTTGAACCAATCATCTCGAACGTCAACCGATCGGTTCACGGCTTGAACCGATCGTTTCAGCTGTCGTCAGAATGTCCTCTGTTCTTTGACATAACAAGAAATAAAATTCTATCCTATTTTATATTGTAAAAAGAGAAACCTCGAGTTACATTTGAGGGGAGCAAAGGTAGGAAAGAAATCTCGAATTATTTCGAGTTACATCAGGAATAGGAGAAGGAAGATCAGTGCGCAGACCGAGATGTAAGAAACCACATACAACCATACACAGATAGGGCTTATTGGCCATAACCACGCTATACATCCACCACAAAAATCATTTAAGGGAGATGCGTATCGAGTGCATTGATAATACATATCATATATGTAAATTGGGATTTGTGGATTTAAGATTGGACATGCATAAAGCCAATTTTATTCACATCGTATGCAATAAATAAAGGTGAAAAACCAAAATCGATCATATCAATATTCCTAAAATATAGAGCAGTTGACGTGGCTCTAATACCACTGTCGGATTTTAGGGGAGGCAGAGAAGGCAGCGGAAACAAATTTTTTTTCTCCCCCAAACCCGGAACAAGGAAACACGTCAACGTCTATATAATAGGAAAGGATGGTTTGTGGAATCATACCTTGTCCCAAGGCTTGCTCGGCGACAATACCTCGCGCCTTGTGCGGTCTTCAACTCCGGTCTTAGACGGTGTCTGTGCAGCTCCTGGTCGCACCGGGACTGACGACTCCTGGTCACACCGGACTGTCGGGTTGACAGTTGTCCTCCTGAGCGGCAGAAACCTCCCGCCTCTGAAGTAGTCCACACGGACCACCTGGAACTCCAATCTCCTTGTCCCACAAGGAATTGGAAGGAGTCACACCCTCCTGTCAGCGTACTAGTCGCCAACACACTCTCCTGCTGCCAGTTGCAACTGCAGTTGTCTTTCCCTTGCTGTGCCTCCCTTTTCGGGTAGCACTTGCTCGGGCTCTCTCTCAGTTAACAAAACCAGAGAGAATGACAACTTTGCAGAGCAACTGGTTTGCACTGAGTTGTACTTTGAGAAGCCCCCAATACCCCTATATATATAGGAGGGTCATGGGATAGGGTTCTCCATCCCGGGCAATGCGGGACTAAAAGCAGGAGTAGAAGGGTTCGAGATTTTCCACAAAAAACAACCAACTCGCAACCTGAATCGATCATTTTATTTCTGAAATGGTCGGTTGGGGACCTGAGCCGGTCGGTTGACACTCAACCGATCGGTTGGGACCGATGAGCCGGTTGGTTCACTTTCTAAACCGGTCAGTTCACTTTCTGAACCGGTCGATTCATGGTCCTGATCAGTTCCCGATTGACTTTCCTTCTTTTGTTTCTAATTGGTATCAAATACCAATCCTTGTTCCAATCAAATTGGGCAAGTGAAACACAAGGACAATTCTCACCAATCCTACTTTCCCAACTTGCTCGGTTGCACCAGTTGAATCAATCATTTCAACACTTGAACCGATCGTTTCACCCTGACCATGAGCCGATCGACTCAACACTTGAGCCGATCGGTTCACCAAGCTCCGCCGATTGGTTCATCACATGAGCCGATTAGTTGGGAGTGCAAATTGTGCATAATCAGTCAATTGCAATTTCAATCAATCTGATACTCCAATCAATGTGTCCAACACCTTGAACATTATGACATTGAGCTATCAATTGATTGAGTGTTTAATTGCACTACTAAACTCCTTTAGTAATCAATCTAAACATTGTTTGTGGACAAAACTCCTCTTCCAGGTTAAATCCTATGTGTGTGACCCTACAGGTCCATTTCACATTGGCAGTGAAAGTCCATAACACTTATGACTTCACAAGCAAAGAGCGGTGCCTAGTCACACATCAGTGCTACCCAAGTAAAAGTAGAAAGTTGGAGAACAACTTTCAATCCTACAATCTGTGAATGGTGTTATAGTGAATGTATAATTCCTTTGTCACTGATATCCCAAATGAACTCGAGGCATGGAACAATCATCCTGTCAACGTTCATTCACTTTCTTGATCTCTGGGTAGATTGGAAGAGATATGTATGACATCAATATCACATACTAATTCACACATGCATGCGCACGCCTATTTCAATCCTACTCATCAAGTGGCCTTGGATATCATACTCCCTTAGGAGGGACAAATCCCATATCTATCACTCACCCCTCAAAAGCCCCATGTGTCAAAGCCACCCAATCATCACCTTTATAACAACCCATGTTTTAAGACTGCATTTGATGATGTCAAAGTGTGCCCAACGACATGTGTTGAGTGTAGTGATTTTAGGTCAAGGAATCACACTCACCACCATCACTGTGAGTACTGACTGTGACTACCATGTCATGGTTCCATGTGTCAAACTCATGGTGGGTCTGTCCGGTACACTTGTTTTCTAACAAGTACCTATGTGTTTGGTTTGATATCTCTATATCATGACTAATGAGATTCTGTCATCAACCAACACCATAATCTAGTCTTGTGTGTCATTGTTGTCTATCTTTCTTCCACAATGACATCCGACTAGGGTCATAATGAGAATGTACAAACTCTTAGCATCCGTATGATCTCATCGTTCAGGTCCTCAACCTGAAAGCATACGTCATTGAGTACTATCATTCTCTAGACATTCAATCTGTTCTATCACTATCTCATATGATTGAACCAGAAAGAATTGGAAGCTTGCCTTTGATGTTTGTTAAATCAATCTTAATGTATCCCACCAATCATCCCATGATTGGCTCTCAGGGCATACATACCAACATCACCTGCACATCTTAAAACTAAACAAAAACCACTAAAAATAAGTGTGTGTGCGTGTTTTCTTAGAAACATGTAAAAAAACAAAGCAAAAGTGTGACACCTCATCACGCTAAACGAGATTACTCAAAACACAAAACACGATCAACTCTAATAGAAGACACCAAGATGGTTAGACACTGGTATTGTTAGTGAGAGGTCCCAAGATCGAGCCCATGCCACAGGATGAATAGAATAGCCATTTTTTTAAAAAAAAAGAAAAAAAAACGATCAACTACTAATTTATCACATAGTCAAAAATGTGAAACAATTAAAACCGATTCCAACAATGTAAATAAACTCTAGAACATTTACAAAAGGTCCATCATTCCATTCTCATATACTTTAATAAGCATTTTCATATGGGTCCAAAGACCTCAGTCACATCCTGCATACAAAAGATATTTCACATGTACGTGCCATACATTTACAAACATTGGCATAATACCAAAATCTCGTGTCGATACAAATATATCATCTAGAAAACACATCCCATACCAGGACCTGAGAGTACAGGGATGACACTAGGACTCTACTACTAACATCTATGACTAACATCCACAACTAACCAACCTTCTGAATCTATTGATCACCAGGTTGGTTCTCTTCCACAGCACGACCTCGACCTCGTTGCCCGCGACCACCTAAAAAAAATTATGGTGAACCACGGGTGAGACCCAGTCCCAGTGAGAGATATAACTCTCTCCAACATATATTGATTATAACATATTAATTGACAGTAAATGAATTGAGTAGATATAGAAATGAATAAGCAATTTAAGCAGATTGAATAGGTTAAGCATACTAAGCCATTAAACAAATTAACTCGACAAGAAGTATAATTACTCAAATGTCATATGATATCATCTTGTAAACACTGAATAGTATAAGGACTAGTTAAAGATTAATCAAGCAATGTGAAACATATTTAACCCTAGTCAGTATACTACACGGCTTATATCACTTCTTTTATTACATTGCCCTGAGGGATTTGAGAAATACCACTCAAGTCCCAACTGACCACTACTAAGTCGAAATCAGTGCCATACAAGATCTAGGAAGAGCCAGACTCCTAAGATCTTTCCCGCCCCCAGTCAGTACGGGTCCGCCACAGTGACACATAAGGTCAAGCTTCTAACAACCTAGTCCGTCCTTGGTATAGGTCACAAAACTAGTGAAAGGAGGTGGGTATGCATACCCTACCATACAAGGTACAACCCATAGTTGTCCTCCAATCTCATCACATATATAATCACCGAGACACGACCGCAGTCATTCTCAAACTGAGGGCTAGGCATGACCGCAATAATCCTCCCTAAACACTTGAATTCAGGATGACAAGCACCCCGCATACTCATCAGTATGCGCTCTGAGTTTCCCTTAGGAATACTTGTTTCACCATCTGGCAAGTTCTGACACTCATATGGATCTGTGGCACAGGGCACTACATGATTAGAGTTTCACTTGATTAGTTATGCCAATTGAGTAAATTAAAGCTAAATCATACAAATGGACATTCAAACCCTAATTCTTTTCTAACAAGAGTATATGTATAACAACTTCAAGAGATATAAAATATTTGAGATATAAATCTTAAACACATTACCACATGCTATCATCCATTGCAAATTAATGGACCACACTTATCATCATACTTTTACAAGATACCAATATCTTATCACAAGTTCCCGAGTTTTAACCCTTATTGGAACATGAAGAGGATTTCACCTCAATCATGACTTTAAACATGCCCAAAGGTCTTTAAGACCATCAAATTATTCATATTAAGGTTATCATCATCATTCCATGCATTAAACAAGGCTCAAAAGATCATTAGCACATGTATGTCCATAGATTTTAACATGGCAAGACACTATGATATTCAAATAATACTACATTGTGATTTCAACATAAAAAGAGTGTAATTCTTTATCACATTAATCATTCAAGAGGTCTGATTATAACCAATCAACATCATATAATTACATCAAGGTTAGGTATAATAGGCTAGATCACATGGGAGTTACACATCCACTCATTACATTGATTTATCAAATATAACTATATAATGGCAAAGGTAAGACTACCAATTAATGGTATTGAACCATTGAATTATCTTCACTATGACCCACATATAATAACATGTGATTTATTATAATTCATTGGATGTTAAAGAATCCAATATTATTCATTGGATCATGTTCATTGTTCAAGGTTATCAATCGATGTATCGGTCTAACCATTAGATCAATTGAACCAAGGAACCATTGGTTCAAGGTATAGTCAAATCTACAATTACATTCATAATTCATCATATATGGTGATAACCTGATCCACCATTAATTGTGATCATTAGGTCACCATTGGTTGCTAGATCAGTAATACATTTAGTTAACATCATCAAATAATAAGCCAATATCATCATCGATTGATAACATCATTAGAATACTTAGTGGATGATAATTAAATGTCTAATTGAGTCAAAACCTGACCTAAGGTGGTGACCATAGGTTGTCACCATAAATTGGACACCATTGATCACGAACATCAGTTGCCAAGATAGCAACACTATTGGTTGTTGAATGGTATGACAATCGGTTATGTGATAGGGAAGGAAATAGGTTGAAAACCCTAATTTGAACCATCATTTGTTTTGTACATACCACCATAGGTTGTTGCTATCAACCTGTACCAGATCATGTTACACCTTATACATGCTGTACACATGTTTATAGGTTCATATAGAACTGGACCAAAACAGGGAACATAATAAAATTCGTCATTCTAAACAAGCATGGTTTCTCTATGCTTAGATCATCACATTCAAGCATAATCATGAACTAACAAGCTTCTAATAAGAAATATAAGTGAAGAATGTTATATAACTCGCCTCTATAGAGTAGGTCAGATATCCAACAGAAAAAATATCGAGCAAATAGGGAAAGGAAACCTTGGATTCAGATCTGAACTTGGCCAACTATGCAATTCTCTCCACAAATAAGCAAAACCCTAGAAAAGAAACAAGAAGGAAGGAGTTTTGAGTTCTAGGGGAACTTTCACCATGGAAAACCATGGTTCTGACCTGGAGAGATGTAGGAGGAAGAGGAACAAAGAATTAAATGGAGTAAATAAGGAAAAACTTATACTTTTAGGTCAATATCACTAGGGGGAAGCTTTATAGACCCAAAAAGAGAATCAATTTCAACCCTAGATTTTTTTTCCAGGAGAATCCCCACTTTCTTCTTCCTTGGGCAGAAAAAATAGTAGTTGAACAGAGGGAGTACGAAGCTGGGAGAAGGAGAGAGATAATGGAGAGGAAATGTCTCGTTTGGGGGCTTTTGGATAAGTATATGACACTTTAATATTAAGAAAAAGAAAAAGTTGCAATTCTAGTATATATCCAAGTGTCCATGGCTTTAAATTATTAAAAATGCATAAGCACACACACAAGAAGCTCTCCCACCGTCCCTCTATACCTGCTTGGATTTTCTTTGGTGAAATTCCCAGCCAATCACATAATTCCTTAGTTGATAGCTACTAAAGGTAGCTCATCCATGAAGGGAAAAA
This sequence comes from Alisma plantago-aquatica, assembly GCA_963693085.1. Classification (NCBI taxonomy): domain Eukaryota; kingdom Viridiplantae; phylum Streptophyta; class Magnoliopsida; order Alismatales; family Alismataceae; genus Alisma; species Alisma plantago-aquatica. Next base: position 1,280,519,530 of record OY856409.1, read on the forward strand.
CCCTAAAATACCCTTAATAAAAACACCTTCAGACCATGGTTCAACTAGGAGCCCCATGGCTCAAAAATCTAATGAATGATAATATAACAACTAAGGAACATAATTTATGTGACAAATTGCAAAGAAAACCCCTCAATTGGGTAAATTGTAGAAAAGTCCAAAATGTACAGAAAATTGCATAACTTGCTCAAACAGTGTCCAAATTGGACCAAATTTCAAACTTAAGCTTGTCTTATGATTTCAAAACATATAAAAAGGTTATATTAGGGTTCTAAGCATTAAATTATGGTAATTAAGCTCATTCAACTCGTTAAGTAAGTTCAAGGGCCTTACAAAAAGTATCAAAAATGGGAGGTTGGGTGAAAAATTCCCAAACCTAGGTGGGTTGCCTCCCACAAGCACTGAGTTTCATGCCTTCAGCTAGGCTTCTTGAAGATTCTTCAATCATTCATCCATTTGGCATGCTCATGTGCCCATTCTTGCAATAGATACATCTCTCATTTGCATTCAACCTATGCTCCTCATCCCTTTGATCACCAAAGCTGTCACCAAATCGTTCATTTTGACCTTCTTCTCTTGAATGACCAATCAGACTCTTGACGTGACCATATCCAATATCCTCATCTATAACTCACTGGTTTGAGGACTTGTATATGTTGATCTTTATCTTCATGTCCATGAAAGAGGCTGTCATTATGGCGCTGTGAACATGTATTTCGACATCACCTATGGACAAGAATGGTCTCCCCAAGATGATGGGGATCTTCCTATCATCTGACTCCATGTCAAGAACAATGAAATCATCTAGGAACACAACTCCTCTTTCCTTGTCAATCATCACTGAGACATCATCCACTCGTCCTCTAGGAACTTTGATGGAGCGATCCACCAATTGGAGAGTGCAATGTGTCGGTTTCAACTTGCCTAGACCCATCTCAACATAGACAATATATGGCATCAAATTCACACTGGAGCCCAAATCAAGTAGTGATTGGTCTATGTGATGTCCCCCAATGTAGCTAGGTATGATTGGGGCTCCTAGGTCTTTCCTTTTCATGGGGAGTGAGTGCTGGAGAATAGAGCTCACTTGTTCAATCAACTTCACTTTCTTTGGAATTCTACCCATTGACCTTCTCTCCACAGTGCATAAGTTCTTCAAAAACTTAGCATATGATGGGATTTGTTTAATAGCATTCAACAATGGAATATTGACCTTCACTAGGCGAAACACCTCAAGAATATCAACATTGTGCTTTTGTCTCCTCCTTACTTCTGGTGTCTCATCTAATGCTTCAATGAATGGTGGCTCACTTGCTTTGGCCTTGCCTACATAAATGTGAGGTGGAACACTAGGAATGGTGGGACTTGCAAATGGAGTATGAGGTGGAGCACATGGTATCCCAAAATCAACAAAATGTATCACAAAATCATCTTCGACAATGTCAATCACAATATCACCACTTTCACTGCCTTTGCTTTACTTTGTCAACCTTTCTTTGACTTGCGGGCTTCTCAAGAGATTTCCCACTCCTTAGAACTATCACAACACTTCCTTTCTCATGGTGGAGAGGGGGATCTAGTTGTGGCTGTGGAGGAGGTGGAGGTGACACTTGGTGTTGAGATTGAGGTGGAGGGGAGAATTGAGGTTGGAAGGTGAATTGTTGAGAAAATGGTGGTGATGGAGGGGGAGGTGGTGTATAAGGCTTAGGATCACCTTAGAAGTGATAGATGGGATGCACTTGCATGGGAGGTGGACTATAGAAAACTTGTGAAGAGGGAATCGATCCACTTGCTTCATTGAAGCTCCAAATGGGTTTTGAAGACAATTTTTCTTCTTGGAGAGAAATTATGGAAGATAGCTGCTCTATCCTCTCTTCAAGCCTTGTCACATTCATTTGTATGTCATAAAAATTCTTTAGCCTAGAGAGGACCTCTTCCTCAAACCTTGAGCTGTATCTTGGACTTTGTGGCTCTTGGTAACTGTAGGAGTGAGGTGTCTTCTTTTCTTCACCATAGAACTCAATAGAATTGACCGGGTAGCAAGGAACATTTGTCACCTGATTCTTCATGAATCTCACCATGTCACCAAGAATCTTCATCACTTATAGGCTTGATTCATTATGAGTAGGAGGTGTCACACCAAAGGCATATCCCCCGTCATTCATCATGCTAGAAACTCGAATTCTTAATCCTTAAGCCAACTGCTCAAACAAAGGCCATATCTCCTCAAGTGGCCTAGCCATGAAAACTCCCCCATAAGAAGAGTCTACTATATCTTGGTCCTTTAGAGATAGACTAGAGTAGAATGATTGAACTAGCTACCACAAAGGGATCTCATGGTGTGGGCACTCTCTCAAGATCTTCTTAAATCTCTCCCATGAATTGTGAAAGTGCTCATTGCCCATTTGACTAAAACTTGTCACGACACGCCACATTTGTGTCAACCTTGATATAGGTTATAATTGAATTAAGAAGGCATTCTTCATTATTTCCCAACTCATGATGTCCCTCCTTGATTCATACCAATCTTTGGCTCTATCTTTGAGAGAGAATGAGAACAAGGTCAACCCGATTGTGTCATCACTAGCTGTCAACATCTTGAAGGTGGAGCATATTTCAAGAAAGGAGTCCAAGTGCTTGTAGGGGTTCTCACTCTCTGAGTCGTAGAAGATGGGCGGGAGCCCAAGAAGATCTGGAGGGATGGAGAATTGCTCCCCTGGCATTTTATCAACCCTGCTAGCAATTGGTGAGTAATAGTTGCTAGGCATGAAATGGTATTGAAGTGGCTTGTGGGGTGCATTTTGGCCTTCCGTCTTGTCTTCTCCCGAGAGGCTTGTCACATGCACAAAGCACAACCAAACAAAATAAGCAAGTTAGTAAGCCAATATACATAAAGAATGCAAAGAACAAATAATAAATAATATCAATGATTAGGGCAGTAGGAAAAGTCAAAGAAAATCTAACTATCTAGGCTGAGCGCCTTTACTCTCCGACAACTGTACCAGAAAGCTTGGTGCACTTCTACCAATGGAGTTACACGCCACTCAATTGAGACTTGAATGGATGCAACTCTGCAGACAGAAGTACACAAGTGGATTAAACTTTTAAAATTTATAAAGACCTAAACTCAAACAACCTACTTCTACTAAAATGCTAACCCACAAGCGCATCGGGTCATGTCATAGTATAGGTAAGGTGGTAAGTATAGAATCAATCCATAAAAAAGGGGACACTAGAGTTAGGTTAGTTTTTAGTGCTAGGTTCCTAGTGAAGAGACTAGGGTTAAGGGTTTGAAGGTTGATTTGATTGTTAAACTAAGTTGGGCAAGAAAGAAAGACAAGCAAGAAAAAAACCTAAATTAACCCTAAACAATTAATTCTACTAAGCAGGAAAAGGCAAGGCAAGGTAAAAAAAGAACAAACTACACTAAAGCAAGCAAGAAGAGAATTAAACTACACTAGAGTAGCAAACCGAGCAAAGAGCAATTAAAGACCTAAGCTAGAAAGAACAAAGCAAGAACATGGCAAGAAGATATCTAAGCAAGAAAAGAGCTAATTAAGCTAACACTAGCTAAGCAAGATGGAAACTAGGGTTTTAAAGCAATTAATGGAGATGTGGGCTATTTAGGGGATGCACTTATCAATTAAGTTGGGGGGGTGACATGTGATCATTATGATTCCATTTAGATTATCAGACCAAACAATGAGTTAGACTCTAATGAATTAACCTAAGCTACTAAGTGGCCATGGATATGCTAGGTTGTGTGTAGGGGAACTAGTCCCTAACACTCCCTACTACCCTTACGAGGCTCAATTGGGTTAGGGTTTAGGTGCAATTCAATTAGAGTCTACACAAGTCTAAGTTTCTAGGTTAGATGCTCTTAGGATAATTTGGGGATGAGATTAGTAATGGGAGTGGAAGTGAGGTTTTAGGCCTCCCATCACCCACATTCTAGCCTTCAGAAAGTTCCATGGTAAACACACCAATTTCATCTAAACTAGCTACTTAGATCTCTCAACTAGGGTTAGGAGAATTGATTAGGATGTAGGAGGATGGGTAGCTAGCTAGGGATCCAAGAATTGGACCTAGGAGCAAATCCCAAAATTCACACATATAATCAATTTCCCTAAATTCCTAGGTGATTTCAAGAACAAACCAACACGCTATTTATGGAGAGTGAGATAGAAATAGAATATAATCATTAGCAAATGAAATTATAATGTTTAGATATCATTTTCTCCTAACATGGTATCAAAGCAACATTTTAGAAAAGGCAAGGTAAACCAATATTTAGCATGTAGAAAAGATCATTAAAAGTTCAGATAGGCATACAACATATTTCCATGCATTCATTAGTGTATAAGTATGCAAGGAATGACAAAGAGCAATTATCTATCACCTCCTTTGCTTCTTGTTATAGCTTACCAATTCCATTGGTTTAAAGTGAAAGGAATCATCATATATTGCATAATTAATGATAACAATATAAGTGCTAATATGATAGATGTTTCATATCATCTCTTTATGACATATTTATAAGTACTTCCCTTCCTACCATCATCATAATTATATATATAAGACATTTCACGTACAATTCCTTTAATTTACATAAATTTTCATTAATATAAGACATATTTCAACATTGAGCATATAATCAATGTAAATATATATAAAATAATAGCCATGCTAATTTCTAGATATTATTTTCAAGTAAAAGAATAATATTTAGAGCAAGAACAAATATAAAGAACTCTGCCTTAATTTTCTTTACTAGCTAGGATTTTCAATTTGCACTTATTAAGATGGATGAATATTATTTGATCTTATATGCATTAATTATTTACTCATTGTAGTTGTAGGTAGTAGGAGGAATTTGTGTGTTCCTATCTTAGGGTCATCAAGGAATTCTTCAATCGACCAACCATGTGGCACAATACATCTTTAGAGCCTAAATAAGAAGATTAATGGAGAAATAGGGGATAAAAATATGAGTTCTTTCACTTTTGATGGTGGACGTTCTGTAGAGTAGAGGAGATGTTATAGGAGAGGAACAATAATAAGAACATGCAAACTTACTTGAGATTTTCTCCCCAGTTGGCTTCTAGGGCTGGTTCTTCTAGCTTTATGTTGCAGGTGTCTTGCAAGGTCTTAGGCTATATATTTAAAGTTTGATCCTTTTAAATCTACCTATTTTAGGACTTATGATTTAGATGTATCAGTTCTTAAACCAAAACATACTTATATAAAATAACATTTGCAATTAAATTCTATTATTATATAAAGCAAAAATAACATGTTCTCACATCCTTCCCTCCTTAACATATTTTTCCCTCAAAATTCAAATCAAAGCCTATCAATGTGGACAAAATCCCACTCATTGTAAAAAGTTCTATCTAAGTTATCATCAACTTGAAATTTTGTTGATACCCTATATTTTGCAAAAAATACATCATAAATCTCCTTCCTAGGGCCAATTCCATGGGAGGACATGAAATATGGAGAGGAACATGCGTGGAGGTGTTCTAATGTCAAAGGTGGTATAAATAGATATGTACATAATTTATAATTTTGTTTAATTCCCACTTATATTTTAATTATTTAGAAAAATTACAAGATGGTTGACCTTCTAGGAAACTAGTCAGACTTACATAGTGGTGTCAGATTGATCGAAGCTGGGATCATTTTCCATAAAAAGTCAGGTCACTACACACAAGTTGGTTTGACAAGTGGAAAGTTGGTCTGACTTGTGGATCCCAACTTTTGGGAAGTCTTTATTACTTGTTGAAAATTGGACAAACTTGTGGATCCGATTTGTCAACTTTTTGTGTGCATCAAATTATATACTCAATTCAACCCCAAAGGTTAGTATGGACTTTGTAGAAGTCCTAGAACCTATTCAACCAACCTTGAAAAGTCAGTCTTTTACACCTATAACACCCTATAAGGCTCCCTAAACCGTAATGCTATTCTTTATACATGTACATCACAGTAAGTATTTAATAATACCATGTTTTTCATTCTCAAAAAAGTTAACTGGTGATTCCCATGCTAATTTCTCTGACATTTATATATGAATTTAATTTGTTGAGTTCCATTACCCGTTCATAGTAAAGAAGAATAATAAACTTAATTTCTCACTTGTTATTCTATTGGAATCCGTGTCAACAGACATACAATTTCGGTTTTGAGTAAGTCTTTTACTCATCATTACAGAAAGACCCATGATTGATCCTAGAACATGGAGGATGTTCTCTTCTATTATTTTCCAAGGCAGTTTCCTCTGGTAAGGTCATGGTGGAGGTGGTTGGGTTTCTAGTGGATCTTATGAGTCTAGACCAAGAGGTGGATGAACTGTTAGAGACACTCTTCCTTTTTTTATATGTCCCAAGGGGTGATAAGCTATTATTAGTAGGGAGGAAAATATAGTTTGAGATTCTTTTTGAAGATGTTTGGATGACATTATCATCCATTGTAAAAATATGTATGTGGATGTATGACCATTTTGAATGTGGATCTGCATGTAGTCTCTAGAGAGGTAACAGCACAAAGCTAGACATGACTTGGTCTTGTCTATAATCTTTTTTTAAATGTGAGGCTTATGAAACGGTATTATCTAGAGTTGTTATAGGAATTAGTTTTACATCCATATCAACAAATATGTAGTGTCTTGTCTAATTTTTGGTTTCATTTGTGAAAAAACTATTTTTTGTGTCTTTTGTCATATAAGTGTGGGATATAATGACTTTTAGAGTTCAAAGGCCATTTGTTTGCAAAATGTTTCACTTTGTGACATTTTATTCAGTCTCATGCATCCTAAGTGTTTGTGGCCTACTTCCCTACTATGTAAACACCTAAGAATATATATATATATATACTTTTTGTTTATGATATTTTCCAATATTTTTTCAGTGCCTTGGATTCATTACGAGATGATACACAAGGAACATTTTTTTTAAATTAGTTTGGATAAGAAACTTTATGCTTAGTCATGATGGTTTTTGTTGTTTGTCACTGGGACCCTGTTTAGATTGGGACTTGACTAGAATTTTGGTCTGTCTTGTTTTTTCCATCTTGTCTTAACCCAGTCTAAATTAGCAGAGTGAGGCATTTAGACAAACACAAACCAACAAACCCTTCTTGGGTAATCGAAATATCTAGACCAACTCAGTCCTGGTCTGGGTGGGAATGGAAATACTAGTCCAATTTAGTTGTTGTCATATTTAAAATAACACTAAAAGACACTGACGTGTCCCTGTACTTGGATTCTTCCCCCAACAACCCTCTTCTCCTCTCATTGGTCATTCCCTCGACAATCCTCTTCTCCCCTCCTTGGTTATTTTCTCCCAAATGGAGAATCACATCAGCTAATGATGCGATTCATACACCTTACTAATCTTTACCTCTCTTCACTACAAATAATGGCCATGGTTTCACCTCAAAGCAGTGGAAGCTCCCTTGTTCCACATGTCACAAATGCACCTATGTGTTTCAGCTAGGGTTTCTTGAGTACAACATGTATGTATTCAGTGTCAAATATAGCTTCCCTATCATCATGGGTAGAAGAGGTTCTCCTAGACAGTGTAAGGCTAGATTAGACCTTCTATAATACTATGATTGTCTTCTGAAGGAATCCACACTGTTGAAAACCTAGATTGTGCCTAATGTTCAAGAATGCCATTAATTGGGACATATTTTCATGACTTGATCGCACTCCATTCCCCCCTCATTCTCCATATCATCTCCCAACCGACTATGTGTGATCCTAGGTATACCTATCCTTACAGCTATCTATTGAGGTACAAACACTTGTATTATTTTCTTTTACTTCTATTTAGTTTTCGATCATTAATTCCTTTACACCCACCTTTACAAATTGCTTTGTTTTGCATGATATTTGATTCATTCTCAGTTGCTAGCTATATATTTGGACCCAAATTTGCAATCTAAATCAGGTACTTCCTCACTATGAAGGCATATTCACGTTCAAGGAGCATTGATCTATGACTTATATGGTACTGTTGGTTGGCGGATGCGTAATTTTGATTTATATATAGACAACTTATTTGATTACATACATTCCATTTGTGTTGGATTTGTGTGTGCCAATATGTCTTTTGTTGTACACACACTATATTAATTGTCATACAACTTTTTTTTCTCCCTTTGTATGAATTCCTAGTCTATCCTTGTAAGTAGGAGATAATTTAGTTTTACCTAGTTATTGTCAAGGTGGATTTAAGATATTGGTTCATTTATTTGATTGAAGCTGCTAGTGTAATGTGAATAGTATGCTGTGTTTGTCATGCAGACTTTTTCCAATGTCAGTGATGTGCATTGTTAGTTTAAAATTCTTTTTGGTGAACAAATGTAGATCTAATAGTGTGTGACTACATGAATAGCATGGCTTCTATTGTTACATACAATAAGCTAACCTCATAACCCTAGAAGCCCTAATTCCATAGATAGGATGCCTTTGGGTTTCGTTCAAGAGAAAACTCCAAACATGGTGTAAAATATACCCTAATAGATCCATATATGATGATATCAAGAATAGTACTTAGACGAGTAGTGTTAATGGATAAATAATATTTGGAATTTTTGCATATTTAGCCCTAACTCACTTGATGTAAAAATTTATTACATCTAAGTCGGTAAAGATACTAATCAAATTTAGAATAAAGTTTAAAGACTAATACAATAAAATGGTATCTTTAGCATTAATACATGTAAATCAATGTATTTATATTTTTATTAATGTGTCACCACCCTAAAAAATAAGTTTAATAATGAAGAGATTGAACTTGTCTACACCTATGGGAATGTTCCAAATTATAGGCATAAAGGGGAATATGTATCATAATAAGTTTAAGCAACTTAGAAAAGGGAAGTTGAGTAAATAATGAAGGTAATTTTAAATAGGGATAAAGGAAAGTGTGTCATGATAAAATAATGACAAAAAACTCAACTTTGTAAAATATTATAAAAATATATTGATTAGAATAATGCATAAATATATTCAAATTCCACTATCCCATTATATATTTAACTCATTTCATGGGTTTAACAATGCTTAAAATAAGTTTGATGTTTCCATATCAATGACAATGATGGAAAATACATTAAAAATAAAATATATAAGTGGAATGTTATTTTGATCTTAATTGAATCAAAATATTACAAAATGACTTAGAAAGGAACTTGAATAAAGTATTAATGATAATTAGACATAAGAAATAAGGAGATTTGTGCAATGTCTAGACAAAATTAAAATAAACAAAATCCCAAATTAGTAGAGAAATGCATTCATTGTAATAATATATATGTCATTAGTGTCTTTTAACCTTAGTCCATTAGATCACCTAAGCAATGTAAAAATTAGAAAGTAATGATAAATTCAAATTCTAAGTCATCAACGTAGTTATCATGTCAAATTTCACTTTGGTTGGACTATATTTTCTAGACAAAACATATTAAATGAGTCAACATTAATCAAAGCTATCAAATGTTTTTTTAAATGATCTATATCTTGTGTCTTTTTGCCCATTATTTACATCTAGATGTTTCATAATGCATAATATTTCTTCAATAAACTCCATTATTATCAAATGCACTTATGTATGATTTTTGCATTTTTTAGGTATGTTGACCAATACTTAATGGAAGGGAGGGAAAAAGTTTGAATCTAGGGTTTTTCTAGCTTAGAGGAGTCTAAAATGAGGCCAAAATATCTCTCGACCTACCCCAAGTGATGAAAGAATGCATTGATGCACAAAGCTCCATGGATGACCAATTTTAAGGTTCAAGTGTAAGGGATGGACCCCAAAATGGCCGTCGTACTTCACCACGAATGTGGAACACATGCCCCAATCAAACAATGCTCATAAAATTTTCAAGAGATGGCCAAGTTGGCCATGACAATCTTTTTGTGCAGAATGGACGTGACAAGTGGTGGCCACCACCACCATGCCTGTAGTACCCTCAACACTACCTGTTTTATCCATCAATATCCCCAATCCCTCACTTAAACTCAACACTATGGAGTCCTATGTAAACCTTAATGTCGTTTAGGGGTCAAATTTTAGCTCCCTTGGGAATTCATTCCAACCACCTACCATCCACCTACCTTTTTCTACTCCCATTTCATCATCTTCCACCCAAAACCCCTAAGTTTTAGGGTTTTGGCCACTATCCACTCCATTTTCATGCCATTTCAACTTGGAGGACGGAAGTTCTCAAGCTTACATGTACTAGAGAAGGATGATTCTACCACCACCTGAGCTCCATGGATTCTTTTATCTCTTTCTTCTCCAGTTTTGTAGTTTTAATTGTTATGAGTAGCTAAGGCCCCTTGGTGGGATCTTTGTGGAATAAATATGATTTTGATATCATGTTGGGGGATTATAGTAAACACTATATTTCTTTGGAAATATTATCTTTATGATTTTATCTCATTTCCCATCACTTGCTATGGCGATTGATGCTTGAAACCACTTAAGTTTAGGATAATGGTGTATATGTGGCTTTTTGAGGGAAAAGATCCTAATTCCAACTACTGGATCCTTATGTAGCTACCCTTGTTCCTACATATTCATATCCTATTATACCCTTAGGTGAGAGATATAAGTATATATTAATGCCTCACTAACACTTATTGTGCTTAGAAATGAGCATGTCTAAAGGTTGGTTGGAGGGCGAAAGGAGGTGAGACACCCTTCTCCTACACTCCATGCCACCTTTTGCCACCAAGTACATTAGGAAAATCACTCCTCGAAATCTAGACTATCGTGATCTTGATTTAATTATTCCTATACCATAGTCAGTTGAACCTCTTAAGAGGGTAATGGAGACTAGTCCATCTATACACACCCTATACCACCCATGGTCAACTAGAATTATAGGTAATTCTTCATCATTCCAACTTATTGTTTTGGTTTTATAGCATAGTTTTATTGAATGTGTTGCATGATATGATCCTAACTAGGCTGATAGTCACATTTACCCCCCCAACAGCCCCACTTCCCTAATTATTTGCTCAAAACCCCTAATTGCTCTCTTTACTTTGTTAGTGTTAACCTAGTTATTTCCCTTGCTTGTTTAATAAGCTAGTTTCTTTACTCATGCTAGTTAGAATTTTTAGAATATTTAGTTCTTATCTTTCGTCTCTTGGGCTGTATTTTTTAGTCAAATTCTAGTTCAACCTTATAATTGCCCTCTTAGTGTAATTATTATCTTAATGTAACTAGTTGCTCACTCCTACCTAGTTTAGTTGGTTGTTTACTTGATTACTGATTTGGAATGTTTTTTTAAAGTCTAGTGTTAATTTCTAGTATATAATTACCCACTTTGGTGGTATTTTCTTTCTTACTTAGTCAGATAACATTAATTGTGAGGGGTTAACTTAGGTTTGATTCTTGCCTTATTCACTTATTATAATTCAAACACTAAAGTCAAACCCTAAAAACCCTATGTTCTACAACATGAACCTAGTAAAACAAGCCTAGATCTAGTGCCTCCATCTATCTTTTTAGACAGACCACACATTTGCCACTCTAGCTATACTATATTTGATCCGTGGACTTGTGGATATATCGTTGAGAGGGTATCAATATTCAAGTTATAATTTTTTTACTCCAAGTTTGCTTCAGCTTGAGGTGTGTTAGGAACATATATATTATTGCTACCCTCTATCCACAACTTTATCATTGGACTTAGATCCATACAACATCCCCTCATTCACCTTTCCCACCCACCAAGTTTCTTGTTTTGGCATAACATTGTCACAACATTGTCACAACATTTCCTTATTGTCTTTCATTCTGTCTTCTCTTCCTCACACTACGCCATCATGTCTTTTCACTTCCTCTCACCTTTCCATACACGATGATCCTAAATAATCTAGGGTTTTGTGATATATTCACCTTTTTCAAACCCCTCTTCCTTTCTCCCTCTATTTCTTCCCAATTCTATACCCTTACCAATCAAGGCTTAAAAATTATACATGTAGGCCTTTTTACATTATCTGTACCTCCTAATAGTTAATTCCATCACCTCTTCATTCTCTGTGACTCTCAAAATCAACCACCATGCTAGGTATAACTTAGTATGTTCATAGCATTTGACAGGAGATCCTGTATAGTGGAGGGGCTCAAAGTAGCCTCAAGATCTCTCCTAGAGGTCTCGTGTAGACATTTGTACATGTTACAACCACAATTTTGGGTTCATTTGCTGAGAAATGTAATTTCTCATATTAAAGATAAATGAAAAAATAATGAATGAATGCATGATTTTCATTTAAAATAGCCTTGTTGATTTATTTGTGGGCTTTATTGGATATTGGGCCCAATAACAAGGATATTCCATTGATTAATGAATAACTGAGAATTGGAGATAAGAAAGGTGTGGAAACCTCTAGAAGGCAAATCCAAAGAGGATTTCGTGCCTCTTAGATTCCTTGGGTTCCAAGGAGTCCAAAGTTGCAAAGAAAAGGCAATAAGGAAAGAAAATATCGATTAAGTATTTCCTTGTTAATAAAGAAATTGAAAACATTGATGAAATGTGGAAAATAAGTTAAAAAGAGGTATAATTAAGTGATCCTTGGTGGAATTTCGTATCCCAAGGATTGCTTATGATAAAAGGAATACCAATGAGGAAAATAAAAGGGAAATAAAGAGAAATCCTCAAAAAGAACTATTTTAATAAGAAATAAACAAGATAATGAGAAATAATGAAGAATAATGCATTTAGATGCATCTAGAAGGATAATGAGTATCCAATAAAAGGACTTCGAAATATTAGAGTTTCTTGGGGTCCAAGGAACCCCAATAAAGAGGAAAGAAAGAGAAAATATCAAATTGCAAAATAAAAGGATAATAGGAATACCTAATTAAGGAAATATGTGATTTTGTTGAGAAAGAAGGTATTTCCTACTTAAGGAAAATATAAATTCGAGGACAATGAATTAAAAGGCATGAACAAAGAGAGTAAGAGAGAAGATTTTCATAATTCTAATTATCCATGCAATAAAGAATATAAAAAGGCAAGTAGGAGAGAGAATCTTGCTTCTCTTTGAAGGAATCACATTCCTAATAGGAAAGGGCTTTGCTAATTCATGGATGAACGTACTTAGGCATGGATAGCCACCCTATATAAGGGGGAAAGCCTCTGGATCAAGTTCCAGAGAGATACCACGAAATTCTTCCTTCTTCATCTTCTTCTTCTTTTGTGAAAACCCTAATCAAGAGGGTAGTCCAACCCCTGGGACATGAGAAGTCATGGGCGGGAGTTCAATAGAAATGAGATGCTTCCACGACACCATGGAGAGCGCAGCCACCTTTCCCGCACTCTGGAGCGTGCACAACAACCGTTGCATGGCTGCATACCGGCCACGGGTAGCAGAGCCTGGCAGGACGAAACGGCCGCACAACCGGCAATTTGAGGGGTCCCCTATGTGCGCCTAGGTGCGTCGGGGATGGGGCGGCCCTTGGCGGCAACCCCCAAACCCTGAGGGAGAGAGAATGCGCCTGTGTTGTGCACAGACCAGCGGCCGTCGGCGGCCAGGGAAGCAGCCCAAGGTGGAAGATGACCTAGAGAAACGTTGGACAGAAACGCCCCTCGGGCGTGTGAAGGATCATCAACTTAACCAGGGGTAAGAATGTCTTTTCGAAATGTTTTCATAAGCCAACGTGTTGCATGTGTTGAGGCGACGTGTCAGCTCCTCATTGGCCCAAAATAGGTAATTTGTTAAATTCGTATCTCAATAACCGTAGCTCGGATAGATGCACATTATACATGAAACTTGCTCAGAAAATCGAGAGGAATCTAAATAAAATATAATTGGAGCCTGATTCCTTATGAAATTCGAAAAGTATATAGAGATACTATCTTTAATAGTTTAATCAATGAAAAACCCTAACCTTTGATGATTAATGAGTTAGAAAGGGTTAAATGAGTATATAAAGTTGATATTAGCCTGTTAATGATAAAAATGATCATTAAGATTGGAAAAGGATGAATTTGCATGTAATTAGTTTAATTTCAAGTTTAATGTGCATGAATAATACCTTAAGGGGCCCTGAAACCCTAATGTTGATTAATTCGACTATTAATGGATGTAATTGATTAATTTCATGATTAAAGTAAGAATATGCTATTTCGAGCATTAAAGCCCCTAATTTGTGGATAAATAACCTTAATATAGAAATTAGGGTTTTCGATTGAATCAAGGTAGAATTAATAATAGATAGAGTTCATATGGGATTTAGACCATCATGAATTATGAGTTGTTAATCAGAAAGAAACTAAAGGTGATAGTTGAGTCTAATGACCTTGAAATAACTTAAAACGATAAAGGAGGTAGGTTTGGTATAAAAGAGAAATAATCAACTTTAATTGGGCTTATAGTGTTGAAATTAGGGTTTATGAACTAAGAGAGCATTTAATATGATAAAAGCATTATGGAGGCAAAAACCCTAATAAAACTCTAATGTGGTCTAGAAAGCCTAAGGTGGAATCCAAGTCTAGATTTAGAATGTTCTGGATAAACTATAACACTTGGATCGTATGCATTAATTTCAGGATATTGTTGATTGATTCTTTATCCTTATTGCCTGGACAATCAAGTTGCTCTGGATCAGGTATGTGGTTAATTATGGATAACCGCCTTAGTTTCCCGAGGATTTTCTGGATGGTTAATCACATTGAATGCAAATAATCTGTTGGATGTTCATACTTGCAAATTATAAAGTCACTATGATTATCACATTAATAATAGAAGTATAGATTCTCGCACCTACATTCCACCCTGATGGATGATGCCAAAGGTCAGGCCCATATGGGTAGACCAATGGACACCTTGAGTGGTGACCCCAGGCACCAAGAAGGTGGCCTATGATATTGCATGACTAGTGGGCACCATGAGTGGTGACCCCCAGGCACCAAACTCGGGATTGAGAAGGTGGCCATAAGTCATTGGCAAAAGGGCACCCTAAGGTGGGTATGCCAGGGTTAGGTCAAAAGCGGTGGAGAATGTCATACTGAAAAGTGTAAATTGGCTTGTTAATTAATTTGATTGTGATTTTTAAATTGTTAGCCATATTTGCAAGATTTTGGTTGTTTCCACATACCAGTATATTTCGATATACTGACCGACGTTTTATTTGTCGGCGTTTTAGGAACAATAATTGAAAGAACAAACAGTAAAGTGACACATTGTGAAAGTAAAACATAAAGTGCAAGGAGGATTAGTTAGAGTGGATTCAAGCTTGGATAGATAGATTCCCAAGGTTTTCAAAGGTAAGTAAAGTTTTAATTTTATACCAAATTTCAGTTAGTTAGTATAATTTTATAATTGTTATTGATTATTTGTCGAACCTTTGATCCTGTTAATTGGATAACGGCACCGACCTTTCGGTCTCCCTTAATTGGGGGTTACCGGGAGGTGAGGTCGTTACAATTGGTATCAGAGCATAGGTTCCTCAATTAATCTTTAATAATTATTAAATTTTACAAATTCTGTAGAACCCAAGGGAGTTATTAGAGGATTATCTGAAAGACTGAGGTGTCTAGAAAAGGATCACGACCGGGGGCTGACAATATTTTCCTCCGCACCACTAGTCGGAATACGAGGACTCCCAGACCCGTGTGACTGCCTGGCCAATGTCTTAGGGTATGATTCAAAATAAGATACCTTTTAGGACTCTCTCATCTCGTTCATCCTTTCTCAACTCAAATTCTGTTAAGGACTTTAAGGATTAGGGTTTTCTATCTTTTCCTCACCCTATTGAGGTATGGGTAAGATTGATAAGGATTAAGGAATCCTCCACCAAATTAATAAAAAGCATGTAAATAAGATGTCATGGACATAAGCTTAATAGAGTAAGTGTAAAAGAATAGATACATGCTTAGGTCGTATGACACGAGTTGTCATTGCCCTCAGGAGAGACTTGAGGATAGACCTCCTTGGCAGGAGGATGAGTAGAGAGAGTTCCATCCAAAGTAGATACCTGGCACACCCTTTGAGGATGATGTTAACCCTAAGTGAAGGTTAGAGAGAGAGATGACATGATGGGTTAGATGTCATGATTGACCAAGTGTTTGGTTGGTCATGCCTTCGGGATGCCATAAGAGGGTAGATGACCTAGTCCCTTTAGCGACCCAACCCTGGAGAGGGTCGTGCATGCTATAGCAACGGATAGCTCATTCGTGGATGAGCTTAGAGAACCTATAGTTACCCTATGGGCTTAGGCAAGTAGGGTATAGCTTGATAAAATCCTGGTTAAGAGATCACGATGGATGGCTTATGAAAGGGGTATGGATGTTGAGCATAGGATTCAACCACACAGGGGTATGCTTGTGAGCATGAGCCTTCTTGGAAAAGGGACCTCTAGTATGGTTGGAGGTGGGTTTAGCTCTAGAAAGAGGAAACAAAACCCCAACAAGGAGGTTGGAAGTCTAAAACCCCGAACCTTGAGGAATAGTAGGGAGTCGGGAATGATGCGACCTAAGTGGATGCCTTATGATTGATCCCTGGAGGCTGATGATATCTTGGTTGCCTTTAGAGAAACCAAACCCTAGAGAGAGGACGATGCTTCTAGTACCCAGGGAATAAGTGGTTATTTGCTGGATGAGATAAAGAGTGCTTTAGACCCTGAGGAGGTTAAGGCACCAGTTGTGAGGCTTTATACCTAGTAGTTGTCCAGGAAGAGGACTCAACTCCGAAGCGTTGCGTGAGTAGAAAGATCAGGGAAGTACATGACATACCTTGGACATGCTTGATTCGTGGTTAAGAGGATGAACATGCAGTTGGACACCCGGAGGCGAACCTAGGATTCCTAGGCCTAAGAGGGGAAGCAGTGTACCCAATGCTCATGTTGAGATTCGAGTCTCTATAGTTTCAAGCATGGTACTCTTAATGTATAGAGGTAAAGGAAACCCCTTAAGGTGAGGGTATAGTTGATGAAACCCTCATGAATAAGTTGATTTGATGTTGAGGCAGGTGTGACCTAGCTTGGCCTTGTAGGTGTCTGGTTGTGCCTTAGTAGCTTGCCAGGCCTAAGCAGGCTCATGTAGATGCAGACCCTAAACATAGGGATGCTTGTGACCTTTGTTATCCAGGTGTAGTTTCCTCCCATCCTGGGAGAAGGACCCGTTGGTAGGGTATATACCAGTTTTGTTGGTTTTGGGGTAACCTAAAGAGGTTTCCGAGGATCTTGTGAAGCTAAGTGTAAAGTACATGGTACGAGAATGAACCAGTAAACCCATAGATAACCATCTCTAAGTGCATGTGGATGTGTTACCATGGAGGTAGCCGGTATGGGACATAACCAAGGTAGGCAGGTTGCCATGACCCCTACGGAGGGATGAAAGTCAGTCAAGAATGCAGAGAGAGATGATGAAGGATTGGGTAAGGTTCTATGTTGAACATGTACTATGATATAATCCTAAGTCTATCCTAGGGTCAGGGAGGGATAAGACTGATGGAAGAAGGAGTTGCCTAATTCCCTAGTTGCACATGACCATAGGGTAAGGAGGTAACAACTATCATTGTCTGAGGGCCATGTGTTAGGAGATTGATCACCTTCATGAACGCATGGGACCCAAAGGGCAGATGAGTAGGGCACTCTCTGATGCATAAGGGAAAAGGGATGACTCCAAAAGTGCCGGCACCCTATAGACCCAGAGGAGATGACCAAGGATTGTGTGTAAACCCCAGTAAGTCCGAGACTAGTTTTCCCTGGAAGTAGTGTGGATATCATGATGTTTGTGATATAGAGACATAAGCTGCACATTTCAACTTGGATTTGAAAGTGTACGGGCAACGTGGGCTGTACCATCTCTACTCTTGGAACAAGAAGAACTCTGTATTTGGACTGCAGCCAAATACTTATTTCTTCTTGTTATGGGAGTGAGTGATAGGATAGTACGCATGCCTTACACCAAGGATAAAGATGATGTAAGTTGGAACGTTGCTACAAGGTATGAGGATAGAGATGATAACATACCTTTGTGGAGAGAATAATACCTAGATGGTTTACAAACACTTAGAGTATTAAGGAGATCATCTTGTGAGGATGTTTTATCTAGAACTAAGTGGATTTTTGCAAGTGTTACAAGGAATCACAAGGTTGAGTTTGATCACCATGAGGATGAGATCAGAGTTCCTTGATGAAGACAACCTTAGAGTTTGAGATGAGATGATAAGTATAATGCATGGAGGAGTATGTCTTAGACATTAACTAACACCTAAGGATAAGGAGTGGTAATGAATGCTCTGGTTGAGATATAGCTACCTAGTTTAGCTAGAAGCTAGAAGAAGTTGATGTTGTTCGACTAACCCTATGTTTGGAAAGAAGATGTGTTTTGGCTAACACTCGGATGTAATAAGATATGTCGAACAAGTTCATGGTTGTTTGGTTTTCCAGTTTAGTCCTTGATGTAGTGAAAGGATGGTGATAGAACCTTAGATACACTTCTTTGGATAGGAAGGTAATAAAACCCTTTGAGAGTGGTTTAGGGTTTCTGAGGTATCAAGCTTGAGGAATCATAACAATACAGGAGGTCATGATATACCTTGGTACTAAAAAGATAGTAAGTGATGGTAGCATTCTGGATGCTTAAAACAAAGTCGCTTGTATCATGTGGCCATGCAAGACAGGAGGTGAAGGACGAACACCATTAACCCAGTGCATGGATATAAAGTATAAAGAGTTCCCGAGAGGGAATGGGAGTTCATCATTATGGAGGTTGTGAGTTTCTCCTGGACCAAGAAGGTCAAGATAGAATATGGGTTATGGTAGATCACCTTACCTAGATGACATGAGAAAGGAAGGGTTCAGTCAAGGGACAGATCTGGTTGAACTACATATGAAAAGAGATGGTTCAACTACACCATGATGCAAATTCAGAGGTTCTTGATGTGACCTAAAGGTTCACTTCCATGAGGTGGAAGTAGATACATGAAGAGCTCAGTGTTTGTATAGTTTATCATCCCATACTAATGGACAGTATGATCTAGACTAGAGGGTCTGATGAGAGCATATGTGCTCATTTAGGGTGATACATAGAGACAGTTCTTAAGATGTGATGTTAACCACCATAGCCTTTATCGGGATGCAAGAAGTTCTATAGAGAGGTTGTGTCGGTCACCACTTCATTATGATGATGTTGATGAAGGAGGCCTCATGAAGGTCAGAAAAGAACCACAGTGTGTGCAGATGAAGTCGCTTTGATCATACAATGGCTGAGAGAGAGCCCAGTGGTGACATGAGTCACGAGCTGATGCAAAGCAAACTGATATGCAGTTTACTGTGAGAGAAAATGTGATGTGAAAATCCGACCCCTCTAATCTACAACTGAGAAAGTTGAGTCCCCGATATATGGGTCCATTTGAGATGGATTGGTGGAGATAGTTGTGTTTAGCCTTGCCCCTCAGGATAACATGATGTGTAATGTGTTCCGTGAGTCCGATCTAGAGCACTATGTGAGGTAACCAAGCCATGTGTTGAGCCCTGAACCTATTCAGCTTTTGAGAGGCTGAAATATCCTGAGTCACCTATGATGGTACGATATACCAAGGTAAGAAAGAACTCAGATGAAATAATATGAGATAAGGAAGGTTCTTGGGAAGAACCATGGAAAGGGTGAAGCCACATGGGAGCCCTGATGGACATAAGAAGACTTATCCTATTTGCTTGCTTGCTTGATGGAATTTTAAGGGCAAAATTCTTATAAGAGGGGAAGGATGTTACAACCACAATTTTGGGTTCATTTGCTGAGAAATGTAATTTCTCATATTAAAGATAAATGAACAAATAATGAATGAATGCATGATTTTCGTTTAAAATAGCCTTGTTGATTTATTTGTGGGCTTTATTGGCTATTGGGCCCAATAACAAGGATATTCCATTGATTAATGAATAACTGAGAATTGGAGATAAGAAAGGTGTGGAAACCTCTAGAAGGCAAATCCAAAGAGGATTTCGTGCCTCTTAGATTCCTTGGGTTCCAAGGAGTCCAAAGTTGCAAAGAAAAGGCAATAAGGAAAGAAAATATCGATTAAGTATTTCCTTGTTAATAAAGAAATTGAAAACATTGATGAAATGTGGAAAATAAGTTAAAAAGAGGTATAATTAAGTGATCCTTGGTGGAATTTCGTATCCCAAGGATTGCTTATGATAAAAGGAATACAATGAGGAAAATAAAAGGGAAATAAAGAGAAATCCTCAAAAAGAACTATTTTAATAAGAAATAAACAAGATAATGAGAAATAATGAAGAATAATGCATTTAGATGCATCTAGAAGGATAATGAGTATCTAATAAAAGGACTTCGAAATATTAGAGTTTCTTGGGGTCCAAGGAATCCCAATAAAGAGGAAAGAAAGAGAAAATATCAAATTGCAAAATAAAAGGATAATAGGAATACCTAATTAAGGAAATATGTGATTTTGTTGAGAAAGAAGGTATTTCCTACTTAAGGAAAATATAAATTCGAGGACAATGAATTAAAAGGCATGAACAAAGAGAGTAAGAGAGAGGATTTTCATAATTCTAATTATCCATGAAATAAAGAATATAAAAAGGCAAGTAGGAGAGAGAATCTTACTTCTCTTTGAAGGAATCACATTCCTAATAGGAAAGGGCTTTGCTAATTCATGGATGAACGTACTTAGGCATGGATAGCCACCCTATATAAGGGGGAAAGCCTCTGGATCAAGTTCCAGAGAGATACCACGAAATTCTTCCTTCTTCATCATCTTCTTCTTTTGTGAAAACCCTAATCAAGAGGGTAGTCCAACCCCTGGGACATGAGAAGTCATGGGCGGGAGTTCAATAGAAACGAGATGCTTCCATGACACCACGGAGAGCGCAACCACCTTTCCCGCACTCTGGAGCGTGCACAACAACCGTTGCATGGCTGCACACCGGCCACGGGTAGCAGAGCCTGGCAGGACGAAACGGCCGCACAACCGGCGATCTGAGGGGTCCCCTGTGTGTGCCTAGGTGCGTCAGGGATGGGGCGGCCCTTGGCGGCAACCCCCAAACCCTGAGGGAGAGAGAACGCGCCTGTGTTGTGCGCAGACCAGCGGCCGTCGGCGGCCAGGGCAAGAGCCCAAGGTGGAAGACGACCTAGAGAAACGTTGGACAGAAACACCCCTCGGGCATGTGAAGGATCATCAACTTAACCAGGGGTAAGAACGTCTTTTCGAAATGTTTTCATAAGCCAACGTGTTGCATGTGTTGAGGCGACGTGTCAGCTCCTCATTGGCCCAAAATAGGTAATTTTGTTAAATTCGTATCTCAATAACCGTAGCTCGGATAGATGCGCATTATCATGAAACTTGCTCAGAAAATTGAGAGGAATCTAAATAAAATATAATTGGAGCCTGATTCCTTATGAAATTCTAAAAGTATATAGAGATACTATCTTTAATAGTTTAATCAATGAAAAACCCTAACCTTTGATGATTAATGAGTTAGAAAGGGTTAAATGAGTATATAAAGTTGATATTAGCCTGTTAATGATAAAAATGATCATTAAGATTGGAAAAGGATGAATTTGCATGTAATTAATTTAATTTCAAGTTTAATGTGCATGAATAATACCTTAAGGGGCCCTGAAACCCTAATGTTGATTAATTCGACTATTAATGGTTGTAATTGATTAATTTCATGATTAAAGTAAGAATATGCTATTTCGAGCATTAAAGCCCCTAATTTGTGGATAAATAACCTTAATATAGAAATTAGGGTTTTCGATTGAATCAAGGTAGAATTAATAATAGATAGAGTTCATATGGGATTTAGACCATCATGAATTATGAGTTGTTAATCCGAAAGAAACTAAAGGTGATAGTTGAGTCTAATGACCTTGAAATAACTTAAAACGATAAAGGAGGTAGGTTTGGTATAAAAGAGAAATAATCAACTTTAATTGGGCTTATAGTGTTGAAATTAGGGTTTATGAACTAAGAGAGCATTTAATATGATAAAAGCGTTATGGAGGCAAAAACCCTAATAAAACTCTAATGTGGTCTAGAAAGCCTAAGGTGGAATCCAAGTCTAGCTTTAGAATGTTCTGGATAAACTATAACACTTGGATCGTATGCATTAATTTCAGGATATTGTTGATTGCTTGTTGATTGATTCTTTATCCTTATTGCCTGGACAATCAAGTTGCTCTGGATCAGGTATGTGGTTAATTATGGATAACCGCCTTAGTTTCCCGAGGATTTTTCTGGATGGTTAATCGCATTGAATGCAAATTATTTGTTGGATGTTCATACTTGCAAATTATAAAGTCACTATGATTATCACATTAATAATAGAAGTATAGATTCTCGCACCTACATGCCACCCTGATGGATGATGCCAAAGGTCAGGCCCAGATGGGTAGACCAATGGACACCTTGAGTGGTGACCCCAGGCACCAAGAAGGTGGCCTATGATATTGCATGACTAGTGGGCACCATGAGTGGTGACCCCCAGGCACCAAGCTCGGGATTGAGAAGGTGGCCATAAGTCATTGGCAAAAGGGCACCCTAAGGTGGGTATGCCAGGGTTAGGGCAAAAGCGGTGGAGAATGTCATACTGAAAAGTGTAAATTTGCTTGTTAATTAATTTGATTGTGATTATTAAATTGTTAGCCATATTTGCAAGATTTTGGTTGTTTCCACATACCAGTATATTTTGATATACTGACCGACGTTTTGTTTGTCGGCGTTTTAGGAACAATAATTGAAAGAACAAACAGTAAAGTGACACATTGTGAAAGTAAAACATAAAGTGCAAGGAGGATTAGTTAGAGTGGATTCAAGCTTGGATAGATAGATTCCCAAGGTTTTCAAAGGTAAGTAAAGTTTTAATTTTATACCAAATTTCAGTTAGTTAGTAGAATTTTATAATTGTTATTGATTATTTGTCGAACCTTTGATCCTGTTAATTGGATAACAGCACCGACCTTTCGGTCTCCCTTAATTGGGGGTTACCGGGAGGCGATGTCGTTACAACACCCTTATTTCTTCCCATTATCTAGTAATTCCCTTTTCCCTTATTTTGTTGCTCCTCTGAAATAGTAGACATATTTTTGTTGTTTCTTTGTTGTGATTGAATTTTGATCTTGTTGTAAGTTTGACCACCTTTGTTCTATCTTGACGAAGGCTATAGTGACCCTCGTGTGGCTAGCTATGCCATTATATGATATGTTGAACTCCTTTGACTGGTCAATCATGTCAGGAGGTGGCCATAGATTTTCTGGCCACCTTAGGATCTTCACGAAGGGTCTCGAAGTTTGCAGAGCTGAGTGGGAGATGAGTGACATGATTTTATCCCACGTTTTACAATAGAAAGTCATTTCAACATGCATGGTTTTGATCTCTAGGATCTCAACCTGGTGATATGAATTTCACACAGGTGAATTGCCTTGTTTACCCTTGCTTTGATTTGATTTTTGTTATGTGATCTTTGGGTGTTTTTGTCTTTTTGCCCTATATTTCTTCTTTATGCCACACAAGCTATTTCCTATGAACCTTGTATGCCCCTAACCCTATTGTGCTAACAATTTTAAATGCATGAGGCATATAAATCTTTTGATGATTTTTACTTTTGATAAATTAGTATATCTAATTATCTTAAAAAATAATATAAATTAATCTATACACCATAAAAATAAAATAAAAGATGTTTTGAAATTGTGAGATTTTTCTCTATAATTTTTAGTTTTTATAGCATCATTGAATAATAAAAAAGTAATTTTTAGGGATTATGTAATTGATGAGAACTTAACTCCAAATTCGTATATATGTTTACTAGGTGGTCTGAGTCCCTATTGCGGAACTAGTGTTTGACCATGGATGCTTTTAGGATGATGAATTTGATATGTTGTATTCTCTAATTTATAACTTGACACGTACCTAATTTCCTCTCCCTAATTTCATTAATAAAGCATAATAACCTAAATGATTCTCAAATGTATCTCTTTGGAAAATATTATTGTAAGACCCCTATTGTTATTTGTTTTTCTCTCATCAAGCACTCAAATTGTTGGTTTATTTATGGGTCCTTTGACCTCACTTCATATTATAAGTATGTTCTCATTCCTCATATATGAGTTGAAATTGGTCCTCTTTTTATTATGCATCATGTGGTGACATACTTGCATAATGGAATATGCATTCTTTTTGCATGGATGTGAATAATTCCCACATGTTATAATTGTGTAGAGGTAATAATTGTTGCAAATGAGTTTGAAAGAGGATATGTGTATCCTGTCCCGCTTATAGAAGATCCCTACCTTTTCCAGTCCACCCCAATTTATAGAGAAGATGCATATTTTTCTTACCTGCCCCATATTATAGAGTAGATGTCTATCTTTTCCTACTCCACCAATATTTATGGTATATGTTGTATTTCCTACCAATATAGTTTATATTGTTCTAATATTGTCACATGCAAAACAAATGGATTCTTTGCTCATGTTTTTTATGCAAGTAGGTGACAAGTTTCATTATGAACTCTTGATGATGCCTTAACTTCTTATTAGTCACTTTGTTGTGATATTTTCTTTTGACATCCATTTGTATGTTTTCACATCTCTCTTTTTATAGGAGCATTGATAGGCCACCTTTTTATTATTTCCCACTTCCCTATTTTATGCATATACCACCTTTAGATGACATCTTCCACTTTTCTTCTCTTGTGGGGTTAACTTCCAACCCGTTAGATAAAGAGGAATTTGGAAGGATGACTATGTCAACTTGGACCTTTACATGTGCAATGGTTGTCCCTTGGGAGACAGAACTGAAGTAGCCAGATATCCATATGTCTCCAAGATTACGTTGATAACCTTTTCCTTATGTATTCACCCATATATGTTCCAACCTTGTAATCTTGTAAAATTGTAACAATCATACTATTTTATTCAACTACCACACCTTTTGTGTCTTGACCATACTAAATTGAATAAATTGGATTGTCATTCCTTATGGAAATTGTAATGTCATCAAATTTGGTGAATTTGAATTATATAAAAATAAGGCTTGATTTGATAAGAAAATTCCTTAATTATAATTGATAGAATAATAAGACCATACACTTTGTGGCATGGGTGCAACTCATGGTCCAAGTGAGGCCCATGAGATTATTTGCTTTCCAAATAGGTCCTTGTGGAAAAAATTTAAGAAATAAAAGGAATTTGTACATAAATAAATAATAACAACCTTATGATTTTTTAGATAATTGAAATATGGAACAATAAAAAAGTTTCCAAGAGATTCTAAGATAATTGGTGATTTCGGTAATTAATAAGTAATTATCTAACTATGAATGGCAATGCAAGTTTTGGGACATCAAATAAGAATATATCAGTTCGACTTTTAGTAGACTTAAAAATAATAAAAAAAGAAGAGAATTCTATAATTTGAGAGAAAAAGGACTTTCCAAGTGGTGTCGGTAATTAATTTAAGAATTCACTAAAAGTGCAACTTTCAAATATGAATATCATTCCAAAAAATCCCAAAAATTAGATATAAGTTGGGAAAGATATTAATGATTTTCTCTCCAAGTTTCATAGTTAAAAGATGTTCTTAGAGGCCTAGTGAAAATAAAGAAGGGAGAGAGGCTTAATTGTAATAATTAAATGAGTTACTATTTTGAAAGCCAATGTAATAGAATCCGACGTTAGAGGAATGTCACCCACATCCCTTTGATGTATCATGCCCCTCTTGGCTGTTGGAGCACAATGTCATCTATCCCTAGCCAAAATTAGAAAATTGGCTACAATTGTCATACCTCTCCAATATCTCTCTCCACAAACCATATCTACTCATGAAACTGCTCCCAATGTCTTCAGGAGATCTGTACGAACCTACATACCCTAGACTTTTGTCCTTTCCAGTAAGGATTGGGATTTCCCCAAATGCTGGTTTGTTGAGGAAGTTAGGGCCTCACAGAGGGTGGGAATCCTTGCAACCCCATGCTTATAAAAAGGGTTCCTTAGGGCCTAGCTTCCACACACAAGAGACTACAAAACCTGATTTAGTGAGAACATCTCTATAGCCCCCTCACCTCATTGCTTCCCTTTTCGACAACCTTAGCC
The DNA here is from genome assembly GCA_963693085.1 of Alisma plantago-aquatica. Classification (NCBI taxonomy): domain Eukaryota; kingdom Viridiplantae; phylum Streptophyta; class Magnoliopsida; order Alismatales; family Alismataceae; genus Alisma; species Alisma plantago-aquatica. Next base: position 1,280,545,621 of record OY856409.1, read on the forward strand.
CTCTCTCAACAACATGGGGGCAATACATTTCAATTTCCTTGGCCAGAATAATTGGAGAGAATATGCGAGGAGGTATGGAGTCTAAGAAGGGAAGGAGGTTGTGATTGCCATACACATGAGCATTGCGGCGGCCCTGTTGTAGGTTGACAATCACTTTGTGGGGTAGCCACTCCCGACCATCGCGAGCCATGCTATGACCATCCCTGAGTGTGACGAGGGTAGGCTAAGGAAAGGCTAATGAGCCCGAGGTCTGTTGAAGCATCCATGAAGAAGTCAACAATCATATTAACCCATCCATGGTACAACATCACGATAAGAGGCATAGCTAGGGTAGAAGATGAAGATGGAGAAAATTACCCGCCTGCCCCCGAATGCAACACGACAATGTAAGGGCAATCAAATATTTTCATTCGCTTTTTTAGACTTAGCCCCGTTGGAGTGTGTTTCCGAGATGGTCATAGACCATTGGCCAGCCCCAACCATGTGGCCAATAGTGAATAATGCCAATAATACCTTAATTGCCGACTTGGCAATCTCTAATTGGCCTATCTTGCAATTAGTATAAGTAATAACTGGTAGATCGGAATATAATGATATTATATATCATTTTGATCAAGAAAATGAGAACAAAATGAATACAATATAATAGAGGCATGATCATTATTTTTATTCCAGAAGTACCTCACATACATGATTAATAAGTGATTAATACATGGAAATCTAGATTTGGATATTAAAGTGTTGAAAATTATAAAAGCCTTTATTTTGTGTTATTATCTAATATTGTTGAATATAATGATAATCCAAGATGATCACGATCATAATGATGAATAGTTAGGGTTTCTCAAGAGGATAACCATACATACATATAATTAGGGTCTTGAAACCAAAGATCATGACTTTTGATAATCTTAATGAATTTCATCTGATCTAAGTGTTCATAATGGAAGGATATGATGGATATAATAATTAGGATTTCACCTAATGATTAATATGTGATGGAATTAGGATTTGTACCCTTATTACTTAACCAAACACAAGATAACACTAAACCCTAGATTAGGACCTGAGTAGGCTTTAATTTGAATAATATGATGGTGAAACTTTAGGATATACATAAATGCAGATTAAATGTTGATTGCTTGGATCTATTGATTGTATTTCCTAAACTACTTGAAGCATATACTTCATGATATCTACATGGATCTACATAAGGTATGTGGTTACAATTATGACTATTTGCAATATCAATTGCCAATGTTTGCTGAGGATTTCTCAAGGATTGTTGAAATAACTGTTGGATGTTTATGTACATTCTGCTCAATTACAATGCCAATATGAGTATCACATAAAGGAAGATATCATATTTTGAATCCAAGGATGACATGTATCAAGGGGTGATGCACATGAGCCTAGATCATACAATGATCGTGCCCAAGATAGCATATCGAGTATGAGTTAGAATATGCAATGAAAATGCCAGTTCTTATTTGTAAGTAATTGATTGATTATATGTTGCTATAATACTTGCACACTTTTGCATGCACTCCACATACATAGTATAACAATATACTGATCCACATTTTGTCTCACGCCATTTTAGGTAAATGCTATATGTAAAGATGTCAAGACATGATTAACCAGATAAAATTTGCTGAAGAGATTAAAGCTAAGTGAAGGAGGATTACTTAGATATTTCTTCTCATATGTAATAGCTATTATGATGAAAGTTTATGTAGTTCCTTATAGGAATATCATTGTATAATTTGTAGAATAACTAAAATTATTTTCTATTATTAGTTATTTGTCAAATCTGGATTGTGGGAATTTTCGATAATGGCTCACAACTTCAAGGTCCTTTATTAATTGGGGGACACTGAAAAATGAGGTTGTTACATAAATTTATTGTGCTATTGGCATAATGGGGTGCATTTGTTTTATATGATTGAGTAAGGAGTTGATCCCCACTTGGATTAGACTCAGTACATATGTAAACCTCAATCTCCATGTTTAATTCACACACACATATATTAATTATTTTTCATGATATTCTGTTTTATTGAACATTTTAAATAGTCATCAGTCAATTTTGTGTCCACAAAGTTAGTGTGTGGACAGAAACATCAAGGCAGTTTATCTGTGTACTAAATATCAACTTTGATGACATAATGCCATGCCAATTGATGTTTAATACATCTAAACGCTACTAATAATAGCAAAACTGTTTATCATAATGGATGGTAGAGTAATAAAACCATCGTAATCCATGAATGTGACTGCAAACTACACCTACAACTAAAATGGTATGATTTCACATTTCAAATGCCTTTTACAGTCCCCTTTCTCCATGTTTATCTCAATCCACAAATTTTGTTTTCCTAATTGTTGTCCTTTTTATTTATAACTTTGCATGACTTCTGGGCAATTAGTTAATTTTCTACACACATACATACATTTCGTAGAAATTAGGACTATTACTTGTTTTCTAAAATTCATTTTGTACGTAATTGACTGACCTTGGATGTTCAACATTTAGGAGAATACATGTAATGGGTTTTCAACACGTTAAAACTTAATATTGTTGTTTATCTTAGTTTTATTTTTTTCACCTAATCTCATTATTAGTGGTGATTTTGATAAGTATTGACGATCATACAACTTTTGGAATATCTAGGATAAACATACTTACTGATAACATACATGTTTTCTCACTACAAATATGTAATTTTATTAGTAAGATAAGATTTGTTTATTCGGATATCCTGATACGATCCTTGCTAAGCATCATCCTCATTGATAACATATGTAGTGTTATTGAACTTGCATGCTTTCTTGAGCTCTTATAATAAATTTGAATTTATTTAGTTAGGGGTAGTCTCTTCTAAATGCCTAATTTGTGCATTTTTTTTGCAAATAAGTACATGAAGAGAAAAATTTTCAAATCAATATTTCATGCTTTCTTTAGACACAAATTATATTTTTATATGATTGGTAAAAGGTTTTTGAAAATAAATGAGACTCTAGAATATCCCAAGCTAGTTAGTACCCTATATAAGTAATTATTGAAGCATCCGTCTAGTTGCTTAAGAACCAAGTTTCATATAACAAACAAAGTTATTTGGTTTGGACTTTTACCTATGGATATATAATCATGAAATAGTGATTATTACAAATTTGTGATAAATATAAGCTATGACATTTCCTAGGCAATTACTTCTTTGAATCGGGGCTCTATTTGAAAAGAAAAAAGGAAATATATACCACCCAGACCTGGACACTAAATCTATAATGAACCATGAGCCATGAAGTCTCTCCCTCACCCGATCCCTCTCCCTTTTTGTGGTAAATTTAGGGAATCTACTTAGCTCCAAGCTTCACCCTCACCCCAGCCTCTATCCTCGTGCAATTTCTACATGAATCTCCTCTGGTGGATCAATAAGAACTCAAATGAACCCTAGTTGGCAATGATTTGTATGGAATAGGATAGTGCACAAAATACTAGATAATCTAGTGACCTTGTCCTAGAAAGTAGCACCAATACACTGAATGACAAACCTACTTAAAGCCACATATAGATTCCCCTCGCCTCCCAAAACATGACCTTCCTTCAGTTGTGACCTTTAGTGCCCTTAGACCCACATCCTATCTTTGTCTTCTTCTACTTAGAACTCCTCACCATAGTCCCTACTTTGGCCACTATGAACTTCCACAAGGGTCGGGAATTGAACCTCTAACATTTCACAATCTACCCTTATCATCTGCATGCCCAAAACTATGGTAATTCTTCTTCTTTCAACTCTATGTTTCTTCTTTCTTATCTAACCTATAAACACCTCCCCTGACCTACCCTGGCCAGTCACAGAATCCAACAACCTCATCAAACTTGACCAAAGCAAAGACAACTCAAGGTTGTAGTTTCTGGTGCCTGACGGCAAGAGTCAATAATGGAGTTGACTCCATGGTTGCTTGGCTCGTACGTAGGTTGATGGAGAAGAATCCCCTCAGGGATTTCACCCTCTTGCCCCCAGAATGTGTGACCAATCTTGGTCACTACATAGGGGCAAATGGTTTCCCCCCAATTTGAAGTCCAACCGAACCCATCCCGCTTGGGTAACATGGTAGGTTGTGATTGGCTGATATGCATTTAATTTTACAAAATCATATAAAATAAAACCAAGCTAATTGATATATATATATATATATATATATATATATATATATATGGCAGGTTGTGATTGGCTAATATGCAATTAATTTTACAAAATCATATAAAATAAAACCAAGCAATATATATATATATCTATATATATATATATATATATATATATATATATATATATATATATATATATATATATATATATATATATATATATATATATATATATATCAGAATTTTAAAAAAATGTAGAATCTAAAAATGTCAGTTTCAACACCTAATCCACTCTCAAACTCAAATGGTTGTTTTGATAATAAATGGATGATGATGTGATATGAAAAATATAATTTTGAGAAATAAGATATTATCATGTTTGAGTATGATTACTCTGAGACATAATCTAATCTTGCTTAGTAGTAAATGATAGCAAGATTAAAGATTCTTTGATGTATAATTAGGGTTTTCCTATTTAAAGCATCAATAATATGATAATTAGAGTTATGAAGTCCAACCCCAATAAAACCCTGAACCATTACCCCTAGTGATAAGACTAAACCCTAGAACACATCATATGTAGATGATTGTAACACCCTTGTGTTACACGTTAATTTTCAAAATGATATGTACCACATCTTATTAGAAGATAAACCTTGAGTGCTTGTGTTAAAAGTGCTTGAACATCACTTTTCATTGAAAAGGTATGTGTATTACTTTATGAATAACCATTCATAATCCCTTTCCAATGATTTTTGCATGTTTTCCTAATATTTGATTCATTACATATGAGCTTCTTGATTGTTTCAATTCTGGTATATCTATAATTCCCTATTAGTACCACATATGAATACAAGATTTTCTAAAATCATTATGTAATCTTTTAAGGACAGTTGAAGGAGATAAGTACTGCCAAAAATAAAGGGTTGGCCATTGAGAAAATGACTGTAAACTAGTGATGATTTTATGATAAAACTCCAATGTTGGATTAGTCACCATGAGATTAATGCTGGATTGAAAACCCAAGAGTTTGTGGATGGAACTTGGATTGGTATACCCCAAGATATGGGAGGAATATGGGTTAGAGAATTAAACTAAAAATACAAGTTTCACTATTGCAAATAGTTGATTCATATGCAATGTATATTGTTACACCTATGTGCACACAATTGTGTTTGCTCCACGTGCATAATACAAAAATATGCTCATCACATTTTGTTTTTCAGTGTTTTAATTTAGATCAATATGATTTAGACAGATGTGCAAAATGGCAATTCACCCTTCAAGCTTGGAGGGAGCCCGTTCATAATTTTCACACAACACTCGGGAGGAGTCATCAACCATGAACATGGTCAAAACTAGGTGAAAAGTTTAGAACATATAGACCAAATCCACACATCCTCTGGACTTCTAAAAACACTTATCCTAAGGGGTAGTGTATCTAACTCATCCATTGCAAAGTTATCCACCTAATTTGACATAGTTACAACCACATTCTCATATTTTGCGAATGGGGCAACCACGAGTTCAAGATACTTGACTGAATGCACCTAATGGAAGTAAAGATAACTCTAGGATGTTTGGCAGCATTGATGCTAATGATGATCATATAAAAGAAATGCAACACTTATCCCTATCAACCAATTATGTCATATGCTTGAGTTGGAAGACCATCACTTAGCGGATGTATATGTTGATCATCCATATTCATTTCCTAGTAGTACTTGTGTATTCTTCATTAGTCACAAAACAACATTAGCAGTTGTTACAAGTTCGATCATAATGTTTTCTAGTTCCCTAAGCATAACTATGCTATGCTCTTCATTAAACAAGGATCCAATTATTCAAGGTTGATTTGTTAGGAATATGTTTGAAGACAAACTTACTCCTCTATGAAAACATATATGCATTAGTGAGTGTGTGTATTCATCATAGAATGCAAGTGTCACTTTTTTATGTTTCATATGTGAAACATCTCCCACATAGTTGCATTATGTGTATAAGTTTCCCTACACTTACTCTCAAATAGATCCCTGCACTTACACTGAAATAGATATGACTGTTACAAAACCTTTCTTTAGAATCTTGAAATTAAAGTTTTTTTATGTGTTCCTACCTAATCATGGGAGTAGTTCCCATTCGCACTACCAAATATGTGCCACTACGTTATTGGTACACATCAAAGATAGATCACATATAATGAAAAAATATTAGTTTTATATAGTTATATTAAATGACATATCTACTTGCATAGAACAAAGTTACATATAAAATTTCTCATAAAACATTAACGTAAAGCTAGAAATAAATGTAAATTCTATAAATTCATTTCATGTTATATTTTGCAGTTCACAGTATAATATCACATTCTTCATTCCATTTTCATGGTAGTACAATTGATACAATGAAACTACAATAAGCTTAACTGTATTAGGATTTTAGCTACCCAAACAAAACCAAACTGAAACAAGACTAGAACTAGACTAGTATTAGACAGGGTTGTCAAACAAAATTAGATTGAATCCAAATCACTCAAATATGAATGTCCAGACTAACCCTAACTACAAAATCCAAATCCTATTCCAAAAAGGCATAGATTTGTAGGGGTTCATGGCTCAACTTTAGGGGTTATAGAAATAAAAGTGGAGGTAACTATGTCAGTTGAGATGGCAACCAAGGTGTAGCTCTTGGTTGTAAAGGAGATCATAAAACCATTATCGTACACCTCCACAATAAGATATGTTGGGAAAAAGTGGTTGAAGAAACTATCTTGGGACCGTCTTCCATTAAACTTGAAGGAGGAGAAATGAAGAAGACATTCTTCTTGATGAGTTACATGCCTCATATGTGTTCAGTGTGAAAATATCCTTGATTTATATAATATGTTATCATGACTTTTCCACAATTTTCTTTCATCCTTAACACGAGGATATATAACTTGATCCATGCCATATTAAGATGTAATCAAACTTACTACCTCTATGTATCTTGACCAAATTGGCCCAACATCAAGATTGTAATAATGCTAATGGTTGGGTAAGATGATGTTGTTGAAAAAGTTGTTCTAGACCTAGTATCAAATCTATAGATTGCCTGAGAACATATTTGAGTTTCTATTTGTTGGTGCTTTTGTGTTGGTGTTCTAAGATGAGAGGTGTGTGGGTGGTGGTGTTGCATATTTAGCCAAAGGGGATAATATAGTTGAAGTTACAATGATAAGTGCGTCATCAACTAGCAATGTTTATTGTTAATGTGGTTATATGAAACATATCCTAAAATATTATATTTATTAGGAACTTACATTTTCTTGCTTTGTCTCATGAGGAGACAATAAAGTTTCAAATATTTAAAAATATGAGACATTCTAGAATCTGGGGAAAAGAAAAAAGGAAGAGAGAAAGGAAAAGTAAAACTAAGGTGACAAGGAGGAGAGACCAGGCAAATGAGGAACCGGGGAGAAGTTAGTAGTTTACATGTGGAGAGAAGACCTTAACCTTACCGACTTCTCACTTGAGACTGGAGAACAAACTTGGAAAAAGGACATGTTCTTTGTAGTGTATCATCTTGATTTGCATTTTGATAGTCTTAGTGAACCTAAATTCCTATGCTAAAAGTACTTCATAAATCCAATTTTTTTGAATATACGAATCTCCTAAAATCTAACAGAATATGACATATGAATATGTTAGACTTATTTTCTAGAATTATTGTATTTCAAAACTATAATCAAAAGGGATTCCCAAAATAATAGGCCTCTGATATTCTAAGTTCATCATGATTACATATTTATATATCTCAAGGTAATATGGTTCTAGATCAGTTCAAAATTATAATGCATTGAACATTTTTATAAGGATCCATGTCATAAAAAGAGTGACAAGTTTTATGACTATTTGTCAACCTAACACCCACTCTCCTCCTTTACCTGACCTTGGGACCAACTACATTTGCATCACATAGAATGTATTAGACTGTATTTCACATCCAATAAAACCTATACTATATAGGAAATGACATGGAATTTATTACATGCAATTTTTTCCTCTATCTTCTAAATTATAACTTAGTCCTTGCATTCTAGTAAGGAAACTGTGTGATGTATGCTTTTATGCCTAATATACACAACTAATATGAACCAAGTTGATTACTGTTAATTTTAAGTCATAATATGAACCAAATTTATGCAACAAACATTAAGAATTTCATCTAGGTAGGTGGCAGTAGGGGAGATTTGAGGAGGTAAGAGGGCTTCAGAAGGGGCCATGGTCACACGAGCTAGTATGAGAGAGGGGGCAGATGGGGTGACAAGGATATGAAATCATCTACTGGTGGAGGAAAATAGGGAAATAACCAGATGTCAAGGAGTGGAAGTCAAAATGGGAGATCTAGGTTTTTTCTTCTTCATTTTTAATAATAATAGGCGAACTATATTCATCTCATCACCCACCAGCTAATAGAAGATGGTGTAACAACACATAAAAGGGGGACCCACAATACCAGGCCCCACTAAAAATATATATCAAATCATTATACCCTCTTAAAATAGTATAATGAAGGGTATGCCACCACTAAAGGATATATAACAATAGGATATGAATGCTTCTCAAGGAATTGAGATAAATTTGATGCCTAAAGTTTCACCCTCATAGATCTGATATAATAGAGACAACAATAGTAAGGAGAAATTATTCAACAATGTTTTCATGAGAAATAGAGTGAAAAGGGACTAAAATAACTTCATTAATGATGGCAAGGTGAAGAGGATTGGCCCAAGGGACATTGAATTGGTTACAAACAAGGGCTATTTAGAAATATAGATCAAAGACAAGTCAGAGGGTGATTGAAAACTCAATGGAAGTTTTCAATGGTAATCAGATTGATTATGAAGCACATTTTGTAATTAACAATGGCCAATGTACTCTAAAATGTCTAGGTAAAATCATGCTATATGAACATGACATGTTCTATCATGTGATGAAGTCCACTTGCAAAAAGAACTAAGAGAAGGCCTTTACTAGAGGTCGTTGGTATATTTTTGGAAGTTGTCTTATGGTTCAAAATAGGACACTCTTTCCAGCCAAGCAGCCACCTTCGTACTACATAATCATGTCACCATATATATGATCCCATGTTCTTTAAAACAGTGGAAGCGACACTAGTAAATATCAAAAGGTTGATGACTATACCCTAGGCAGATCTAAGAGTATGTTTGCATGCATAGAGGTGAAGATCAACACAACAAAATATCTTAGTAGTTGTAATTGTGAATGGGAAAAATATGACCTAGAGTACAAGGTGTTTCCAATCATGTGCCCAAGGTGTGGGGTGTTAGGGCATGCCACAAAAGACTATGCCAAAGACAAAGACATATTGATGGAACAAGAAAAGGAGAAAGATAGAGAGGATGAAAATGCTAGTATCCACTGGATAGAAGAGGAAGGGAAATGAAAGATCATCTACACAAAGAGTATCCATACAAGGAGGAAGACTATGAATAAGTAAGGAGATGATAACACCAAAGGAAAGAATAAAAAAGGAAACTAGTACTTAGTACTAGAGGTAGACGAAGAGGTTAATACCAATCAAAAGGCCCAAGAAGTTGAGGGGAAAGATAGTCATGAAGAAAAACCAAATCCAGATAAGTAAAGAAGGAAAAATGAAGTTCCAAGGACAAGGAGAGAACCCATAAATCCCTACATGATATCTCATCCACAAAGAACGAGGAGGCTATAAAAAGAAAATGAAGGCTAATGATGATAGTAAGAACATCAAAGGTTCATAGTGCTTAGTCAATTCATATGTGACAGTGGTTATCATGGGGGTGGAAGTGGAGGATCACATAGTAATGATGACTGAAGCATGGAAGGAAGCTTTCTAGGTAGGAAAACCCACATCAAAAGTAGCATCACTCAACCAGAAGACATCTATTGTAAGTAGTAGATTTACGATAAATAATAACAGGACCAACACTCCTTTTCCCACACTAGGAGCCATGATAGGAGACAATGGGAGGAATTAAGCACCCCACCACACAAAAATTGCATAGTTACAAGAGGAAGATGAAGATACTTTGCACTTTAATCCTCCATCCAATATTTATTCACTGAACATGATCTATTGGGATACATGGGTATTGTCAAGGAAGACACTTGTAGTGGCATAAAAGAAATTTTTAGGCAAAGGAGATCCAAGATATTCTTGATTCTAGAACCACAAATTAGTGAAGCTGCACCTGAAGAAACTATCAAGGCACATGGTTTCAAATATTACCATTAGCTGGAGGCAAGGGGCTTTGCTAGCAGTATTAAGGTCACGTGCAACTGTCAGGATTGATCCAACTAGATTCTACACAACCATAGATAATTGTGCATTGTATGGTAAATAATGAAATCTGTATGAAATTTGTTCATGCTAATTCAAAAATCCATATAAAGAGTTGGGAGCATCTCGTGGCTATAGGAGATTCCATAAAATCCTCAATGAAGAACCATGGGTGACTTGAACGCCATGAATAACCAATCTAAAAAGAACCAAAGTAGTTTATTCAACCACTCAGAGGTGACATTCTTTGTAATTTGTTGTTGGATTCTAGACTTTATGATTTGAAATTTGAAGGCATGACTTTCACATACAAGCATAGTAAACTTCATGAGCTATGGAAACTCTAATTCATCAACTCAAAAAGACATCTTTTTATCAAGCATCTGCACTGGATAAAATTGGATTACAATCCTCAATTACTTAAATTTGTGTAATGAAAAAGGTTTGCATACCACTTTAAAAAAGGCATCATGTCATTGATATGATGAGTTCAATGAGTTCCTAAATAAATGAATGGACATCTACATCCACAAGGGCTGGAGAGAGTCAACTAAGAAGGTGTCTAAGTGGGACCGACACATATCTAGATATGTGTATAAGAAGAGGGCTAAAATATGAGAGAAAAAAATCGTAGAACTCTAGCAACCACACTTACAATCAAAACCTAGGTTTTAAGAACACAAATCTCAGTAACGAGTTAGAAAAATGTCTAAGAACACATGAGGCATAATGTAGATGAAAAAGGCCATAATATATGGTTAAAAGAGGGCAATATTGATACTAAATTTTATCAGGCCTTTGTGAACTACCAAAAAAGGATACATTAGATTACTACCTTCAAGGATAAAATTGGGGAATGGTAGATGACCCAAATACCTATTGTAGCTCGTTCATCTTTACTTTAAGGATCAATTTTCTATGTCTATAAGACATTTAAAATTATACTAGAAAATATGCACCTCATTTCTAATGACAATGAGCGGTACTAGACATGTATCCTACTAAATCTTAACTGCGCAAGGTACTCAACAAGATGGATTCAAACAAGTCTACAAGGCCATATGATGTTACAAGCCTTTTTATATGAAATTTGTGGAATATCCCTACCATGTCCACTAAAAACGATGTGCTCAATGAAATAGTAAGTGTTATTCTTCAAGGGACAATGTATGGCTTTATCATTACCCTTATATCCAAGGTTTCAAGACCTGAGAGTTGTAACCAAATCTTCTCAATCTTGTGGGAAAACTACATTCTAAAGATGACATCTAGGTTTAGAATTGGAAGACTAAAGAAATACCTCCAAAGTGGATTTTCCCTTTCTAGAGTAGCTTCCTTATAGGAAGGCGTATTCTTAATAACATAATTATGGTATAAGAACTTCTCCATGATATGTACACCACTATAACAACCCAAACATTGCATATAAAAATAGACTTGTTTGAGGCCTATGGATTGAATGGAATGGAATTTCATTGGAGATTATACCGAAGAGGTTGGATGGCCAGAAAAATCACTCAATACTCCATGAATTCTATCGCATGAGGTGAGACAAGTGTTATTTGGGGTATTACAATGCTAGAAGCTTTCAAGGCTAGTTGGCAGCCACACTAAGGCAATCCTCAATCACAATCCTTGTTTGTGATTTGCATGGAAAGGCCAATGTAGGATATTGCAAAATAAGTGATAATGGGTAGATGGAAGACTATGAAAATGGCTAGTCAAGGACCCATCATATATGATGTAGCTTTCACCAAAGGTACCATCCTATTTTCCAAGTATTCCTTGAGCCAGATCACCACAATTATGATGTAGAGTCCTTTGGGAATGTCTCAAGGCATGCTAATTTGATTGAGAACTCAAGGATATTTTTCCTCCAAAAGTGTCCCGATAGAGATGAGAAGAGTTTTCTATAGTCAAAGAGGCATTTTGATGTTAGAGTACTTAGATAGACATCTAGGCATGTTGTTTTTCTAGAGTAGAGCTAGAATATTTGATAGAATGGAGAAAATGATGAAATGTGTACATCCACAACATTCTTCCTTACAAACATAGTATGTATGGCTAAATCTATAGTTACTGCTATCCTACACTTGTAATATTGATGACAAAAATTCTTATGAACATCTATGATAGAATTTGATGTATCTGATTCATATTGGGAGGGGGGAACTAAACTCAAGTTAGTTTTCATGGTAGATTGAGATATTGTCATTATGGGTAAGAAAGGTAGAGGTATCGATATCAAGAGCATACCAAATTGGAACTTAGCATTGCTCATTAAGTTTTCTTGGGAAGTGAAAACTGAAAGGAAAACTTCATAGATAGAAGGTATACAACATAAACATAAAACCCTTTCCAATCAATATGGATGTTCATCCACTCAATTTAGATTTTCCGCCAAGCTTGAAAGAGCATGATTTAATACCATAACATCAAATGCATCTCTATAGGGGAAACTAGAGAGGTCTGAAATGATTTCTAGGTTCCCAACATCTAAAACCTTATAATCATCATCACTAAACCACTAATGGATGATATAAGCAAAATGAATGTTGATTGCATGATCATTCCCTCTGGTGCACATGACCAATAGTTCCCGACTGAATACCTACCCAAGTAGTCAACAATATAATGAGTGTGAGACCAATATAGTGTAATGGCTCAATAGTTAGATGGGAATGGACCAAAACTAAGGAGGGTGCTTTTTCCATAGATTCTTGTTGTACATGCATTTAATAACCCTATTATGTGAGAAAATCTGATTGTTGTGAAAAAATATGGATCATGAAGTTTGAAAAGAAGGTGATGATGTTCTTTTGGATTAACTAGAAAAAGAAGAATGCACACACATATAACTACCAATGCTCAATGCAATCTCTATGTTATCAATAAAGAATCCATTAGCATTCCCTTGGTTAACTGACCATGTAGTTCCAATGGAGGAAGCATTGAAAATCCAATCCCAATGCATCACTTTCTAAAAAGGCACATTGAAATAATGGCTATGAAAACATCTCAAAATCAACATGGAAACAAGGCAAATCACTTTCATTACTTGAATATATGGAAATATTAACACCAATTTGTTTTTGAGGGTATCATAAAAACCATCCCACAATAAGTAATGGGATTGAATGCCAGACTTACATACATTCACAAAGCCTAGGAGATGGAATGCAACATTTGCAGTTCAAACCAAGAGCAACATGTGACTAATGAAGTATGGTAGAATCTTTCAGTTGGTTGGACTAAGTGGAAAATTGATTGTACTATTTAGGAAAGAAGGTTGTATTGGTAGTTGGGGCTAGAAACAAAAGAGCCATGTTGATCTCTAGTTAGAGTTGAATTTTGAAGGACATTTGGTTGTTGAAATTGAGCTTGAGACTATTTACATGGAACTAGAGGCTATTGACCAACTCAATGGATGATTGGAGTAAAGTGAATACATGAAGGCAGTGAACTAGATGTACCAACAAATAATGAAGCCCCCATCTTCAATGTTGTTATATGTGATACTCGGTTGAAGCTAAATACATAAAATAACATGTAAGTCAGGTTAGTTTGAATATCTACAAACATGGATGCAAATGGTCTTGCCGAACCCAACCTAAAAAACAAAGTAGGTCACGAGACCTCACATCCCACCTGATGGGATTTTCACTTTGATCAACAAGCACAATATGTTTTTTAAAGGTAAAAATTTCTTCGATGGTTCAAATAAGAGGAACATGGGTTGTATTTCTAGTCTTAGATTAGCAAGTGGAGGTCATAGTGAATAACTAGCCTCTTGGTCTCATGCAAAAGTGTTTATAATTTAAGACTCTACTATAAGTCTATCTTATTGTATTTAAAATTTACAAAAATACTAGTCTTCTATGTAGAACACGTAAATCATCAGTGCAAAAGAGAATGTGGAATTGGAAAAACATATATTTTTTTACAATTTGTAATTGATGGTGGGTGATGGAAACCCAACAAATGTACATGTCCTTTCACGTGATTTATATCCTTCCAATGGACACTCATGGCCCACTTGAATAAATATCCATCCTATATCCAATACGAATTCCCATTCCAAATTCCATATTTCACAAATTTCTCTATGGGTTGCGATCTCCTTGAATTTTACTACACAAAGTATACTAAAATTACAAAATAGATCCCTATTTTAATGTAGAAAGTTTGCATACAATTAGATCAACCAGTGTCTAGCTCATAGCATGCTTATCTCTATCCATACCCATTTGAATGCTTAGAAACCAAACAACTATGAACACATGGATATTGGTTGATAGAAAATGGATGATGAATGCACGCATTTGTGAAGTGGATTCTAGGGCACTTATAGAAAGAAGAAAGAAAGACATCACTGAAGAAAAACCATAAAACATGAGAATGATGTAGGAGCACAAAAAACTAAATTATGGGCCAATCCTCTTCTTAAGAAAGTGAATATATAGGGACACAAATTTGAATGTGATGACTATACCATTTTGAAAATCAAATTTGATTCTCAACAATATCATTGGAGAAAAGCCCAACATTCAACTACTAATTGATTAGAGGCAAGTTGGAAAAAGTGAGGCAACCACAATGGTTGCATGTGTAATATATTTTCTAAATAAAACTTGAACTTCCACACATCCCTAACAATCTTTCTATGATATCATTTTCTCCCTCCCATATATGGGCCTCCATTAAACTTCCATGCATCGTACAAGTTTTCTATGATATTATGTTCTCCCTCTGACATATTACAACAAATAATAAAATCAATACTACATGACACTTTGAATAATGAACACATGGAAATTATGTTAAAAAGGAAGACATATTTGAAGTTTTCCCAAAATGATTCATACACCCACAAAAAACAGTAAAGATAGATGAGGGTCGTGCTACTTTTTAGGTGTATATGACTTGTTTCCTAGACATAATTCTTGGAAATATTATTAATCTTGCAAAATTTGTCTTGGATCACAGTCCACTATTTATATTTAAGAACTACATAGGCATCAAAGACACCACACACATGAGTCCTTTTACATGTTCCCATAATATTCTTTTATAATTATTTTTGTAAATACTCCAACAAGTTTCTAAAGTTAGGCTTGAAATAAATTGGTGAATTCCATTATGGGGTGATTCTTTATCCTTAAAGTCAAGTTGATGGAAGTCTTGTCATAATTCAATAAGAATGGAGAATAAAACCTTCGATCACATCAACCATATATGTAAGCTATGAAGTCAGTATAAGTCATCCCATAAGGTTATTCAATGTTGTACTTCTAATCCCACAACCTACCAAACACATATCATTATACTATATGAAACAAAGTTCTTCTAGTTATGGTTAGGATACATTTACCTACAAGTTGTAGGTTCAAGGAGCATAACTTACAAATGGAATCAAGTATGTTATCAGTTTAGAAACATCAATAACATCAATTTAACACCATGATCATCATCAATAAACAATCATTAGACATCAATACCTTCAAATTATAATCCTACCTATACAAGTTGAGAATAAACAACCCATTAGTTACATAAGTTCAAGATAAACACACACAACATTTTTTTTTCTCAATGATTATCACTTGGGAAGTTCACAAGCTCTACTATCAAAGTGTAAAATCACAATCAATTTTATTTCAAGACTTATCATGTGTTTGTCAACCAATCCCAAAAGCCTGGTACAGGCCGAGCTTGTTAAGAAATATGGATTTCCTTAATATATAGTTTAGTGAAATGGTGTTTGGATGTCAGTCCAATTTCAATCTAATTTCATTTAGATGACAACCATAGAAGCTGTAATGATGCAAGACTGGACTTAAAAGATGCCATTTAATAAAATATTCCCCTCACATCTAATATATCACTCCTATGATTTGATATAATTCGTACCACATAGAAAAAACATAAATCAAGTAAACATTTATATCCGAATAATTGAAGATATACTCAAACAAATTCTTGAAAATTTATAATAAACTACAAAACAAAAAACTTTTAACATGTAGTTATGTATATATGTCTCATAAACATTCTAAAATGTGCTTGGACACATATTTGATGCATGGAGAATACTTCAAAATATATTTGATGCCTATTTTGTAGGCTTTTGACACCAAATTTAAGTTGAGTCATTTTCAAAAATGTTTCACATATTGAATTGTGTTATGTGAGCTGAACATTTGAGCATTCAACACATATTTAGTTGTGTGCTATGTGAGATGAATATTTCAAAATAATTCTAAACACGCATGTGATGTGTTTTATGACACTATATTTAAGTTATATCACTTTATAAAATATTTCACATATCTACTGGTGTGTTATTTGATATGAATATTTTGAAAACAAGTTTAAAAATAAAATTCATGATTTTTTGAAATTAAATCTAAGTCAAGTTACATTGCCATGTATAAGAAAATTCAATATTATGTTCAATTCATTCCAAAGTATATAGTGATATACAAGTTTTACACACGTTGTAATGGGAATGATGTTCAGTTTTATCTTGTATATTGTTGTTGAAGAGCTATATAGTGCACTATTGTGCCCTATGTATTTTTCTTTGTGTTGACAATCTATAATTGTATTTTGATTTTGCAAAACTACATTGCATTTGACACTAGACATTGTAGATGACACAAATTCACTATGAAGTCAAACAAAACATTCACTCAAATAATAACATGACTAACATTTACAAAACACCATGATAATCGTTTAAAGTTATTAAAATATTTTACAAGTAACCATATATCAAGGAGCTATGGGATTGTGTGGCGGTGTTGTGTTCCTCCAATCTACTAATTTTTTTCGTGACGGGCGGAGACGGATGAACGAAAGGTCGGCTACAACCTCCCCAGGCCGGATCGATCTTTCTATAACACAAATTATTCGATGGAAAATTTTGTCGTATGAAAGTTGACGTTTCAATGAGTATAGTGATCATTCCCCGCCATCTCAAAAAGACAATGTTTTTGTGTTGTAGTTTATGTCACCAACGTATCTTATATTCATGTCTCCATGCCAAACATGTTTATACTCGTCGACAAGAAACCTATTCAACATGTGTTGATTCTCATATGGTTGAATATCTATTGCCCACTTGAATGAACCACATATATCAATCCCCTTTATATAATAGAATGAGTATGTTACAATACAAAGATGCAATGTATTACATTTTCATGTTTTACATCATGCAAGTCCTACATAATAAAGTTCAATATGCTTCTTACTTAGAAAATGAAAACCATACTTTTCATCTTCCTCTGAGTTAGTCCTTAATGCAATAAATTTACTACAATCACTATGACATACATGAGGTACATTCTTCATGAGTGAATAGATTTATCAAAAATGCTGAAACTAAATCTAACAAGTAATTGATCGTAGTAACATAAGTCCACAAAAGAATTACACAACTGATGAATTTGCTTCAAATTTATCATTAACCACTTGATGTTGGTTTGAGATATAAAATTAATTTTAACAGAAGAAATTGCCTTAGAATATATTTATGAGAATTATAACAAAATTGGACTTGATTAGATACCAATACATAACTACTATATATACATATGATATTTTGTCATTTCCTCCATATCAATAAATATTGGTAAATACATAATTGTGTACTAATTTTTATTGATAACTAAATTTATGACTTATAGTGGCAATGTTTAATCTATAATGATCTCTTTATACACAAATCTTCTAGGTCACCTTCCAATCTACAAAAGTCACTTTTAACAAATAAAACATTATTATTACCAATTGACTAGTGGATCCAATGGTTCTTGCATATCATAGTTGGTTCATCATCACCTCCTTTATAATATTCATATGGTTGTGATGCAAGTAATGCACTGGTACCATCATATGACATGAGGTTGACACTATACCCCTTCCACATGTGCGATACATAATATGACACTTATTGTCGTTAAATCTATTGTATCATTTATCCATCACTAAAGACCATAATTGTAACACCCATGTCCAAGTCTTGTCTCTTAAACATACTTTATATGATTTTGATCCTTTTTTGATAATTTTATGGTTTGATGCGTTGCTTAATGACATTTTCTAATGGCTTTTTTTAATTAATAATTGAATTCTACATGTTCATCTAAAACATCCCACTAAATTGGACCTTACTCAGATCATGAATGCATATCACCTTCAAGTTGATAAACCATAAGTCTGATTAGGGTTTTGGTAAAGAGGTGTAATACCCTAATTTGATAATGAGAGATGCAAGATGTGATATGTGATAACCCTAAGAGAATGAGATAAGAGATGCTTTTTCAATCTTGTTAATTATGTGCTAGACGAGAACTTAGGGTTTACATGGTTAAATGGATGCACATATCATTACAATAGGGATATGTATAAGATGACTTGATGAACTGGAGTTTGAATTGTTGGTGTGAGGCCCTAGATCAATTGATCTTAGAGTTAGATGGGGCCAATCTCAGAGCTCAATGCCCAACCTTTAGTTGATGTGAATTGGTTGAAGTGGCTCGATCATATGGCCTACCCAAAGTTGATCAACAAGATCAATTGACTTGCAAGTCATGTTGGGCCAACATTATGAGGGCCTATAGGCGGTCATGGTAGTTGATGGACCCCCCATCGATCTATAAAGTCAGACCCACGAACTTTTATAGATTTAGTTAGACATTGTTTTTGTTTTCTTAGGATATATAAACTACGATCCTTCCCAAATGAAATTAAAGACTCATTTTACTCCATTTGATCAACTAGAGTGTGCGGGGGTGATTGAAAGGTGATCCTTGATCATCTAGATTCCTATAGCTTAGAGGTTGGTTCTTGGGTAGATCTGGGAGGAAGAATGTGTTTTGAGGTGGTTCTTCCCTTATTCTTGATTCCTCTTCTTGTTATATTCTTATTCTCTTCTTTTCTCTTTGGTACCACAAATGGTATATCCTAGGTTGCTTATAGTGGATTTTGACCCCTCTTACTCTTCTACCCTTTTTCTTTCTCTTGTGTATAATTCAAAAGTAGAAGTTGACATCTTTCGACTTTCTAGTGGCCTTGTGCTCTTGGTTTCACCATAGAGAAGGCATTTTATTACTATTTTGATGCTAGAACTTGGAGGAGAAGCTTGTTTACCTAGACTTGAGGTGAGTGGATACTTCTCCCACACTATATATGTGAACAAAAGTGACGAGGTAGGGAATATTCATATACGATGGTTGTATTTTGGTTTTTGATTATTGCATGATGGTTCTTGTGATTTTGCCATGGAAATGGTCACTATTTCTCTAACAACAATTACACAATAACTTGTTAAGTTAAAGCTTGAAAATCCCACCCCTAGCATCTAAACTGATGATTATGGATCGACCATGTACAACTATGTTAGTAGAAAATTTAGTACATTAATTCCCATGTTTGATGAATGAGGTTAAATGATAGTGACATTCCCTACGTGTGCTATCTAATGGAATCATGTATATTATATTATATCCATATTATGGATACCCAAGCCATATGAATAAATTCCTAGTGTTGAAATGTAAGCTAACGTTTATATGCATATTGTTGCCTGATGATTACTAGTTTTTTCTTAGCTTATATATGTGCCTTATGTTGTATATTGAATTTTACATGTATAAAACTTATCAATGATGTTATTAATTGTAAAATATCACTAGATTCTATATAGGATGAGTACCCTAGTACTTTTCTATGTGATTACTATTTGGTTAGTATGCACGAATATGTGCAACA
The DNA here is from genome assembly GCA_963693085.1 of Alisma plantago-aquatica. Taxonomy (NCBI): domain Eukaryota; kingdom Viridiplantae; phylum Streptophyta; class Magnoliopsida; order Alismatales; family Alismataceae; genus Alisma; species Alisma plantago-aquatica. Next base: position 1,280,565,872 of record OY856409.1, read on the forward strand.
CACCAAAATCTACTATCTAGACTCTTAAAACCCTTATTCTAAAGCTTGTATTCATATTCTTGGATCTTTGGAAATGATAAAATAAGGTTAGAGATATACCCTACTACACTTTCTTGTACCCATATGAACCTATAATGCACATATAATGCATGACTCAAATGTAGACTTTACCTATGGATACAAATGGTTGTGGCCATGCCGTAGATCTATAATCTCTGATGTAATGATATTTTGGATGTATAGAACCTAATCCTAGACTTGGAAATTTTGATTATATATACATGATGAATAGTATTGGATTTGACCTAACCCTAATTTATAACTGACTAACCTTAACATGTATGCACTAGGTGTCATTTATGATACATTAGTGACCTTAGGTGTCAGTAATATCATTATTTGTCTTAATACACATAAAACACGAGTAGTAACCTAAAATATACTTAATATGGAAACTTAACTCATAAGCATGTGATAAATGTCACATTATCCACTAATGTGCACATAACGACTTGAATGTGATTAATAAGTAATTGGATGTGAATTTATATATATAACTAATTGATTTGAGCCATAAGATTATTAATAAATATAACAAAGTAATAATGGGATGTTTGATGTAAGTGGGAATAATTTCTATTATTTATGTAAGTGAATATCATAAATGGATATAATGGTTCAACTAAGTAATGTATCATATTTCGTACAAGATAATATAATGTAACTCTGATAGTAGTAATAATATGATGATAGGACTCTAACGTCTAAAAGTTGATAAGTGATGGTGATATAATAAACATTAATATGATGAAATTAAATCTTATTTGCATTGGAACTCATATAAAATAACCCTAATTGGTAAGTCTAACTCTTAAATCATAATCTACATGTTTTAATTATCTAGGACACCTAGATTCATTTTAATTTGAGACCTATAACTATACTTAGTTATTGCAATAAGACAAAAGTATTACATATGTATGATAATATAATTTAAGTCTAAACTATTCTTGGATTTAAATGATGATTTCACTATGTTCAGGTGTGACATTACACCTAAGTTTTCTTGGTCATGCATAAACTTTGGGTTTTCCATGCTAGGTTCTATTGCAGCCCTTTTACAACTGTTTGGTCTGGTCAAAAGGCCATGAGACTGTCTCCTACCTTGCGTCAAAATCTTACTAAAGGAAAATGGTGAACTATATGTTTTCTCTCCAACTTATCCTTAATCAAACCAATTGAACTGAGACTTCTCCCTAAGCAATTTGATCCCAAATACGTTCTTGGTTACTACCTGAGAAGGGAATCCCCAAGTGAGTGCCTCATGAGTTTGCATAGATACTGATTCTTCCATCATATGACCTTCTTATATAAGCCCACATATCCACACAACTTGCTCATAATTCCAAAACCACCTTGCCAACATCCAGTTTTGAGAGAAGAGAGCATTTGGGTCAAGGCCAAGATTGTGTTTAACCTTAGAAGCAATTTTGCATGTAAGATTCTAGGATATCCTCACTTCAATTTCTTGTTCCCTCATGGTCCTATTACCTTGCATGACTTTGTTTGTCTTCATGTTTTAATTTGTGTTTTCCAACTTCTTTCCCTTAACCCCCACCAGTTCTATCTACAAATGACTCTTCGGGATAAAGTTCTATGCCTACAAAGCTACAAAAATTCTTAAGAGGCTATTACCACCTTTGTTCCAAAGGTGTTGGAATTTAATCTTTGTATTTTCTCTATTTTTTGATATTAAGCTTATTTGGATTTCTAAAAATATTCCTCACGTCCAAGTCTCCACTTAATTTTCCAAAATATTCTAAACTCTACATGACTCCATGGTGCAGTGGCTGACTCATGATTTTTGTTTTCCCCAATTGCTGATCTCCTATTATCAACTCATTCATGATGAGATACATTTTGAATCGATTGTTTCTTCCATGGATGAAGGATGAGAAGACAAAGGGTAATCACCACACACTCTTTCTATGATTTGATTTTTTTTTGCATTTCAAATGGGCAAATAAGTATTCTTGCCTCTTATATCGTTGTTTCTAATGTGATAATTTTTATTGTGGTAAATGACCACTCAGTCCCATCACACATGATGCATAATTTAGGGTGATGTATTCCTTTTACTTGAGCTTTTGGATTTTTCCTAGCTAAATGATTTAATACTTGAAATTAATATATAATTTTCTCACCATAAAAATAGAAAAATGATTTGGAACCTTAAAATTCTATCTATTGTTTGGTTTAAATTTATAACCTTATTTTATTAATAAAGATTCAATATTTTGGGATTTAAAACATAAAAATAAATTTATGACTGCATATTCAATGCAATAATAGATGAGGGATACCATGTGCAGACTTAGGATTCATTATGAGCGTTGATAGATGTTTTAAGGTAAGTAGCTTATGAGTCATAATGGGTGATTGGTCTAGTTGCTTTTTCATATGAATATTATTGGACAAATTTTTATTTTCTCCCTCCACTTCATCTAATTATGACACGCCGTCTTCAATATCCTTAGTTTATATTAATTTTACCCAATTGAGTGTAATCCTTGAATTTATGGACCATTGTAGTTGCAAAATGGACCCTTTTATTGAATATTTTGTTTATGCCCATTCAATTTGTAGTCCTATATGGATTATTACACTATATTGTTCCATTTTATGATGAAACCCTAACTTGGTTCTTTGAAGTGACTAAACTTGACTTGCCTCTATATCAATGCATCTTTTTTTTACATTAGTGCATCTTTTGATACAATAGTGCTAGAGTAATAGAATTTATGGTTCTTTTATATCTTTAAGGATGGAGGCTATTCTCCTTATACCCATGTTATGTACCCACCACTTAAATATTTATCATGAGTGGATATGAGCTTCTATGCAAGGAGTTAAGATATATGCCTTTCTATATTAGGTTTTGGGCTATGTGTCATGACTACCATATGTAATTATGTTTTTTTTGTGGAAGTCAGGCAATAGTTTTATTCATCTTGCTCACCTCGTGCAAGCATATTCAAGTGAAAATTACAAAATTTTGAGATTTGCGATGAATTGAACATGGTAGTACAACTACCATTACAACTCTATACCTGACTAGTGCCAAGTACTGTTTTGGGAGGTTTATCATAAAATTGAACTCCAATGTTGTTTTCAAAATGAAGCTTCACCAACGCATCAGCTGGGCCATTATTCTTCCTTTCCTTATAGATAATAGGAGCAACATCCTTTAGTATCATTCGAGTCCCTTTGATGATGTTTTAGTAGTACTATGTGTAATTTTTCAAAATTTTTTCTTTTCATGTCATGCATTGCATTTTCATGTATATTTTGTTTTTTTGTGTTTTTAAGTAGGATTTGCTTCTTTATGTTTTAATTTCCCTAAAGTTAGATTTAGATGTGATTGAAGGTAAATTGGCACCATTTTGGCAAATTTTTCCCAAACTTGAATATTCTTGCCTAAAAGCATGTTTTGACTTAATCTCCACTGTTTGAAATGAAAATTTTGGTCATTGACAAATTGACACGCTAAAACCATGCATAGAAACACAAGTGAATGCGTCAAGTAATATAGGCCAATGTGAGGCCCGATTCAAACTCAGGGAGACGTAGTCTGAGTGACTACTACTAACTACGGTGCGATCAACTAAGTCGATTAAAAAGTTGGATTTGAGTTTGAAAAAGAAAAAGAAAAATAAAAACGGTTGATTCAAATGAGATGAATTCATTAGGATTACCGATTTAACCACGGGGTCTCGTCGTATCTTATTTCTACCGAATTAATTCAAATTTCTACTTCTACCCTAGATAGAAAGCCTATATTCAGAATTGCTCGCTTCTGCTATGCAATTCACTACCTAGATCTAAGCCAATTCCAAGTCTGTAGTAATTTATCCATTAGTCTAGGTGCATTATTGAAAACTATGGGTTCTTTCCACAGACCGTACGTTACCTTTCCCAAGGAATGCATAGGAAAGTATATAGGTTATGGTTTTCTAACCTTTAATTCTCCCTCTGAAGTAATTATCAGTCTGTAATCCTACCGATGGTGATCAAGAAATGATAGGTCATTCAAATACACAATTATATATCCAGGAATAAAGATAAATTTATACTAAATCATGTAAAAAGTCAATACAACGATTCCCCAGGCTACTCTCGGGACCTAAGGAAAGAAGGGGTTTAGCCCCGCATGGTTTTTAGTTGTGAATACATAGAGAGAAAGAAGAAAAACATGGGAAACATGAAGGAAGTTTGTGTAACCCCTGGAAAGAAGGTGCTCTGGATGATCCTCCTTGAGAAACACACATTCAACAGTCTTCTGACAACAAAATCATCCATCGAAGGTGCTCAGATCTACCGGGTGGCATCCTTCGGCTCTGTGCTTCTCTCCCTCTCCTCTCTGGCCTTCGTGCGGTGTAACATGATATCCCCTTAGGTCTGGCCATCCTTTTTTTAGGTCATAGGACAATTTTATGGTACCACATAACATGGACCATTGAATCTGGGCAATCTTCGAGTGCTGATTCAAGAAAAGTCAGTGGCACCGACTCTGCTCTCCTGGATTGGTTACTGGTGTAATCTCAGTGGCACCGAATTGAAGGGTCGGTGGCACCGAATCTGCATTGTACATAAAGTACCTAAAAAATGTAGAAAAATGCATATAAGTCTGGGGAATATATAAAATCATATAACTATGATAAAATAAGCATAATTTGATACAAACAGAGTGTACAAGATAACAATAGAGATTTATACAAATATAATCAAGAAAATAACAAATAAATACACAAAACAAGTATAAAATAAGCCTGCAAAAGCAACTCAAAACCCGTGCATCAAACTCCCCTAAGCTTGACCGTGCTCGTCCTCAAGCAACAAGACCTTTGGATCTGATTGAGATAAGTCATCTGAAGGACATAAGTGCATAAGGTACATCTAAAAAGTCCCCAACTTCGGTCCTCATACCGGCCCTCACTGACCATTGAACACTAACTACCATCCAGGTGACCAGAAACCTCTATAAAAGATATCCATCCCCCAAACCATGAAACACTATCAATTAAAGCATTTAATATGATAGACTCACCTAGTTCATACTTGGTGCATCATGTGATCTCCTATCTACATTACCATTTTTCTCTACCTACCATCTAGATGGAAGCAGTTCTCCTGATAAATAATGAATGAGGAGAAAATCAAATGAGTGGCCTACTGATAAGAGCAACGGGTGGTCAGGATGGGTGGCTGTGGAAGAATCATGAGCACATAAAATCATTCATGCAATCGAAAAATTATGATGAACCTATGATGATGAAAATTTATAAAATGCTCCTAATGCCTAATTTTGAAGGTGGAATGATGCATGAAACTATTATTTCATCTCAAAATAAGACAAAATATCTACAAAACTACATCATGTACTAATTCTTCCTTATGATATAGGTAGGACTATGCCCTTTCTCCCTCACATTCTGAAACTCTACTCAATCTCTTTTTTTGTATTTTTTTTAAAGATTTTTCTCTTTTTTTTTCACGCCCCTTTACAACATGCTATTACTATTGCGGGCTTGTACTTACACTACACTTTTCTCATCATGACACTATTTTCTTCTTCCTTTCAAGGGTATGGGCAAAGTCACTACCTTATGTTTTAGAAGAATAACATAGCACGTGATGATACTATATGCTTTATGTAATGCAATTTTAACTATATGAACAAATATGTTATGCAACTAAACGACATGCACCAAAATTTTTGTTGTGCATGTATGTTTTTTTCTATATTTTTCATTTTTCACTAATGCAAGCTAAAGTAAACAACTATTATGCAAGGTCTACCATGCAATGTAAATGCAATAAAAAAGAAAGAATGATAATATGTACTCAATCTTCTTATGGTGGAGTGTAAAGCAGATGTATGTGATGGATGAGATCACACAACTAAGAGATAGAACCTTTAGAGAAAATCATATGTCCCTCTCTAATGACTTGTATACATGGTAATCAAGGGGTTCTCTTAAATTTTAGTTTAAGGTCACGTTAGTGTTTGGTCGGTTCCGGCTCAACAACCTTGTCAATCACTTTTCTTAGACAATTAAGTGTGGTCATTTCTATTCTCATGTCTTGGGGCTGACTTACCCAAGCACTTCCTCAATTATGCAACTCGATTACTCACAAGATAAGCTCACAAAATTTTTGAAATTTGCTCATTTTTTCCCATTTTTGTGCACACAACCCAGATATTGATAAACACAAATGAAACCATGCATTACTTCTCCACAAATTACACTAGATAGACCGTGGATCCTAAAAAAATTACAATAACTAAAATTTCAAAAATAAACATCATAAAGAAAAACTAAAATAAAAGGTTGTTCCAGCACCCCAAGCTTGAATATGATTATGGACTCATAGTCAAAATTCCAACTTAAGAGGTGGAACAACGGTACTGTTTGCTCAGAAGGGTGGTGGAGGTGGATGGTTGGAGGCTCATTTGACCAAGTTGTGCTTGATAATCTCCCTCTTCTTGGTGGCCCATTTTTGTGTCTTATTGGTGTTAAGATGTGACATTCTTTAGCCTTCTTTGCTCTACAAAAAACGGTGCTAAAAAGCCTTTTCAGTGCTTTTACGGCCTTTTTCAGGTGGCTGTATACCAGGAGTCAGTGGCACCGACTCTGCCAATCATTTTCGGTGCATCAACGCACCCACCGAACTTGGGACAAGAAAAAATTTCGATGGCATCGATGATTTATCAGTTATACGCATCTGTAACTTTCTAAAAATCTTCAGGGAAGTCAGTGGCACCGACTCTACCTTTCCAAAGCCGATCCAACACTGATCAATTCTCGGTCCCACCAAAATGGATGTCAGTGGTACCGACTTTGTAAATTCTGCACACTTCCAAACACGAATCAAGGTACCATTTTTACAAAAAATTATGAAAAATTAAGAAAAACTAAGTGCATAAAAATAAAAGAACATAAAGAAGCAATTTAAAAGTTGGGTTGCCTCCCAACAAGCGCCTTTGTTTAATGTCTTAGGCTTGACATGAGGAAAACCTTCAACCTGGGTTGTCAAGGGGTGGCTCTGATGATTCATTTGGAAGTTTAAATTTCACTCTATCATCACCAACCCCAAGTGTTAAGTAACCTCACCCAATAGCAGTGATCACATCAGCCGTAGCTTGGAATTCCCTTCCCAATAACATCTCAGATCCTGTCATCTCAGACATATCCATGACCACAAAATCTATAGGAAATATGAACTTGTCTATTTTAAATAGCACATCCTAGCATATACCATGTGGCTTCACAATTGATCCATCTTCCAACTCAATTGTTATGGAGGTCTTTGTTGGCTTCTTCAATCCCAACTTCCTAAAAGTAGCAAGAGGCATGAGGTTAATGCTTGCCCCTGAGTCACACTGTGCTTGTGGGAATTATTGTCCACCTATAGAACATGGGATGTAGAAACATCCTAGATCCTTCCTCTTTCTTGGCAACTTTCCTTGAATAATAGAACTCACCGCTTCATCAACACACCAAACATCTATATCTTTGATCTTATGTTTCTTGTTGATGATGTCTTTCATGAATCTTCCATATGTAGGGATTTTCTCTATAGCCTCCACCAGTGGGATGTTGATGTGGAGCTTTCAAAAGATCTCAAGAAATTTCCTAAAGTGCCTTTTCTCCTTCCTCAGCTTCATACTATCCGGGAATGGCACACTGGGCTTCTCTATGTGCTTGTGTGGTGGAACATATGGAACTTTGGGGGTTTCCTCCCCTAAGCTTTCTTCAACAAACCCTTCTGAGATAGAATTTGGCACATCTTCTATGGATGGCTTGACTTGTGGCCGCTTCTCCTTATTTGTGGGTGTCTCCTTATTGATTGTGGCTGCTCCACTACAGAGTAGAGAATTCACCTGCTCCTCTGGCATGGGAGTATCTTTTGAAACTAGAGATGTGGACACGGTAGTAGTGGAGTTTTGGAATGCTTTAACTGGCGTCATGCATCCTCCTGGCAATCCATACAAACTGTGAGGGAATGGAACTGTGGATGTATACTCCAAATCTAGCTGTAAGATGTTCCTCTCAGGCATATCCTCAATAGGGGGCTCTGGTTCCTTACTGACTGAGGTATATTTAACCTGTTTATGTGGTTGAGCAGGTGCGACATTCCCAGTAGGTTCCTTCTGAATGAGTTTCTTCATGGAAGCCATCTCCTCTACAATTTTAGAAATTTGATACTGCATGCTCTGTATCTGTGCCCCATGGATTTGAAGAACTTGCTGTGTATGTCCCATGAACAACTCATTTTGCTTGAGTAGTTTCTTGAGCATCTCATTTGTACTATCTTCGTCATTATTTCTATACCCCTGTTGCCTCATGTATTTGGCTTCTTCTGCCTCTTCTTCCTCTTCCTTTTGATATATCTTCTTAGCAATCAAATCCAACTTTTCATTCAATGCATTGATCGCCTTTAACTCTGCCACACTGTTGATGTGCTCTGAGTGTTCTCTCTCATTATCCCAGGATTGGTTTTTGGCCATGTTCTATAGAATCTCATGTCACTTAGATGGTGAGTTATTAAGAAAGAAACTTGTCCCTACACTGTCTAGAGTGACACGTTCATTGTGTTTGAGACCAAAGTAAAACATCTTGACTTGGTTCTCGTGATCTATCTCATGATGAAGGACTTTCCTGAGCATGTTCTGAAAATGCTCCCAAGCCTCAGAATAGGACTCAGTTGCTTGTTGTTTGAAATTGTGAATCTTCTTCACCAGCTCATTTGTCTTCTCAGGAGGGAAGTACCTTTCAAAGAATGCATCGATCATCTAATCCCATGTCTTAATCGACTCCTTTGGCAGGTTGTACAACCATTCTTTTTCCTTATCCTCCAGTGATGATGGAAACAACTTCAAATAAATAGTTGACTGTGGAAATTTATCCACTTTCACCATGTCACAACACTCAACAAAGTTATTGATATGTGCCACCGGGTCTTCATGAGTATGCCCGTGAAAAGCCTGTGACTTGACTAGTGCAATCAGCCCTGGATCAATCTTGTATTGTGCTACATCCACATCCTATTTCTTAATCGGGCCCAGCTGAGCAGTCGAAGAAGCCGCCTCGATCTTCTCCCATATGGTCTTTTATTCAACTGCTGCTCCATCACCCATTGTTGCTTTACTAGTACCTTGAAATTTCAAATGATAGTGTATGAACCAGTACTAAAAATTTAAAAAGGTAAACAAGATTTGTAATTCATTTCAAAAGATTAAAATAAAATTTCGAGAAAAAAAAGGCTTAGAGTGACCGACCGTAACATTCGTAGTGCTAAAAACTTGTCGTATCCCCGACAACGGTGCCAAAAACTTGACACGCTAAAACTGTGCGTAGAAACGCAAGTGCATGCGTCGAGTAATATAGGCCTATGTGAGGCCCAAATCAAACTCAGGGAGACGTAGTTTCAGTGACACTACTAACTACGGTGCAATCAGCTAAGCCGATTAAAAAGTTAGATTTGAGTTTGAAAAAAATAAAAGAAAATTAAAAATGGTTGATTCGAATGAGATGAATTCCTTAGGATTACCGATTTCACCATGGGGTCTTGTTATATCTTATTTCTACCGAATTAATAAAAATGTCTACTTCTACCATGGATAGAAAGCCTGTATTTAGAATTGATCACTTCCGCTATGCAATTTACTACCTAGATCTAAGCCAATTCCACGTCTGTAGTAATTTATCTCTTAGTCTAGGTGCATTATTGAAAACTCTGGGTTCTTTCCACTGACCGTACATTGCTTTTCCCAAGGAACACGTAGGAAAGTGTATAGGTTATGATTTTATAACCTTTAATTCTCCTTCCGAAGTAATTATCGATCTGTAATCCTACCGATGGTGATCAAGTAAAGATAGGTCGTTCAAATCCACAATTATATATCCAGGAATAAAGAGAAATTTATACTAAATCATGTAAAAAGTCAATACAACGATTCACCGAGCTACTCCCGGGTCCTAAAGAAAGAAGGGGTTTAGCCCCACATGGTTTTTAGTTGCGAATACATAGAGAGAAAGAAGACAAATGTGGGAAATATGAAGGATGTTTATGTAACCCCTGGAAAGAAGGTGCTCTGGATGATCCTCCTCGAGAAATGCATGTTCTGCAGTCTTCCGACAGCAAAATCATCCGTTGAAGGTGCTCGAATCTCCTGGGTGGCGTCCTTCGACTCTGTGCTTCTCTCCCTCTCCTCTATGGACTTTGTGCGGTGCAACATGATATCCCCTTAGGTCTGGCCGTCCTTTTTTAGGTCATAGGCCAATTTTACGGTACCACATAATGTGGACTGTTGGATTTGGACAATCTAATCGAGTGTTGATTCTGGAAAAGTTGGTGGCACTGACTAGGAAGTCAGTGGCACTGACTCTGCTCTCCTGGATTGGTTACTGATGTAATCTCGGTGGCACCGACTTGAAGGGTCGGTGTCACCAACTCTGCATTGTACATAAAGTACACGAAAAATGTAGAAAAATACATATAAGTCTGGGTAATATATAAAATCATATAAATATGATAAAATAAGCATAATTTGATGCAAACAGAGTGTACATGCCAATAATTGTGATTTATGCAAATATAATCAAGAAAATGACAAATAAATGCACAAAACAAGTATAAAATAAGCCTATAAAAGCGACTCAAAACCCATGCATCACAAATGCATGCCATTTTCTTAGATTTTATTGCTATATGGACTTGATTGTTAACTTTTTACAAGTGCACCACTTCTCTCAAGTTTGTGTATGTTTCAGTTGAATTGTGAATTGAGCAAGCTATAAACGCTTAGAGCCTATGGAATCAGTTGATATAAATGTGAATCTCATGTTGTTCAATCATGTGGTGTGATATCATTTGATGAAGTGTTGGATTAATTTTCATGCAAGAAATCTTTTGTTGAGGACTACACTAATGACCCCCATTTGACCTGACTCTTCTCTCACCATCTTCATACCCCTCAACCTCATGAAAGGATGCCTTAGAGCACATATTCAACCTTGGCCACATCCAAAAGTTTGGGGTGGCCATATCTACATCTCCCTACTTCACTCTATCCACCATATGCCCTACCTACACCAAGGGCAATATAAAAGAAAAGAAGAAAAGAAAAAGCAAAAGAAAATAAAAAGATGCTCCTGTTTAAGAGCATATAAATAAAGAAAAGATGAGTGTGTAAAAAGCATTCCAAAATCTTACCACAATCCTTTCTTCCATTTTCATACCTATAGAGCTAGAAAACAACAAATCTAGCTCACTTTACCCTTTCTACAACCATGTGGGTCATTTGATGTGGTTTGAGGCATAAGATTGAATGCATGAAAGTGAAACAACACTCCTAGTCATCTATGATTAACACCAACATGAAACAATTTACCCGAAAAGATATGGAGGACATATGGAAAGCTTGTGTATTCTATGCTTTATATTTGAAGTTTGTAAGCTCAGTGCTCCTTTCATGATTGGTATGTGAAATAGGAGAAGAGAGAGGTGGAACATATGTACTTAGTCACTTTCAAGACCATTTTGTCAATAATCATCTGTTGCTATGCATTTGTCTTTCTTGTTTATGGAAAGAAAACTAAAGAGAGAGATTAAGTTGGAGCATACTTGAGGACAAGTATGTTTTAAGTTTGGGGTGTGATGTAGATCTATTTTAGGGCTCCATCTTGCGCCATTTTTTACTTTGTTCACACCTAAACATAGTAGAATGCAAGTTAAATTCCCCAATATGAGTACTATTGTCAAATGCACTTATGGATGCTCTTTGCATAATTTTCAAGTACTTGGACCATGCTTTGAATGGGTGATATATAAGGAAGGAGTTCTATGGTTCCTCCACTCATAGAGGGTTCCATAAAAGGCCCCAAAGCTCCCTCAACCTACCCCTAATGGCCAAGATTTGACACCAAAGAAAAGAAGTCCATTGATGATGAAGATTGAAGATAATTTTGCTACTGAAGATCTCAACACGATCATGGTGCCAAGGAATGGCCGTGCTGGCTAATGAACAAGTTATAGGGAAATCCAAGAAAATTGCAAGATATAGCAACTCAGCCACCACGACCGTGCTACCCAGCATGGCCGAGCCATGAAGCCCCCAAAATAGTCATGCCACCTAGCACGACCATGCTAGCTGAAGACATAACAAGCGTGCTAAAGGTAATGACCTCCCCTCCAACTCCACCACTAGGGCCGTGCTACCTAGCATGTCCGTTCTACCTAGTCTCCACCACGGCCATGCTACCAACCTCCATTTCACCACTTCAACCTACGATTTTTCAACTTTCTTGGAATGACCATTCCACACCACCACAACCATTCCCACCTCTACCCACCATGGTTGTGTTGCCCAGCATGGTCGTGCTACCACCTAAACCCTTCCATTTTGTACACTATTTTTCCAACAATGCCCTTACTTACCCTAGTGCTTCCACCACCACCTATATATACATGGGTGGCAACCACAACACTAGGTTAGCTTCCATTACTCCTCTCCACCCACTCTTGAGCATTGATTGCAATCCCTTTGTATTTATGCTCTCCACCCACCATTTACACCTCATTTCCACCATAGAAACCTAGTTTTCTAGGTTTTCTACCATAACCCCCTCCATTTTCATGCTCATCATCAATACTAGAGTAAGGAGGTCGCCCTACAGAAGCTAGGAGGTGAAGAAGGAAGATCTACTTCGAGCTCCATGGAGTCCTATCCCCTTCTTGCCCTTTCTTTTGCCTTTTCGTTGATTATGTATAGCTAAGCCCCTAGTGGTGAGTTGTTTGGGGTAAAAATGTGACTTTGATACCATGTTGGGGGAGAATAATTTGTAATGAACATAATTTCATTCTATGATGATTGCCTTTACTTCTATCGCATTTCCCATTATCTTAAATGTGGTTTTTTCTCTTAAACATAAATTGCTTTTTATGTGATGTTTGATGACACTTAGCTTCTAGGAGGAATTGGAATGTATGTAGTAATCTTAGGAATGGCTCCTAGGTCCAATTAGTGGATCCCTAGCTATCCCCCTTTATTCCTACATACATATCCCTCCTTCTACAAGTGAGTGTGAGATCAAATTAGCTAGTGTAAGTGTGATTAGTGCAATTGCCTAGAGCTTTATAAAGGCTAGATGGCTAGTAGCATGAGGTGAAAAACCCTCATCTCTACTCCCATTCCTACCCTTGTCTCTAAATTGCCCTAATATCACTTACCCTAGAAACCTAGACTTGACAAGTCCTACTATAATTACACCTAACCCTAGTTCTCCAACTAGTGGTATAGGGTACATTCTAATAGCACTTGCCTTGTTGTTTGGTTTGGTAATCTAGATTGAATTGTGATAATTGCATGCCATGTTGATACCCCCCAACTAATATTAAATCATATTCCCAACTGGACCACCTACCTAATCCATTTCTTGAAACCCACCTTAGTCTTCTTGCTGATTAATGTTAGTTTAGCTTAATTGCCTTTGTTTATTCTAGCTAATTGCTTAGTATTTCTAATTAGGGTTAACCTAGATCCTTGCTTTCTCTGGTATTTAGATTAGTTCTTAGTTTCTAATTGCCTTGCTAGAGTAGTGTAGAGTGTAGACCATCTTGCTCTTGTTTAGTTGATTTCTTAATATAGCCTCTTAGACCTAACTTGCTTAGGATAATCTAGTTTTTGGTAATGTAGTTTTCATATTGTCTTTACTTGCCTACTTGCTTAGTGTAATCAAACCAAACCTACTTTTAAACCCTTCAACCCTAGTCTCCTCTTTAGGAATGTAGCCAACATCAACTATAATCTAATACCTCTCTATTCATGTGGTTTGACCCCCTTTGCTTGCCTCTCATCTATGCTATAACATGACTGTGTGTGCTTGCGGGAGCATATTTTAGTGTTGTGAGTGAACCTATTTAGGGGAAACTTATAAATTTAAAAGACCAAACGTGCATGCAAAACTGCACCAAGGATAAAGTCACAATGTTTTTCTAGTTCATCTTCCTAATACAACCAAAGGATATGATTCTATTTGGGAAGTTTGTGACCATCTTACCGAGTCAAGACACTTTGTTCTAATCAAAACTACATGTTTAGAGGAGAAGTTAGTTTAGATGTACATTGATCAAATAATCTCTCGACATGGTATACCATCCACTTTCCTAATAGAAAGAGAACCACAATTTGCAAGCAGGTTTTGGGATCGTCTTCATGAAGCATCAAGTATGTAGTTGAAGTTATGTGAAGTGATTCACCCACATAAAGATGACTAGTTATAAAGAATGATCTATACTCTTGAAGATCTTTTGAGATATTTTGTGCTTTAGTTCCTTGGAAGATAGGATATGCACCTCAATTTGATACAATATTCCTACAACAACAACTATCATAGGAGTATAGATACAACACCATATGAAGCTTTGTTTGTTAGACATTGCATATAACCTATATGTTGGAATGATATAGGCAAATATTTGGGCTGGACTTAGTGTATAAGATGATTCAAAAGGTACGAAATGTTAAGTATTTGTTAAAAGAAGGACATGATAGACAAAAGTCATATGTTTCTTATTAAAGGAGACCTCAGGTATTCTAGGTTGGAGATATTATTTATTTGAAGGTCTCGCCTTGGAAGGAAGTTTTGAGGTTTGATAATAATAATAATAATAATATTATTATCATATAATGGTTTGAATGAGTTTCCTATAGATAAGAGTTTCCACCACATTTGAGCAAATTGCAATACATTTTTTAATTTTATTTCCTGAGCAAGTTCCTCTAGATACAAAATAGGAAATACATCCAGTTTAGTCTACTTGGAAGAAGATGATTCTTATGTGTAAGGGCCAACTCAAATAGGTGTGTGAAAAACTTCATGAGGAAGGATATACATTTGGTGAAGGTTTTATGGCATCAAACATGTGTTGAGTAGGCGCGGTTAGAGGAGTTGTGTCAATTTATATGAATTTCTTTAGGATTTGTCAATTTATCAGTATGGAAGATTCATGAGAGCTTGAACCTAGATTTCCTTATATTGACCCTGATAGATATCTTGGTGGGAGAGATTTATATTCAAATATTGGTTGTGTGAAATATTGGATTTTTTTGTACTAAAAATGTATCTTTGAATTTGCATTAGTTGAATGGATTGGACGTAAGAAGATTGATGAATGGGATTATGGTGAGCCTTGAGAAGACCACTTTGGGGTAATGCCCAAATGATGTAGCCACATCAGAGAAGGTTGTCTTTTTCATGTGTTTTTGGGGCCAGAGAAATATGACTACATTGGGATAGAATGTTTGGTGATGCATGTCACTAAGGGACTAACATGACTGCTTTTGGATGCAAGGTTCCTGATGTGGGTTTTGGAGACGCCGATGTGTGTTCTTGAAGGCCAAATGGGGGCTTTGGGTTGTGATTTGGGGGTGCTTTGGCCAATGAGGAAGCCCAAAGTGAGTTGTTTATGAGCTTAAATTTAAATTATATTCCCTTAGACTATAGATATGGCTTCACATCACTCTAAGGGATAGATTATCATAAAGCTATAGAATGTTGTTGGAGATATAGAAGGGTGATCTTATACATGTGTTTACGTTGATGTTTTGCCTTGATTCTTGAATATCAAAGCATCAAATCATCTTACCTAGATAGTTCATCATGAAATCATGTAATTTCTTTTGTTTATTCTATTTTTTATATTTTACTCTCATCCTTACCCACTTGGGTGAAGTTCTTGGCTATATAAGGTAGAAATATCTTCTTTCACCTAAACGTCTCTCATCTCACCTTCTTCGGCCTAGTTGGAGATGTTATTTGGTAGTGTTTTGGAGATATGGGAGATCACGATCATCATATATGGTGAGTAGTTTAGCCTCTATTTAGTAACCTTTTTAATGTAATTCTTGAATGCAATCATGGAATATCATCAAATACATGTTTAAAGAAAGATAAGGGACTATACATCTTAAAATGACTTGAAGCATGAGAGGGGAGACCTTGAGGGTGATGTTCATGAGGGTGGTAGAAGAGGGTTCTCCTTCTGCATCTTCTAGGCCTCCTTCTAAAGGAGGTGTCAATGGTGGTGGTTTTGAGAATGGGAGAAGTCAGGGAGTGATTCCATAGACCTCAAGTGTCTTTGTCTCCTAAGATACCAAGAGTTGGGATGATCTTTTCACTCCAAAAACCAATCCAATGACTCTGAAGCTTTAGAAGATATATGTGGTCCTAGTGAATAGAAAACAAATCTATCCCAAGGCAACTGCAAGCATGAACATATATTTGTAGAGTAGAGAAGTTTTTGAGTACATAGTAGGGTCAAAAATGCATTGGCCTACTCTTATTTCTCATTTATCTCAAGGATGGAAGGACAAGGGTTCCTTTGAGATTAGGTCATGAGGAAAATGCTTCTCTGGTTGATTTTTTGTAATATGAAGATTGGTGAAATCCCTATAGGCCAGACCATGGTTTGTCGTAGTGAAGCCAATCATCTTGAAAATATGGGAAAGAGGTGATTAGATGGAGAAGCTTAAGCTTGCAGAAATTATGATCTAGATTAAGGTTTTTGAGTTACTGATTGAGCTATGGGATGATGATATTTTCAATAGAATTGTTTGTTCTAGGGAAAACCTTTATGTGTGGATTAGTTGTCCAACTCCTTTAAATGGTTAGAGTTTGTGAGAATTCAAGTTCTTGTCCCTATGCATTCTAAAGAAGCTAGAGATCATGAGTGATGATGGAGTGGAAGATTCTATATCTTTTATATATGAATGGGAACCATCACACTGCATAAACTGTGGGGATTTTGGCCATGAATCACTTCTATTTGAGGATTGACTTCATGAATGCCCAGTTGGTGAGAAGAGTAAGAAGAAATGTGTTCTAAAAATGACTTGGTTAGATTTTTGGGTAATTATGAATTATTGATGACAAAGGTGGCATATGTTCTAGAATTGAAGCCATAGATCCTAATCCTTAGGTTCCTATAGCTATTCTATCTGTCAATATCACTACTCAGAACTCCAAGTATATAAATGATTGGAAGACTTCAAGTGAGAAAAGCAAATCGCCTCCTAAGTTCTATACCAAAAGTTCTAAGGTGAATGCTAGAACTATTGAGGTTTCTTCAAACAAGTTTTCTCTCTTTGAATCCATTGAAGATGAGGAGCTTCTTCAATTGATAGGGTGGTTTAGTAGGTAGTTTATTTGTTTCCAAATGGATAGTCATTTCACAGTCATGTCTTGGAATGTGAGATGGGATTGTTATAAGATTCCTAGCATTCAAGACGCCATTGTCAGGAGCAGGGTTGACATTTTTTATTTTAGAATCTAGAATAAATTCTAGTGAATTAGATTCTTTCGCTAGTTCTATTTAGAGGGACGCTTCTCATGTTTGAAGTAAAGAATTTCACTCATGTCAAAATAATAATATGTGGAAAAATTCGTTGATCATTATTGCTTGTTGTTCTACTAGTGAACAAGTTATATATTTTGATATTGAGTTCCTTAATTATAAGTTCTTTTTCTCAGCTATCTATTGATCAAACAAAGAAAAAGATTTGGAAGTACTCTAGGGTGCATGAATATGTACTCGGCTTCTGTTAACACCCCCTCGTGTTTTGTTGGTGACTTTAACACTGTCCATTTTAACGATGAGAAAATTGGGAAGTCTCCCCCATCGATTTCCAGTATAAATGATTTTAATTCTTCTCTTGAAATCTGTAGTCTTCTTGATGTACATGCTACATGATCCTTTTTTACTTGGGATAGCATAAGTAAAAATGGGATTAGTACCTTATTTAAAATTGATTGAATTATGTGTAACATTAATTTCTTATCTCTCTATGATAACGCTTGGGATGAAGTTTGTTCAACTATTGTGAGTGATCATAGAGCTCTGAAGCTTCATTTCTTCTCTAGGTTGAGAGTCATATCTTCTTTTAGATTCTTGAATTCCTAGTTTTCTCATGAAGAGTTATTAAATATCATTCACAAAGCTTGGAATGTAAGTTGAAGGGACTCCCATGTTTAGAGTGTATCATAGACTCAAAAATACTAGACTGGCTCTATCTAAGTGGAATCATGATGTTAATGGAAATTAGGTCTCTAATGCTAGATTGTTGGATCTCAAGCTTTGAAGGTGCAGAAAAAGGCTGACCTATTTCCTTCTGATGTTAAGTTGCAATAAGAGTTACTAATGTCAAGGAAAAAAACATAATGAAGCCCTTCTTAATGAAGAGATTCTTTATAAACATAAATAAAGGATTAAGTGCCTTAAATTAGGTGATAGGAATTCTAAGTTCTTTTGCACTTCTATGAAAACTAGAAGGCTGGCCATTGTTATCCATTCTCTTAAGATTGATAGTAGTTTTTGCACTGAGTTGGATCTTATTGTTGAGCATATTGTCTCTTATTATAAGATCTTTTTAATTCTATTAAGAACCCTCCCTTATGTTAGAATGACGAGTGGACCTTTTTTGAGTTAACCAAGGAATAGAAAATTTCTCTCAGTTTGTGGGTTTTTAAGGTGGTTGAAGATGCCTTTAACTCCATGAAGGATGAAAAAGCTTCTAGTCTAGATTGCTTCAGTTCCCTCTTTATAAGAAATGTTAGAGTATTATTTGAGAAGATGTTACTCAAGCATCCTTAATTTTTTTGATAGTGTGAGTTAAAGAATGCAACAAGATTGTTATACTTTGATTCCCAAAACCAAGGATGTCATATCTAATAGAAACTTTAGGCCAATTTTCATTTGTGATGTCATCAATAAGGTTATTATAAAGATACTTGTGAACCATTTGAATAATATTTTACCTTTCTTAATTGACCACAATCAATTTACTTTCCTACATGGAAGAAGGATTGAAGATGTCATCTTTCTTGCAATTGAGATCATTAATACTTTCTCTAATAAACATGGGATGCCTAAGATGTGTGTCAAAGATGACTTGTAAAAAACCTACAATTCTCTTTATAAGGATTTCATTCTCTTTGTGACAAGGAAGATGTAATTTCATTGTGTTCGTTCAATTGAATTTGAGCTTGTTTTGATTCAGCTTCTTTCCAGATTCTACTAAATGGTTATCCATCTAGACCTTTCTTTGCTTATGATTGTGTTTGCTAGGGAGATCCTTTGGCTCCTATGATCTTTTTTATTGGGATGTAAGGGTTGATTGCAATCATGAAGCATGCTTTCCCTTGTTGTGGTATTGATCCTATTTCTAGTGATGCTATCAAGCTCTGCCATATTACTTTTGTGGGTGATATCATTCTATTTTCTAAGGATGATTGCAAAAATGTTGCTGGTCTAAATAAGGTCTTCTCTATTTTTTGAAATGATTTTGGTCTTAAGTTGAACGTCAGTAAGAAAAAGTTGTTTGTGATCCAAGGATTATGGATACGTAGGAGATTACTAGCTTTCCTGTCAAGTAACTAACCCCCCCTTTGTTTAGTGGAACACTCACTAAGAATATGTGCTTGCCTATTGTTGATAAAGTAAAAATGAAGCTTGATGTCTAGAAGGGAAGTTTTCTCTCTATGGCAAGTAGAGTTGAGTTGGTTATTTCTACCTTGTTGACCTACCGCATTTTTTGGTCAGATGCTTTTCCAATACCCAAAGCCATTATTAGTGAGCTGGAGGGGCATTTTAGGAACTTTTTTTAGGGTGATACCAAGGAGAACAAGCATATCCATCTAGTATCCTGGTCACAAATATGTAAGCCCAAAAGTAAAGGAGGCTTGGGCATGAACCTTGTCCAGGACTAGTTGACTGATGGTACTATCAAGAACCTTAGGGATGTAGAAAGTGATAAAAAGTATCTTTGGTAAGTGGATGCATAAAAAGTACTTTACTTCATACTCATTTTCTTCTTTTAAATCTAATGCCAATTTCTGCTAGATTCTTAAGAAACTACTCAAGAAAAGAAATATCATGTTGGGTAGTGGATGGAAGAAAGTTCCTCTTGTAGAAGGATCTATGGTACAAAAATAAGACTATTGTTCTATGTCACCTAGGTGATCAACTTATGATAAGACTTGGGAAAGGTGTTTCTTTTCGGGTTCACCATTGAATCTCGAATGGGAAGTGGTTGTTCCCTGATGTTAGGGGTAATTATATTGCTAATACCTTTTTTGGTAGTTCACCTTGCCCCAAAATTGATTGTAAATATAGACTTGTGATTAATGGTAGCTGTTCAATAACTCAATGCCTAGAATCTGTGTAGAGCTAAGGGTTTTGAGGTAGTTTGGGCGAGATGGACCTGGTCTAAATTTACTCCAAGTAGAGTGACCATCTTGCATGGAAATATTTATATTCCCAATGTGATGACCGCTATCAAACCGACAACTAAATCACATAGCAATTATGCAGAATAACCATTAGCATCGGATTAACAAAAATCACTAAAAATTAAAACCATTTTGCAAAGAGATGTTGGGTTCTTTTGGTTGGAAATGCAATTTCCCAAATAAATGTATGATTATGTAATTATGTGATTTATGTGCCTTAAACAAATTCCTTTGATAAATATCCTTATATATTTGATTCCGTGGGCCTTGTTGGCTATTGGGCCCAATAACGGGAAAAGGGAAATAAAAAGGAAAAGAAATCAATTAATAAAGGAATAACTAAGATAATGAGAAAAGAAAGATGTAGAAGCATCTAGAAGGCTATGAATTATCCTTCAAAGATGGATTTCATATCTTTGGTATTTCTTGGGTTCCAAGGAGTCCAAGTTGCAAAGATAATAGGATAAGAAAGAGAAAATAACAATTAAATCAACTTTATTAAAGGATAACTTGCACATGAAGATAATGCCCTTTTCCTTTGGAATATGGGACTCAAATTTGGTATATGAGTATATAAAGCCAAGATAAAGGTTTCCCTAAATTTTGGTTGAAAAAGGATGTACGTATTGAGAGATATTCGTTTTACAAATTATCCTAAAGTGATGTGATAATCTCTAAATCATATTAAATGTCACAAATTTAATAAGATAAGGAAACCTTGGGCCCGGCCCAGGAAGGTGTCATGCCAACGGTGACCGTTGGATGGCGATTGGATGATCTTGATATTGTCTCCTACCTTGTGTGGGGAAGGGAGAACCAGCGAATAGTAGGCAGTGTTTTGTTCAATCAAAATCCATGTGAACCGAGACCCAGAGGGTTTGGGAAGCTACCCAATGGATTCAGGAGTCCATCTCGAGTTGGTCTATCCTGGGTTTTGTGAGGTTTTGTAGCCTATAGGATTTGTACCCAAACTAGGAACTGTGGCTCTCGACTGCCACACTTCGGTCTCTATATAAGGGAGAGGGTTACGAACCCTCTGTGTTTCCATCTACTCTCCCTAAGATCCTGCTTGTCGCCCAACTTGCTTGCTACTTTCGATTTTGTCCTTAGCCCCTCCCGCTGCCTCGGTGGTAGCCCTATTCCGATGGAGGAGCGACCACCTCGACCATTGCCTGGACACCAATGGAGAGCAATTGAAGTCTCCGGTCCAGTTCGGGAGGGCCTCGCGAAGGTCTACCATTACATTCAGATTTCGGGCTCCAGCAGTAAGAGTCAATCACAGGGTTGACTTGGCAGAGGAGCTTGGCTTGCAGGTGCAGCGACAAATGAAGGAGATGACCCCAGAGGTATTGATGAGATTACCCTCTAGTTTAACACATCGTCGGAGGGGTTTTTTCATCATCTGGGTCTATTTGGGAGAAATGCCTACTAGTGGCGCTCGACTAGGTGGTGGATACCCATTGGGTCCCAGTGGGTCTGTGTGGAATATAAGGTAATTTAATATGTGACGTGTCGATCTGTCATTGGTTAAAATAAGAAATCTTGCATTAATCGTAGTAATTAATTGGTAACTCGTATCCAGAAGTGTTATATATGAAAATTGATAAGAAAAATGCAAGGAATCCATTAAAAATAGTTTTATTGCCGGAATCTGATCATAGTTCTAAAAGTACCTTGAGTTAACCGTGTTTATGTATTAAACCATGTTAAAACCCTATTTGTGTTTGGAAACCGGATTTAATATCTTAATTAGGTTATTTTGAGTAAATGTAAGAGAGGAAAAGTAAGAGTTGAATCTGATATAGTTGTTACTATGCTTGCTTTAGGGCTTTTACACATGAATAAGTTATAATGCATATAGAAACCCTAATCTAGGGTAAAAGGTGATTAATGTGGTTAATTTGTGATTCATTAGAAGGAAGTAGTTTTGAGTTGATCCTAAGCCTGTTAGGAAAGTTTTAACAAGCTAGTTAAGGGTTGTAATCAGTTTTGCTATTTTAGGATAATGATAAAGATGAATCCTAATGAAACCCCACAAAGGAGTAGGAAACCCTAGGAAGCGAGTTCATGTGAATAGATAGACTCTAATAAAGTGGATAGTAAATAGAGTACATGTACTTTTCATGATTCTTGCTTGTGTGGAATGAACTACTTGCTTGGACAATTTCTTGCTTGGATTTACTATTAGCTTGTTGATTCTACTGAATAGATATGTGGTTAAATTATTAATAATTGCTTTATGATTCATGGTGTTTTCACAATGTTTCTTGATTTCTATGAACCTAAACTGTTTGATTGTTCAATTATAAAATCTCATAAAGTGACTATGTGTATAACAATTAAGTATAAGAGTGCTTCTCAAACCTACATACCACCCCGATGTATGATGCAAGACAATGCCCCGAAGGGAAGGTCTGAGTTGGTCAAGCCCCAGAGGGAAGACCATTGGGCACCTGAGAGGTGACCCAGGCACCAAGCTCAGGATGGAGAAGGTGGCCTTATGTCCCTTGCAAGGACAAAACTCTATGACAGGGTAATCCAGGGTTTAGGGTAAGAGCAGTTGAGAAGTTACATTGAAAATGTAATTTGGATTATTAATCAATTATTTACTATATTTTGGTTGTTAGAGCCTATTTGTGATATTGTGTTTGTTCCCACATACCAATACAACAATATATTGACCGTGTTTTATTTGTCAGCGTTTTAGGTGTTATCTGAAAAGGATAAACAGTAAAACAAAATATGTGAAGATAAAGCTAAGTAATCCAAAGGGGGATTAGATAGATAGATTTCGTTTGTGGATAGAAGTTTTAGAACCTAATTTTATCAAGATATGCAAAAGTTTTATTTTATTCCAGCATTTTAGTTTAGTTTTAGTAGAATTTGATAATTAATCTGATTAAATATTAAACCATTGATCCTGAATTTTGGGATAATGCCTATGACCTCTTGGTCTCCCTTGATTGGGGGTTATCGAGAAGCGGGGTGTTGCATTTGGTATTAGAGCCAATGGTTTCTCATTTAATCCTTAATAATTATTAAATTTTACAAACTCTGTAGAACCGGGGGGAGTTATTAGATGATTTTCTGATGACAGAGGTGTCTAGAAAGGGATCACAATCCGAGGGCTAAAAATATTTTCCTCCACCCCACTAGTCGATCTATGAGGACTCTCGGATACTGTGTGACCTCCTGCCCAAAGTTTGAGGTTCTAACTCAAAGTAAGATACCTTTAGGACTCTCTCATCTCTCTTCTTCCCTTCTCAACCCTAATTCAAGTAAGGTTCTAAGGTTTAGGGTTTTGTCTCTCCTCCCCACCCTCCCAAGGTCAGGGTAATTATGATAAGGAATAAGGAATCCTCCACCAAAATAATGAAAAGCATGTAAACAAGATGTCATGGACATAAGTGTAAACTAAAGATTAGTTACATGCTTAAGGTTGCATGGCGTGTGTTGTTGTGCCCTCAAGAGAGATTTGAGGATAGACCTTCTTATAGGAGGGCAAGGAGAGAGTTATCCATGGAGGCAGAGGCCTCTAGGAAGAGGTAGAGACCTGGAGCATCCTCTGAGGATGATGCTAACCCTAACCCTAAGTGGAGTTTGAGGAAGAGATGACATGATGAGTTGGATATCGTAGTTGACCATGCATGTATGTACGTGGGTTGACATGCTTATAGGTTTTGTGTACACACGAGAGGCACGAGCTATGCATGATGGTTTGACCTAGTGCCTTTCGGCGACCTGACCTTGGGAGGGTTGTACTTGCTAGGGTGAAGGATAGCTCCTTCATTGAAGAGGTTAGTGGTGACCATATGGGAACCCTAACGAGCATATAGGAGCATAGACAAGGCATGCAACTACGTAGAAGAGAATGGCATCAAGACTGGTAGTGGGTTTGAGACCTAGGCCAGGAGAGTTATGCCTCATAGTTCATGAGACGAGCATGCCAAACTTTGGATGATCTTGTTTGGACACCTTGTCGCCGAGATGTGAAGAATCATGAGTAGTTGGGTATATTATGACCTAGAATGGATGATCCTGAGTGGATAGAGGTGGTGGCCTCATGCATGATCCTTGGGGGCTTGTTTTACCTTAGTTTCCATTAAAGGAACCAAACCCTAGAATGAGAAGAGGCTTCTTGAACTGGTGTACAAAGATTATAGGTACCTACCTCTAGGTATAGGAAGGAGAGTTCTTTAGACCCTAAAGAAGTATAACAACAAGTTATGGGGTCTCACACTGAGTTGGTTGTCCTTGTGTAGGACTCTAAGGTGTTGTTTATGTGGAGGAATGGTGAGAAGTGTATGCCCTACCATGTGCATGTGTGGTTCGTGGGTGGACAACTGATGCATAAGAAGTGAACCTAGGGTTCCAAGACCTAAGAGGGGAAGTAGTAGTACCTGGTGCACCAGATTCTCACAATGATGTTTGAGTTCCTCCGGATTTGAGCATGGCACCCCCTCATGTATAGAGGAAAAGGAAACCCCTTGGACTAAGGTATAGGTTTGATGAACCCCTAGCACATATGTTGGTGACATATGCATGCATGATATTGGTCCAATGTGGAGGAATAAGGAACAAGTATGATATAACAAGGAACCCAGAGTGGCTTAGTGGGTTGTATTCTTACTAGCTACGTGCTGGAGTAGCATGATAGGGCTAAGTATGCACATGATTGTGTAAACCCTGGATGTAAGGACGTTTGTGACCTTTGTTCCTATCAAGAGATAGTTTTCTCCCATCCTGGAGAGGGACCCTTCTGTAGGGTGAGTATCATCTTTTGTTTAGGTTTGAGGTAGCCTAAAGAGGTCTCTCTTATAAGAGTTTGATGAGCTAAGTGGAGAACACATGGTATGAGCGTGAATCTATAGACCCATGTGTGACCCTCTCTAAGGGCATAAAGATAGGTTGCCATGGTGGGAACCTGTATGGGGCCAGACTGAGGTAGTAGGTCACCATGATCCCTATGAAAGGATGTAAGTTTGACCACATATGCCCAGAGAGATGATCGAGTTTTTAGGTAGGGATTCAAGTTTGAGATGTACCATGATAGAATCCTAAGTCTATACTAAGGTCAGGTGGGGATAAGACCGATGGGAGTAGGAGTTGTCTGTTTCCCTAGTTGCATAAGACCATAGGGTTGGGAGGTAACAATTATCTTTTCCCAAGGATCATGGGCTAGGAGTTTGATCACCTTCATGAGTTCATGGGACCCAAAGGGCAAAAGAGGTAGGCACTCCTTAGATGCATAAGGGGAGAGGGATGACCCCATAAGTACCGGCACCCTAGAAACCTTGAGGTAAGGACTACTCATTAAGTATGAGTGATATGAAAACCCAAGAGTGCTTGGGAATAGCTTTCCATGGATGTAAACATAAAATCAAAATGTTTATGATGTGGAGACATGGGATGCACGTTTCATCTTAGTTTGGAAAGTGTACTGGCGACATGGGATGCACCATCTCTACTCTTGGAATGGGATGAACTTTGTATTTGGACTATAGCCAAATGCTTATTTCCTCTCGTTAAGGGGGTGAGCGATAGAGCAATACGCATGCCATGCACTAAGGATAAAGATATTGAGAGTTGAAAACCTTGCTATGATGTTTGAGGATAGAGGAGGTATCATACCTTTTTGGAGAGTATGTTGAATGGATGGTTTACATACCCGAAGATATCTAAGGTAGTCATCATATAAGGATTTTGTATCAAGAGCAATATTGAATTTATGAGTTGGAGTTTGATAATCCAAATGATGAGCTCAAAATTTTCTTGAGTCAGTTAGACCTAAACCAGAGATGAGGATGATGAGTGGAGTATATGAAGGTTTATGTCTTCACCGTTACCTAGCACATAAGGATGTAAGGTGGTAATGGATGCTCTTAGTCGAGATGCAACTATTTTTTTTAGCCAGTAGAGAGGCTAGAAGAGGTTGTTAGGCAAACTCTAAGTTCATGTGACATGTTTGGCTAACACTCAGATACAACCCGATCCGTTGGTCGAGTAGGGGTTGTTTTGTTAGCCAACCTAGAACTTGATGCGATATATGGATGGTTGTAGAACCTCAGATACACCTCTCTAGAAAAGAAGGTGATGGAACCCACGACTAGAGCATTTTGGGGTTTTTGAGGAGTCAACCTTGAGGAACCATGACATGCAGGAGATCATGATTTTAAGTTCACAATGCACTATGGTACTACCGAGATAGTTAAGGTTTGCATTAGTACTTTGAATACCTCAGGTGAAGAAGTATATAGGGTTGCATGTGGCGGGTGGCCATGCATGCCAGGAGGTGATGGCCGAACATCGGTAACCCAGTGAGTTGCTACCAATAATGAAGAGTCCCCAAGAGGGAATGAGAGTATATCACCATAGACATCATGGTGGGACACCCCTGGACCAAGAGGGGTCATGATGCAATATGGGTTATGGTAGATCACCTTACCAAGTTGACCGAATCCCTTACCTAAGAGAGATAGCACTGTCAGTGTGACATATCTGGTTGAACTATATATGAGAGAGATAGTTCATCTACACCATGATCCGATTTTGATATCTTGAGTATGACCTCGAGTTCACTTCCATGTTGTGGAAGTAGATACATGAAGAACTCAATGCTAGATTAAAGTGAATACAAATTATCACCCCTGACTGATAGATGGTCAAGAGAGCATGATCCAGACTAGAGGGTCTGATGAGAGTGGGTGTGCTCATTTAGGGTGATACATGGGAGCAGTTCCTGCCCTAAGAGAGTTTGTTTGTGATGATAGCCACCATAGACAGTATCAGGATGTAAGAAGCTCTGTAAGGGAGGCCATGTCAGTCACCGCTTCATTGGGATGATGTCAATGAGAGGACCTTGCAAAGGTCAGAGAGACCACAGTGTATGCAGATGAAGTCTCTTTGATCGTGCAATGGCTGAGAGAGTCCAAGGGCGACAAGAGTCGTGAGCTGATGTGAAGCAGACTGACATGCAGTTCCCAGTGGGAGAATATGTGTTATGAAAACCCGACCCCTCTGAGCTATAGATGAGAAAGATGAGTCCTCGATACATAGGTCCATTTGAGATGGATTGGTGGAGATGCTTATGTTTAGCCTTAACCCTCAAGATAATATAATGTATGATGTGTTCCATGAGTCCAATCTAGAGCACTATGTGATGTACCTGAACCATGTGCTGAGCCATGAGAAGGGAGGCTGAAATATCCTAAGTCACCTACAAGGGTATGAGATACTAAGATGAGAGAGAACTCAGATGTAAGAATATAAGATGATAAAGGTTCTTTAGAAGCACCATGGAGAGGATGAGGCCACATGGGAGCCAATGATGGACATGGAAACGTTTTATCCTGAATTGTTTATATGTTTGGTGGAATGTTGAGGGAAAAATTCCTATAAGAGGGGAAGGATGTTACAACCCCAATTTTTTGGGTTCTTTTGGTTGGAAATGCAATTTCCCAAATAAATGTATGATTATGCAATTGTGTGATTTATGTGCCTTAAATAGATTCTTTTGATAAATAGCCTTGTATGTTTGATTTTGTGAGCCTTGTTGGCTATTGGGCCCAACAACGAGAAAAGGGAAATAAAAAGGAAAAGAAATCAATTAATAAAGGAATAACTAAGATAGTGAGAAAAGAAAGATGTAGAAGCATCTAGAAGGCTAGGAATTATCCTTCAAAGATGGATTTCATATCTTTGGGATTTCTTGGGTTCCAAGGAGTCCAAGTTGCAAAGATAATAGGAGAAGAAAGAGAAAATATCAATTAAATCAGCTTTATTAAAGGATAACTTGCACATGAAGATAATGCCCTTTTCCTTTGAAATTTGGGACTCAAATTTGGTATATGAGTAGATAAAGCCAAGATAAAGGTTTCCCTAAATTTTGGTTGAAAAAGGATGTATGGATAGAGAGATATGCTGTTTGCAAATTATCCTAAAGTGATGTGATAATCTCTAAATCATATTAAATGTCACAAATTTAACTAGACAAGGAAACCTTGGGCCCGGCCTAGGCAGGTATCACGCCCAACGGTGACCGTTGGATGGAAATCAAACAATCTTGAGATCATCTCCTACCTCATGTAGGGAAGGGAGAACCAGAGAACAATAGGCAGTTTTTTGTTCGATCAAAATCCCTATAAACCGAGACCCAAAGGGTTTGGGAAGCTACCCAACAGATTCAGGAGTCCATCCCGAGTTGGTCTATCCTAGGTTTTGCGAGGTTTCGTAGCCTATAGGTGTTTTACCCAAACCGGGAACTACGACTCTTGGTCGCCACACTTGGGTCTCTATATAAGGGAGAGGGTTACGAACCCTCTATCTTTCCATCTACTCTCCCTGAGATCCTGCTTGTCGCCCAACTTGCTTGCTACT
The DNA here is from genome assembly GCA_963693085.1 of Alisma plantago-aquatica. Classification (NCBI taxonomy): domain Eukaryota; kingdom Viridiplantae; phylum Streptophyta; class Magnoliopsida; order Alismatales; family Alismataceae; genus Alisma; species Alisma plantago-aquatica. The sequence goes on from OY856409.1 coordinate 1,280,594,602, forward strand.
TTTGATTTCGTCCTTAGCCCCTCCTGCTGCCTCAGTGGTAGCCCTATTCCGGTGGAGTAGCAGCCACCTCGGCCATTTCCTGGATGCCAATGGAGAGAAATTGAAGCCTGCGGTCCAGTTTGGGAGGGCCTCACAAAGGTTCCTCTGCCGTTACATTCATATTTCAGGCTCTAGCAGCAAGAGTCAACCATAGGGTTGACTCGGCAGAGGAGCTTGGCTTGCAGGTGTAGCGACAGATGAAGGAGATGACCCCATAGGTATTGATGATATTGCCCTCGAGTTTAACACAATGCCAGAGGGGATTTTTCATCATCCAGGTATGTTTGGGGGAAATGCCTGCTAGTGGCGCTCGACTAGGTGGCAGATACCCATTGGGTCCGTGTGGAATATAAGGTAATTTAATATGTGATGTGTCGATCTGTCATTAGTCAAAATAAGGATATCATGCATTAATCGTAGTAATTAATTGGTAACTCGTATCCAGAAGTGTTATATATGAAAATTGATCAGAAAAATTCAAGGAATCCATTAAAAATAGTTTTATTCCCTGAATCTATTCGTAGTTCAAAAAGTACATTGAGTTAACCATGTTTATGTATGAAACCATGTTAAAACCCTAATTATGTTTGGAAATTAGATTTAATATCTTAATTAGGTCATTTCAAGTTATAGTAACATGTTTAAAGGAAAAATAAGAGTTGAATTTGATATAGTTGATACTATGCTTGCTCTAGGGTTTTTACACATGAATAAGTTATAATGCATATAGAAACCCTAATTTAGGGTAAAAGGTGATTAATGTGGTTAATTCAAGATTCCTTAGAAGGAAGTAGTTTTGAGTTAATCCTAAGCCTGTTAGGAAAGTTTTAACAAGCTAGTTAAGGGTTATAATCTTTTTTTCTGTTTTAGGATAATGATAAAGATGAACCCTAATGAAACCCTAAAAAGGAGTAGGAAACCGTAGGAAGCAAGTTCATGTGAATAGATAGACTCTGATAAAGTGGATAGTAAATAGAGTACATGTACTTTTCATGATTCTGGCTTGTGTGGAATGAAATGCTTGCTTGGAAAATTTCTTACTTGGATTTACTATTAGCTTGTTGAATCTACTGAACATGTATGTGGTTAAATTATGAATAATCACTTTATGATTCATGGTGTTTTCTCGAAGTTTCTCAATTGCTATGAACCCACACTATTTGATTGTTCAATTCTGCAATCTCATAAAGTGACTATGTGTATAACAATTAAGTATAAGTGTGCTTCTCAAACCTACATACCACCCTGATGTATGATGCAAGACCAAGCCCCAGAGCGAAGGTCTGAGTTGGTCAAGCCCCAGAGGGAAGACCATTGGGCACCTGAGAGGTGACCCCAGGCACCAAGCTCAGGATGGAGAAGGTGGCCTTATGTACCTTGCAAGGACAAAACCCTATGAGAGGGTAATCCAGGGTTTAGGGTAAAAGCGGTTGAGAAGTTACATTGAAAATGTAATTTGGATTGTTAATCAATTATTTGCTATATTTAGGTTGTTAGAACCTATTTGTGATATTCTGTTTGTTCCCACATACCAGTATAGAAATATATTGACCGATGTTTTGTTTGTCAACATTTTAGGTGTTATCTGAAAAGGAAAAAAAGTAAAACAAAATCTGTGAAGATAAAGCTAAGTAATCCAAAGGAGGATTAGATAGATAGATTTTGTCTGCGGATATAAGTCTTAGATTCTAATTTTAGCAAGGTATGCAAATGTTTTATTTTATGCCAACTTTTCAGTTTAGTTTTAGCAATTTTGATAATTATTTCTGATTAAATATCAAACCATTAATCCTAAATTTTGGGATAACGCCTCCGACCTCTTGGTCTCCCTTAATTGGGGGTTACCGGGAAGCGGGGTCATTACATAAACTCTTTGGGGAGATCACACTACAACGTCGGTATATTCTCTTCGGGGAGATCACACAACAACATCGATATATGAGGGAAAGATCACACAACAATCCCTATTTGGACGTAAGGATATTTTCACCCATCACCCCCACATATTCAAAAATATGCTCTCCAAGTTAAACTCGTTTCACCATTCAGCAAATTCTAACACTGAATGGATCTATGGCCAGGGTAACTACATGATAAGGTTCCACTTGATTAATTAGGTGCATCATAGTATCTTTTAGCATCAACCAAGTTACAAGCATGAATTATAACATATGCTACAAAGAAAGGTATAATACATTTATCAAGTACTTTCATAATCTTTGGAACACATTGAATGCATAACACTGAGGATCTCAGTCCCTTATCACATTACTGGGGATTCTCATACCTTAACATTATCATCATCATGATTGCTAGATCTGGGTATTCAAACCATTAGTTCATCACTGAACATTGTCCCCTAATTCATAGCTCCACACATATTAGGAGCATACATTGATATCATAAGTATTCAATCATACTTGTTTATTCTCATCATTTATCATTAATTGATTATCACACAAAGTATGAGGTTCTCTCTCATCCTCACTAGGATATTGATTACAACATACTTTATTAAGTTGGCTCAACCCTTTTCTCAAGGTACATTAGCCTACACTTATCAAAATACATTAAACTCTTTACATCTTAATGCATCATTTGACATAACACACTTCATGTGTTACTTAATCAAGTATATCAGATTTGAGGTGCTTCCACCATATCGGGCTAGAGGAGTGTGCTTCCACCATATCTGGAAAGAGGTGTGTGCTTTCACCATATTAGGCAAGAGGTGTGTGCTTTCACCATATCAGGCAAGAGGTGTGTGCTTTCACCATATCGGACAAGAGGTGTGTTCTTCCACCATATCAGGCAAGAGGTGAGTTCTTTCACCATATTGGGCAAGAGGTGTGTGTCACTTCTATCAGTTTACTCAAGTGTAGGGTTTTGCATATCTGGTTAGACCCTTATGCTCATACCTTTTCAAACCTTCAAAGTATCAACCTACCATGTGCTGAGTGACAACTGGCTAGTCCTTTTTCAACTAACCCAAATATACAAAATGATAGGGGTGTGGGGTTCTAAGGTATAGCTTCTTTCATATCACCATATTGGGTTTCATTACCATATCGGGTTAGAGGTGCTTCCACCCGATATCGGTTTGTACCATGATGATGTCATCATCATCAAGCTCTATACTTTCGTCTCTTACTATTCTAGTTGATGGAGAAAAGTCCTATGCAAATATTAGAACTCATAGATTCATCAAACATTCAAGAAAAATTGAAATTGAAAGTAGATCAACAAGTATAGCAAGATTGATGGTGAATAATAACATGATTGGGTTCAAGTTATATAACCTGCCTCAATAACAACTTCAAAGCTCCAAGCTCCAAAGCTTCACATTCCCAAGGTTGAAGATGAACTTATCAAGGATCCAAGACTTGTTCACAACTCCTCTATATGCAAAGAATGAACATAGATAAGAACTTGGTGAAGAAGAAAAGAAAGGAAGAATCACAACTTGAGATTCATGCTTCAACCAAGGTTGAAGATGGCCATGGCTTCACCTTAAGATTAAGGATCAAGCTCCTCCTTGCTCCTCAATTACTATGCACAATATCTAAGAGAAAGAGAGTTGTGGGATTCAAAAAGTTTCACTAGTAGGTGAAAGGAGTGGTATATATAATTGAGGCTCATGAGAGAGAGTGTATAAGAGGTGTCATCACCTTATACTACTAGGTGACACATGTCCATGCACGGGTTGACATGTTTCCATGGATGCACACATATTTATCTTGACATGCAAAACTCTTGGGGATAATATAGGGATAATATTTTGGCCATTAGTTATCTTGTTGAAAAAGATATTTCAACCCAACATCACTTTATTCACAAACTGATACAACTTTTCCAAGGAAAGTTGTAAACTGATATCCATCACCTTCTTGAGGTGCTTAACTCATCATGGCCTTTGCCAAGAGTTGAAAAAATGATGTGGGACCTCCTCTATGGCTCCTTGGCTGATGGGCACTCCCATATAATCTCTACAACTCAATACAACTCAATACAACTCATTTTAGTGTTTCAACTATACAAACCTTTGTAGTAGCCATGTGTGGACAAAACCACATAAGCTCCGTGAACTTAGCTTCATACTCACTAATCTTCATTGGTCCTTATTTAATATGCTCAAACTGTGAGATTTTATCATCCAGATAAGTCTTGGGAAAGTATCTACTAACAAACTCATGTTGGAACTCCTCCCATCCGACCTCAACACCCAGTCTTTTCCCTTCTTTAATGGACCACCAATGGCCAACACTTCCTTTTAATAGGTACACATCATGCCTAACTTTATAAGTTTCTAGGATGCTAAGGATTCTAAAGGCTATTTCTAGCTCAGTGAGCCATAAATCTGTGTCTGTTGGGTCAGTTGTACTGGCATATTTGGTGGCTCCTACCTGGCATAACCGCTGTCCCTATTGTTGTTGTCCACCCTCTGCAGTATGGTTTCTACCTCCTTGTCCGTGTCCACCTAAAAATTTTGGGACCAACGGGGTGAGACAAAAGTCCCAGTGAGAGATATAACTCTCCGCCAATAACATTATTATCATAGGTAAACAATATAAAATTGAGTAGAGGATCTTTTATATTAATAGTCAAGATTAATCACTATTTATAAGACAAACAGAGCAATATCATCTTTTAAAGCAATGCAACTATCTATGATAGAGAAATAAATCATCTATTCACTTTATAAGGAATACGAAGAACACATATAACATCGATCCATTTAAGATGTATAAAAGTAGTTTAACATCAACCAATGTTTCTGTATTCAATCCTTAAGCAAATACGCTACACAACTGATTACATATTTACAATCACACTTATGCCTAGAGGAGATGAGGTATACTGCTCATACTCCAATCGACCACCACTTAGTCAAAATCAGTACCATACAAGGTCAAAGGAAGAGCCGGATTCCAAGACCTCGCCTGTCTCGGTCAGTATGAGACCACTGGCAGTGACATCATGTGTCAAACTGCAATTAGCTTGCCAGGGTATAGTGGCATCTTCATTGTAGAGTTACAGCCACAACATGCACTCTCTTTGGGGAGATCACACAACAACCCTGGTATATTCTCTTCTGGTAGATCACACAAAAACCCCAGTATATGAGGGAAAGATCACACAACAATCCCTATTTGGACGTAAGGATATTTTTGCCCATCACCCCCACATATTCAAAAATATGTTGTCCGAGTTAAACTCATTTCACCATTCAGAAAATTCTGACACGGAATGGATCTATGGCCAGGGCAACTACATGATAAGGTTCTACTTGATTAATTAGGTGCATTACAATATATTTTAGCATCAACCAAGTTACAAGCATGAATTATAACAGATGCTATAAAGAAAGGTGTAATACATTTATCAAGTAAATCTTTGGAACACATTGAATGCATAACACTAGGGATCTTAGTCCCTTATCACATTACTGGGGATTCTCAACCCTTAACATTATCATCATCATGATTGCTAGATCTGGGTATTCAAACCCTTAGTTCATCACTGAACATTGTCACCTCTTATCAGGTAACTATTACCTCTAAGTCCTCAAACCCAGGTATACATTATACTTGTTGCACAAGTATTTCACTTGGATCACAAGGCCCATTTAATCTGTATCATATGAAACATCATAGCTTATACCTGGATATGCTCATCATCTCATGATACCTGTATGGTTAGTATTTCATGATAAAAACAATATCAAGTACATATTATCACCATCAATATAATAGAAATACAACCTTCCCATTATTAGGGTTAGGGTTTCTATTTTTATCTGATTAGGGTTTTAATTTCATAATATCAAGAATCAAAACCCTAATTCATAGCTCCACACATACTAGGAGCATACACTGATATCATAAGTATTCAATCATACTTGTTTATTCTCATCATTTATCATAAATTATTATCACAGAAAGTATGAGCTTCTCTCTCATCCTCACTAGGGTATTGATTACATCATACTTGATTAAGTTGGCTCAACCCTTTTCTCAAGGTACATTGGCTTACACTTATCAAAATACATTAGAATCTTTACATCTTAATGTATCATTTGATATAATACACTTCATGTGTTACTCAATCAAGTATATCGGATTTGAGGTGCTTCCACCATATCGGGCTAGAGGTGTGTGCTTCCACCATATCAGGCAAGAGGTGTATGCTTACACTGTATCGGGCAAGAGGTGTGTGCTTTCACCATATCAGGCAAGAGGTGTGTGCTTTCACCATATCGGGCAAGAGGTGTGTGCTTCCACCAGATCGGGTGTGTGCTTTCACCATATCGGGCAAGAGGTGTGTGTGTGTGTGTCACTTATATCGGTTTACTCAAGTGTAGTGTTTGCATATTGGGTTAGACCCTTATGCTCATACCTTTTCAAACCTTCAAAGTATCAACCTACCATGTGTTGAGTGACAACTGGTTAGTCCTTTTTCAACCAACCCAAATGTATGAAATGATAGGGGTGTGGGAATACAAGGTATAACAGATTTCATATCACCATTTGGGTTTCATTACCATATTGGGTCATTGGTGCTTCAACCCGATATTGGTTTGTGCCATGATGATGTAATCATCATCAAGCTCTAGACTTTCGTCCCTTACTATTATAGTTCATGGACAACAGTCCTATGCAACTATTAGAACTCATAGATTCATCAATAATTCAAGAAAAATTGAAATTGAAAGTAGATCAACAAGTATAGCAACATTGAAGGTGAATAATAACATGATTGGGTTCAAGTTATATAACCTTCCTCAAGAACAACTTCAAAGATCCAAGCTCCTAGATCCAAATCTTCCCATTCCCAAGGTTGAAGATGAACTTATCAAGGATCCAAGACTTGTTCACAACTCCTCTATATGCAAAGAATCACCATAGATAAGAACTTTGTGAAGAAGAAAAGAAAGGAAGAATCACAACTCGAGATTCATGCTTCAACCAAGGTTGAAGATGACCATGGCTTCACCTTAAGATTAAGGCTCAAGCTCCTCCTTTATCCTCAACTACTATGCACAATATCTAAGATAAAGAGAGTTGTTGGATTCAAAAGGTTTCACTAGTAGGTGAAAGGAGTGGTATATATAATTGAGGCTCATGAGAGAGTGTGTATAAGAGGTGTCATCACCTTATATTACTAGGTGACACATATCCGTGCATGGGTTGACATGTATCCATGCATGCACACATATTTATATTGACATGAAAAACTCTTGGGGATAATCTAGGGATAATATTTTGGCCATTAGTTACCTTATTGAACAAGATATTTCAACCAAACATCACTTTATTCACAAACCGATACAACTTTTCCAAGGAAAATTGTAAACTGATATCCATCACCTTCTTGAGGTTCTTAACTCATCATGGCCTTTTACAAGATTTGAAAAAATGATATGGGACCTCCCCTATGGCTCCTTGGCTGATAGGCACTCCCATATAAGCTCTACAACTCAATACAACTCATTTTAGGGTTTCAACTATACAACTCTTCATGGTCTTTTCATCACCAAGAATACCATCACTAAATTATGATTCAAACATGGTGCCTCTTTATTTCCCTCTCCTTTATATGATGCCAATAGAGAGTAGGGACACTCTATATGTGGTAGTTTGCATATCAACCCTACAGTTTGGGTAAATTGCAATTTACACCAAAATTGGCACACAAGGCACATACATTATTCAAACAAGCTCCAACTTGGAACTTAGGCTTTCCACAAGCCACCCCTTAGCATCATTCTCTCTCTGATGATGCTAAAGCACTTGATGCACGTTCAAAATGTGACATATTTCAATATCACCCTCATCTTGGGTAAATTGCAATTTACACCCAAACTATCATATAATGCACAAACAATTTGCAAATAAGCTCAAACTTGAAAATTAAACTCTCCTTGAGTCTTATTTACTTTTCAAAAGGTTAAAAAAAGTTTATAAATAACTTACTTAAGCAAATCTTCCAGGTTTATGCCATAACCCAAGTCAGGGATGTTACACCTAAATCATGGCACCTTGAAAATATTTGGCTTTCGGATATGTTCTAGGTGTTACCAATGTGGGAGAGATGAAGAATGCATTCAACATATCCTTTTGTCTATGAAGAAAGATCTAAGGTTTGGAGCTTGTTTGCTTCTAATTTCAAAGATATGTCTCTACATTTTGATGACTTGTTGAAACTGAGAAAGCATGCAAAGGCCAATGCTTCATGATTTATCATACATTATTGAAGAGGAATCAAAGATTGTATAGTAGTCAGTAGATTCCTGTTGAGGCAATGTGGCATGTTTTCTGTATAGATAAGGATAAAATGTACATATATGATTTCCTTTTTTGTTGTAGAATTTCATTTTCATGCTTTCTGACATAAGTACAAAAACGTTCTCCTCTTTTGAGGTTTTCATCAATAAGAAGAGTCCCATCATTGTTGTGGCAAAAAAATGACAGTTTAATGGGGTTATGGCTATATATTTGGGAACATTAGAATTTTCACCCTCCTACTATTTCATGCTATTCAAAGACAAAAAAATTGATCCTTCTTACTTCCATGTTGTTGTAAATTTTAAAATGAGATGTATCTTTCCCGAAAATGCCATGTATAAATAATTTTATTATGTTTGTCATACAGTACTCATGCCATGGAATTTTGGAGAAACTTTGCATGGTGATTCGTTGATGTAACAAGAAGAGACTCAAGTATAGAATGTGGAATTTGTGTCCCTTATAGGATATGCCTCTACATATTTCAAATGGTGAAGTTTGGTTATGTGTGCACCCATTGAACATAAACTGGGGTTTTAATGCTTCTAATTCTACAATTGTATTATATCTTACTGGCATACTTGACTTATACCCCTTTTTCTCTATGTAAGATTGGTAATTTCTTAATTAATAAAGTGAACAACTATTTCATGTGGTTGTCGGTGATCATAAAACTTTCTTGATATTTGGAAGTTAAGGATTTGAACTGACTGTTGCAACTTATTGGTTGTGAGAAGGTTCTCAGAGTCATATACTACTGAGTATATATGGGTTATTGATATTCCATATGGGTTATGGTCCCTTTAATGCCATAAAGTTAGATAAGCATATGATTATTGTTGAGGTCATATCTCTAGTAATCTATGGTGGTGCTACTAATGTGATTGAGAAATGTGTGATATGATGTATGCAGACAGTACTACCTACATCATATGATAGGTATTGTGACTTGAGTATTTAGTAAAAGAATGATATTTATATATAGTTTTCAGAATAATAATCCCCTACTTGTTATACTCACACCAACCAAGGCATAATGGGATCTTCGTGAGATCAATTAATCATAAGATTATATATGGTGGTTTATATTACTTTATAGTCACTAACTAGCAATTTGGGTAGTACATCCCAACTACCCAGGGGCTAAATTTAAAATATTTAATAGACATGTGTAGAATTACATTTGTATCTATCTATAACATTCACATTGTACTTATTGTACTACTCTAATGTGCCTTGTGAGTATTACTTAGCTTCATATTATGCCTTCTTTGCTTCTTGTGATATGTTTCATAAAAGTTTTTTATTGACATTAAATGTCTAAATTCAACAATTATAGTAGGTAAACTTCCAAATTTAATCATTACAATAGTCTTTGTATACTTTAAGTTATTTCAAATGCTTTAACTATCATTATGGCATCAGTCTCATACTCATGGTTCTCCATCCTATTTAGGATCTTAACACCCATATCAGAGCTTTTAGAGTGATGACCCACTTTATCTAGGACAATAGTAGAAGAAGGTGGTAGTTAGAATTTTGTGATATCTATAGTCATCCACACATAGTTTTGGGTAGGGTATTATATATGTTTTGTGATATCTATAGTCATCCACACACACATAGTTTCGGGTAGGGTATTATATATGTTTTGTATCTATGACTCAATTTTTGGCTTTTGTGCCATGTACATGATGTTTATGTTGCATGTAAGACATGTAGATCACTTGTATAAATAGGTGGTGACCTTGATTACATACAAGGAAATTTGTATGACCACATGCATATAAATGAATATATGGGCTTTTAGATTGTGATCAATATTTGTTAGTGTTGTTATAATTTCTATTTATACATTTCCTTTCCTTCTTGATTTATGAAGTTAAATAGGATTGTTCCATTTGGTTTTTGGTTTTGAGTCTTTCTCTTCACAGCTTCTTTTCCCTCATTGTGTGCTTATTCCCAGATCCTAGTTTAGTTGTCATGATTAATGTAGAAACATCCAAGGTACACAATATACACACCATATCATGATTTCCACATTATAATATCATCTTTTAGGCATACTTATTGATGTCTCATCAATATTCAATCAAATCTCACTTCTCATACCCTTGCAATATCGTTTAACTTTCTATTAGGATTCGACCACTACCAACCTTCTAAAGTAATGGCATGATGGCCCAACTACTCAAGTGATATGATGAGGGCCCACCATCTTGAAAAGGGAAGGAGTGTGCTGCTAAGTCTAAGCTCACTCCTTCCTAGGTCATACATGGTACACCAAAGCTCTACTCACTTTCTACCTCACATCACACGATTTAGGTTTTAGTACCACCCTTGTGGGTCCCTCTAATCCTTATTTTTGGGTATCTATCCCACCTTTGCAGATCCCCTAACCCTTCCACATCATGTAAGGAACTTCTCATATCCATAAACCACAAATATCATCCCTTTACCATCACCATCATACATACACAATCTCACTTACTCAAATTCCATCTCAAATTCCATCTTCAATGTAATAGTTAAGCATTCCTGTCTCATATTTCATATATAAGTATTTTATTTTCTCATTCACCATTTCATTCATCATAAATTCTAGGGTATGCATTTTTTCGTTGCCCTTAAGGGATCAAATAATTATCATGATGGTTATCATAAGGATTCTCATTTAGGCAACCATGTGGCATCATTAGTGGCATGGATCTCATGTGATTATGTTAGGCATATAATAAGGGGTGGGACCAAATAGGGAAGCCACTTGCTTACTGAGTGGAATAATAGAAATAATCCACATGCCAACATCATGTAAATATTTCACAAGGCATGAGACACTAAAATCCAAGAATGATATTGTATCATAAACTATAAACGTGGCAATGAAAAAAATCCCAACTATTACTCTTCTTGTAGATTTTATATTTCTTCACCCACAAAGGGTGGATACAAATGGGAAATATAAATATAAATGAACTAACAAATACAATAAACAAGGGGAAACATATTCATTCCAAAAAATATCTCCTAGCTCCAACTATTTTTGTTTAAGTTGAGGTTTCAACTCAACTACACTGAGATTCCCTTCACCTAAGGGGTTCAGAACGTGCCCCGTAAAAGAATAATAGTGAAGTATATTAGAAAAAATCCATATTTGCTATAAATAGGTGTCTCACTTTGTATGGATAAAGAACATAAAATATTAAAAGGTTCCTAACAAAAAGGAAGTTTATATATCCAAATGAATGTCAAAATAATTCATGCAGTATGATTCACAATTATATGAAGAAAATTTTAAAGGATTATAAAATACTTGCCATGACAAAATATCAACATATGTCATAAGCATAATCAATCATATTAATTATTTATCAATCAGCATGCAATGAGGCAATCATAGTACTAGTGAAAACATAACTACATATGGCGGTCAAGGTGCATAACCCAAGACCTAATACAGAAAGGAGGACAACCTGACTCCCGATAGAGAAGCACATAACACCTCATGCTAAATATTTAAATGGTCACATAACCCACGTACGGGGAGCATAACCTCCTTATAAAAAGATATAAAATAAACCATAGAAATTTAATTCTCTAGAACAATTCTATCAAAATAGTCATTAATTTATAAGTAGTATCAAAGAATCAGTTCAAGTTTCTGCCATATAATGAAACAACATAGTGCAATAACAAAAATAGGATTGCAAATTTTATTATCATAAATAAGATACAAGAAAAGGATCCATTTTGCTATTAAAATAGTTCATGAGACTAATCTTAAGGGATTGGACTCAACCATGTCATATAGATATGAAATAGTGACAATGTTTTATAGTTAGATCAAAGTTATGGAGAAACTAAGCAATTTTACAATATGAATCACAAGGAAAAGAAACATACAACCAGTTATCTCGTATGACTCATAAAGAAGTACAACTTAGCTTAAAACTTGTATCAATATTTATAGTCAATCCTATTCACACATGGCATCCCTTGCCTATGATTGCATTAAGTATACATATAATTAGTTTATGTGTATTATAAGCCTCAAAATGTTCACTATTTATTACCATGGATTATGTTTTCAAACCTAAACCAAATGACAGATATTAAGACTTGAGTATGATCACCCTTTGCACGGTAGAGATGAGGGGAGTTTAGAACCCTTAAAAAATGAAGTGGTAATATGCAGATGTGAGGAAGATCATTAGAAAGCCATAGAATCCAAATAATTCACAAAATAGGATAACCGTAGAAAAATTCCTTAAGAAATGAGTCTCTAACACCTCTAGAAGAAGGTGGATATGGTCTCTAAAGTGCTTCTAGGGTTTTAATCTATAGGAATTGTATCCCAAATAGAGGTCTATAGAAATAGGTAGCATAAAGTGGGGAGAAGAAATTAGAAAAATGTCAAGGAAAAGTCAATGAAAAATAAATTTGGAAAGGTGTGAGGATTATGTGGGAACAAGAAATAGAAATGAGGAGATCATATTATCTTACCACTAAAAATATTTTCGAAGGTTGAAGATGACCCTTTCCTAGACCCAAAGCTTTATTTTCTCAACATTGAATTTTGGCAGGGTGGTTTTGAGATACGAGGAAAGTGTGAGGATGGCCTAGTTTCTATTTGAATATTGAAGGAGGGAAGAAACAAAGGATGTGCGAACTCATGAAAAGCTTAGGTAGGGTATTCCCTCCTTAGTTAGTAACTAGGACCATGTTTGGGATCAAACTACTCGGAGAGAAGTCCTAGTTCTATTTGTATAAAATAAGTGAGACAGAGAACACAGAAGCAAAGAGAAGTGGGAGAGAAAACACTAGCTTCACTATTTTTTCTTTAGGAAAACACTAATATAGGGTAGGATATGATCTACGATCCTTTGAATAGTATCCAATGACTATAAAAGGTTTGCAACAGAACCCAATGGGAAAATCCAAAGTCTATGCATGTGTGGAAGTCTTAGGTTTTTGTGTGACACCTAAACATTAAGAAACCATGATTTAAATTGGATACCATCTAGGTTCAGTTATTTTATAATTTATTTATTATACTTTAACTTATTTTAATTAATTAGAAAACTTGTAGATGTTGTAGCTAAGATGAAACTAGGTAGCCTAGCTAACTCAAACATGTAGATTATATTTCTAGAATTAAAATTATTATTTAGGGTTATCTTATATGAGTTTGAATGCAACTAGGTTTAGACTAATTATTTTAGCATTTATTATTATAAATTACAATAATAATTTTGTAATCACCATAACTATCAAGACTTTTGATTTTTTGTCCTATAAACATCATATTATTAACATCAAGGTTACATTATATTATCTTGTAAGAAATATGATATATTTCTTAGTTAACCCATCATGTCCATTATTATATATTCGCTTACATTAAGCACATCAATTATACTCAGTTCCATCAAGTGTTAAATTATTAAATATTTATATGTATTATGCACCTTTTATCCCAAAATATTTAGTTATGTGTATTCATTCACATAAAGTTACTTATTTATCAAATTTATGTCACTAATTGCATGTTGGTGGAAAATGTGACATATGCTACTTCCATATGGAGTCTCAATTAGGTTATTAGGTCCATTTTATATGTATTCAGACATTTTATGTGATGTCTAACACTTAGGGTCACTAATGTATCATATATGATATCTAGCATGTACACATTAGGATTAGTCAACTACAACTTAGGATTAGGTCAAATTCATTAGTATTCATCATGTATACATAATTAGAATTTCCAAAAACTTGGATTAGATTCCATATATCCAACTTATCATTACGTTAGGGTGTATTGATCTAAGGAATGATCACATCCATATATATTTATAGTTAAGATTTGCATTAGAGTTACTCATTATATGTGCATTATATTCATTCAGGAATAGGCAGGAGCATTAGGGTGTACGTCTAACCTTGTTTGGCCATTTCCGAATACCCAATCATATCAAAAATAAATATATGGAATTAAGGTTTCTATAGTTAGTATAGTAGATGCTGCTATATTACAAGACTCAATTAGTAAATATTTTTTTGTCCTCAGAATCAACATATCCAAAATATAAATGTTCTAAATCTAATTTTTAAAAAGAAGTTTCATTAACTAAAATAAATCTAAAAAGGTTTAAAGGGATGTCAACTAATCTTCAATATATACCATAGTCTAGGCTGTAAGGGTTCATTTACACAGTCATGTGGTTCTTCTATAGGGGTTTCTCTAGTTACTTTGCACATCATTGATTGTGACTCAATTTGAGAAAATTATTGATAAAATTCTACATCTTTTTACATATAGTACTATAATGAAGAGCACTATTTTGGAATATAAAACTATACCTTAAAATAAAAAGAGGGATCCAAAATCAATGTAATAACTCAGTCACCCTACCAAAATGCCATAAATTTGAATTTCTCTTTTACTTCAAAAGAGATATCAACAACTAATGAAAAAGGTAAACAAATTCACAAGTAGGTCAACTAAGAGGGACAATGTTACCTTCATGATCCTCTTCATAGACTACTTGGCTATCCAATGCATAGGCATGTATTTAGAACACCTCAAAATGCCTTCCTCCCATTTTTTCCATCGATCCATGAAGGTTCTTGAGATTTTTGTTGTTGAGCTTGTGTTGATCCATCTTGAAGTTGTGGACATCTAGGTCGGATGTGTCCATGATCCCCACGACAGTGACCTATGACTTTAAAATCTAATTATGGGGCAATCAAATTTCCCACATGAGAGTAATTCTTAAGAGGATGATTCCTATAACACTTGAAATGCACATCTCTCTTCTAATCTTCTCCTAATAACTTTCTCTTAATGTTCTAAACTTGAGTTTGATAACCTAGGTAAGATTTAATTGCCAAAGCTTTGTTCACCAATTGTTGTAATGTCAATGGAATTTGGGTTACTAGGTCACACCTAGTGTTTTAGTTGAGTCCTTTAAGGAACATATTAGTGTGCATGTCCTTGTCCAAGCTCTTTCTGTACCATTCCAACCTGAGGAACTTTTGCATGTACACCACCACAGACATGAAGTGTTGCTTTAGATTATAAAACTTCACTTCCTTCTTCTGTAGTGTTGCATTCAAAATGGAATTCTCACATAAGATCAGTAGACTTTGCATCCAAGACATAAAGTAAATGTCTTGGGTCCTTGTAATATTGTTCCATCATTGGAGATTTGTTCTATCTAATACCTAGATGGAGAAATTGACCGTATGTTGCTCAAGGAATACCACACCTTGTAAAGTACGCTCCATGGTGAGATAACAGTCATTATCCTTGTCCACCATATTAAGCTTGCACTCTCCTATGATTTAAATGAATTTATTCTTCATGAACTTGGGGAACTTCTATAGTAGAAAGAGAGTTTATGTTCCCAAACACGATTGAGAAAACTATTGTCGTAGAAGTGATCATTTGTTCTCAAAGAGATACCCATACTCAAGTTAGTCACATTTTGTGTCCACATAGAATGAACCACTAGGGATTTATTTTAACCTATTGGAGGACCATGAGAAACATGTTATGATGTGTCTCAAACCCTAATTAGTTATCCATAATGGATTTAGCTCTAATCATTTCCTTATGCTTGCCATGGTATAAGCATGCTATGGGAGGTAAAAAACTTACAGATGACACAAGTGAAATAGATAGATTAACTGACTATCTGCTGTGATACCATACTTTTAAGGATTGGGACCATATCCACTCACTTAATGAGCATAATAATAGAAATCTTCTACATTCCAGACATCGTATAAATTTTTTCACAAGGGACAAAGTGCAAAATCCAAGTATGAGATTGTATAATAAATTAGAAATGTAGCATCAAAATAAAGCATTCTAACTATTACAATTCTCTTGTTTATTATAATTATTCACTCATAAAGAGTCGATACAAAGGGAAATTTGAATGTTACTCGACTAGTGATTACAACTCATAGAGTGCAACCTATCCATTCCATTCTATCTCCAATCTCCAACTAATCTAGTGCCAGCTACGAATTTGGCTCAACTACACCAAGATGATATTTACTTAAGGGGTTGTGAACATACCCCACAAAATAAGAAGAATGTATATGTATCAGTATAAAGTATGTGAATTAGATAGGGATTGGGAAACATGTGGTTAAAGAACCAATAAAGTTGGGTATAAAAGGTTCCCAACAATGAGGAGGTCGACATATGCATATGAATGTCAAAAGAACTTCATATAGTATGATTTAAAGTTACATTAATAAAAAATAATAATATATCAATATACTTTCCATGTAAAAATATAAACATATGCCATGTAGACATAATCGGTCATATTATGAAAATGGACCCTTCAGAATAATCATTTAACAGTTAACATGCATTGTGATAACTATAGTACTACTAAAAACATAATTACATATGGTAGTCATGACACATAAGCCAAAACCTAATAGAGAAAGGCATATATCCTAAATCCTTGCAGAGAAGCTCATATCCCCTCATGATAAATATTTAAGTGGTGGGTACATAACATGGGTATAGGGAGAATAACCTCCATCCTGAAAGATATAAAAGAACCATAAATTATATTACTCTAGCACTAATGTATCAAAAGATACATTAATGTAAAAAAAAGATGCATTAATGTAGAGGCAAATCAAGTTTAGTCACTTCAAAGACCAAGTTAGGATTTCATCATAAAATGGAACAATATAGTGCAATAATGCATATAGGACTATGAATTGAATGGGCACAAACAATATATACAAGAAAAGGGTCCATTTTGCAACTACAATGGTCCATAAATTCAAGGATTACACTCAATTGCGTAAAATAGTGAAAAACTAGGGATATTGAAGATAGTGTGTCATAATTAGATGAAGTAGAGGGAGAAAATAAATAGTTGTCCAATGATTCATATGAAAAAGCAACTAGACTAATTGCCCATTATGACTCATAAGCTACTTACCTCAAAACATCTATCAACGCTCACAATGAATCCTAAGTCTACACATGGTATCCCTCATCTATTATTGCATTAAATATACAGTCATAAATTTATCTCTATGTTTTAAACCCAAAAATATTTACTCTTTATTAAAATGAAATAAGGTTATAAATTTAAACCAAACAATAGATAGAATTTTAATAGTTCCAAGTCATTTTTCTATTTTTTATGGTGAGAAGATTATATGTATGAATTTCAAGTATTAAATCATTTAGCTAGGAAAAATCCAAAAGCTCGAGTAAAAGGAATACATCACCCTAAATTATGCATCATGTGTGATGGGACTGAGTGGTCATTTACCACTTTAAAAATTAGCACATTAAAAACAACAATATAAGAGGCAAGAATACTTATTTGCCCATTTGAAATGCAACAAAATCAAGTCATAGAAAGAGTGTGCAGTGATTACCCTATGTCTTCTCATCCTTCATACATGGAAGAAACAATTGATTCAAGATGTATCTCACCATGCATGCGTTGATAATAGGAGATCAAAAATTAGGGAAAACAAAAATCATGAGTCAGCCACTGCACCTGAAGTCATGTAGAGTTCAAAATAATTTGGAAAATTAAGTGGAGACTTGGATGTGAGGAATACATTCAGAAAGACAAATAAGCTTAATATAAAAAATAGAGAAAATACAAAGATTAAAGTCTCCAACACCTTTGTAAGAAGGTGGCAATAGTCTCTTAAGAATTTTTTTAGCTTTGTAAGAATAGAACTTTATCATGGAGAGTCATTTGTAGACATAACTAGTGGGGGTTTAAGGAAAGAAGTTGGAAAACACAAAGGAAAAAATGAAGACAATGGGATGTTGGCAAGGTGGTTTTGGCATTGTGAGCAAGGTGTGTGTATGTGTGGGCTTCTATAAGAAGGTCAGAGGATTGAAGAATCAATAGCTATGCAAACTCATGAGATACTCACTTGGGGATTCCATTCTTAGGGAGTAACTAAGAACGTATTTGGGATCAAACTGCTTGGGGAGAAGTCTCATCTCATTTGGTTTAATTAAAGATAAGTTGGAGTGAAAACATATAGTTCACCATTTTCCTTTAGTAGAATTTTGACGCAAGGTAGGAGAAAGTCTCATAGCCTTTTGACCAGACCAAATAGTTGTAAAAGAGATGCAATAGAACCTAGCATGGAAAACCCCAAGTTTATGCATGACCAAGAAAACTTAGGTGACATGTCACACCTGACCAGAGCAAAATCATCATTTAAATTCAAGAATAGTTTAGATTTAAATTATATTATCATACATATATAATACTTTTGTCTTATTGTAATAATTAAGTATAGTTATAGGTCTCAAATTAAAATGAATCTAGGTGTCCTAGATAATTAAAACATGTAGATTATGATTTAAGAGTTAGATTTACCAATTAGGGCTATTTTATATGAGTTCCAATGCAAATAAGATTTAATTTCATTATCTTAATGTTTATTAGTTCATATCACCATCATTTATCAACTTTTGGACATTAGAGTCCTATCATCATATTATTACTACTATTAGTGTTACATTATATTATCTTGTATGAAATATGATACATTACTTAGTTGAACCATTATATCCATTTATGATATTCACTTACATAAATAATATAAATTATTCCCAATTACATCAAGCATCCCATTAATACTTTGTTATATGTATTAATAACTTTATGGCTCAAATCAATTAGTTATATATATAAATTCACATCTAATTACTTTTTAATCAAATTCAAGTCATTACGTGCACATTAGTGGATAATGTGACATTTATCACATGTTTATGAGTTCAGTTTCCATATTAAGTATCTTTTAGGTTATTACTCATGTTTTATGTGTATTAAGACAAATAATGATATTACTGACACCTAAGGTCATTCCCGGTTTCGAATCACGCCGAAGGCGCTATGTGAAAAGTAACACAAATTTGATTGGGCACGGGAAGGGGGTGACCGGACCACACCCTCTCATGCTCCGAGAGTTTACGCTGTCTGGGGGGGTCACAATTGTGGTGCTTCTACGAGGGCGGTTCTCTCGTAAATAAAAAAAGTGACTTTTGTATATTGCAAGGTGACCTAGAAGATTTGTGTATAAAGATATTGTGTGTCATTATAGATTAAGCATTGCCACTTTAAGTCAGAACTTAAGTGATCAATAACAATTAGTACACAATTATGTATTTATCTATATTTATTGATATGGAGGAAATGACAAAATATCATATGTAAACAATGTAGTTATGTATTGGTATATAATCAAGTCCAATTTTGTTATAATTCTCATAAATATATCCTAAGGAAATTTCTTATGTTAAATTTAATTTATATCTCAAACAAACATCAAGTGGTTAATGATAAATTTTGAAGCAAATTCATCGGTTGTGTAATTCTTTTGCGGACTTATGATACTACAATCAATTACTTGTTAGATTTAGTTTTAGCATTTTTAATAAATTTATTCACTCAAGAATAAGGTATCTCATGGATGTCATAGTGTATCTGGTAAATTTGTTGCATTAAGGACTAACTCAGAGGAAAATGAAAAGTATGGTTTTCATTTTCTAAATAAGAAGCATATTGAACTTTATTATGTATGACTTGCATGATGTAAACCATGAAAATGTAATACATTGCATCTTTTTACTGTAACATACTCATTATATTATATAAAGGGGATTGATATATGTGGTTCATTCAAGTGGGCAATAGATATTCAACCATAAGAGAATAAACACATGTTGAATAGGTTTCTTTTCGATGAGTGTAAACATGTTTGGCATGGATACATGAATATAAGAGATGTTGGTGACATAAACTACAACACTAAAACGTTGTAGAAGTCATTAGAGGAAGGATATTGGTCACTCATGACAAAAAAATAGTAGATTGAAGGAACACAACCGCTACACAATCCCCCAGCTCCTTGATATATGGTTATTTGTAAAATAGTATAGTAAATTTAAATGATTATCATGGTGTCTTGTAAATTTTAGTCATGTTATTATTTGAGTGAATGTTTTCTTTAATTTCATAGTGAATTCGTGCCATCTACAATGTCTAGTGTCAAATGCAATGTAGTTTTGCAAAATCAAAAGACAATTATAGATGGTCGACACAAAGAGAAATACATAGGGATCAATAGTGCACTATATAGCTCTTCAACAACAATATACAAGATAAAAATGAACATGATTCTCATTACAACATGTCTAAAACTTGTATATCACTATATACTTTGGGACAAATTGAATATAATATTGAATTTTCTCATACATGGAAATGTAACTTAATTTAGATTTAATTTCAAAAAATCATGAATTTTATTTTTAAACTTGTTTTCAAAATATTCATATCAAATAACACACCAGTAGATATGTGAAATATTTTATAAAGTGATGTAACTTAAATATAGTGTCAAAAAACACATCACATGTGTGTTTAGAATTATTTTGAAATATTCATGTCACATAGAACACAACTAAATATGTGTTGAATGCTCGGATACTCAGCTCACATAACACAATTCAATATGTGAAACGTTTTTGAAAATGACTCAACTTGAATTTGGTGTCAAAATCCTATAAAATAGGCATCAAATATATTTTATAGTATTCTCCATGCATAAAATATGTGTCCAAGCACACTTTATAATGTTTATGAGACATATATACATAAATACATGTGAAAAATGTTTTGTTTAGTAGTTTATTATAAATTTTCAAGAATTTGTTTGAGTATATCTTCAATTATTCGGATATAAATGTTTACTTGATTTATGTTTTTTCTATGTGGTACAAATTATATCAAATCATAGGAGTGATATAATAGATGTGAGGGGAATATTGTATTAAATGGCATCTTTTAAGTCCAGTCTTGCTTCATTACAACTTCTATGGTTGTCATCCGAAAGAAATCAGATTGAAATGGGAATGATATCCAAACACCATTTCACTAAACTATAGATCAAGGAAATCCATAGTTCCTAACAAGCTCGACCCGTACTAGGCTTTTGGGATTGGTTGACAAACACATGATAAGTCTTGAAATAAAATTGATTGTGATATTACACTTTGATAGTAGAACGTGTGAACTTCCCAAGTGATAATCATTGAGAGAAAATGTTGTGTGTGTTTATTTAGAACTGATGTAACTAATGGGTTTTTTATTCTCAACTTGTATAGGTAGGATTATAATTTGAAGGTATTGATGTCTAATGATTGTTTATTGATGATGATCATGGTCTTAAATTGATCTTATTGATGTTTCTAAATTGATAGCATACTTGATTCCATTTGTAAGTTATGCTCCTTGAACTTACAACTTGTAGTAGTGTTAAATGTATCCTAACCATAACTAGAAGAATTTTGTTTCATATAGTATAATGATATGTGTTTGGTAGGGTGTGGTATTAGAAGTACACCATTGAATAATCTTATGGGATGACTTGTACTAACGTCATAGCTTACATATATGTTTGATGTGATCGGAGGTTTTATTCTCCATTCTTATTGAATTATGACAAGACTTCCATCAACTTGACTTTATGGATAAAGAATCACCCCATAATGGAATTCACCAATTTATTTCAAGCTTAATTTTGGAAACTTGTTGGAGTATTTATGAAAATAATTATAAAAGAATATTATGGGAACATGTAAAAGGACTCATGTGTGTGGTGTATTTGATGTCTATGTAGTTCTGAAATATAAATAGTGGACTGTGATCCAAGACAAATGTTGCAAGATTAATAATATTTTCATGGATTATGTCTAGGAAACAAGTCATATACACCAAAAAAGTAGCACAACCCCCATCTATGTTTATTGTTTTTTGTGGGTGTATTAATCATTTTGGGAAATCTTCAAATGTCTTCCCTTTTTAAAATAATTTCCATGTGTTTATTATTCAAAGTGTCATATAGTATTGCTTTTATTATTTGTTGTAATATGTCAGAGGGAGAACATTATATCATAGAAAACTTGTACGATGCATGGAAGTTTAATGGAGGCCCATATGTGGGAGGGAGAAAATGATATCATAGCAAGATTGTTAGGATGTGTGGAAGTTCAAGTTTGATTTAGAAAAGATATTACAAATGCAACCATTGTGGTTGCCTCACTTTTTGCAACTTGCATCTAATCAATTAGTAGTTGAATGTTGGGCTTTTCTCCAATGATATTGTCGAGAATAAAATTTGAATTTCAAATATGGGATATTCATCACATTCAAATTTGTGTTCCTATATATTCACTTTCTTAAGAAGAGGATTGACCCACAATTTTGTTTTTGTGCTCCTACATCATTCTCATGTTTTATAGTTTTTCTTTAGTGATGTCTTTCTTTCTTCTTTCTATAAGTGACCTAGAATGCACTTCACTAATGTATGCATTCATCATCCATTTTCTTTTAGCCAATATCCTTGTGTTCATAGTTGTTTGGTTTCTAAGCATTTAAATGGGTATGGATAAAGATAGGCATGCTATGAGATAGACACTGGTGGATCTAGTTGTATGCAAACATTCTACATTAGAATAGGGATCTATTTTGTAATTTTAGTGTACTTCGTGTAGTAAAATTCAAGGGGATCACAACCAATAGAGAAATTTGTGAAATATGGAATTTGGAATGGAAATTGTTATTGGATATAGGATGGATATTTATTCAAGTGGACCATGATTATCCATTGGAAGGATCTAAATCATGTGAAAGGACATGTACATTTGTTGGGTTTCCATCACCCACCATCCATTACAAATTGTAAACAAAATATGTTTTTCCAATTCCACATTCTCTTTTGCACTGATGATTTATGTGTTCTACATAAAAGACTAGTATTTTTGTAAACTTGAAGTACAATAAGATAGACTTATAGTAGAGTCTTAAATTACAAACACTTTTGCAGGAGACCAGGAGGCTAGCTATTCACTATGACCTCCACTTTCTAATCTAAGATTAGATATACAACCCCCATTCATCTTGTTTGAGCCATAGAAGAATTTTTTATCTTTAAAACACCTATTGTGCTTGTTGATCAAAGTGCAAATCCCATCAGGTGGGTTGTGAGGTATCCTTACCCACTTTGTTCTTCAGGTTGGGTTTGGCAAGACCATTTGTGTTCGTATTTGCAGATATTCAAACTAATCTGACTTACATGTTATTTTATGTATTTAGCTTCAACTGAATATCACATATAACAATAATGAAGATGGGGGCATCATTATTTGTTGGTATATCTAGTTCATTTCCTTCATCACGAGGTACCCTTATGGCAGCTGGTCCAAGCTTTCTACACCGGGCTTGAAGAGTTAAGCCAGAACAATGTAGACTCATCATGTGGAGGCACATTCATGGTGAAGCCACATGAGGAGTCATGGTCATTATTTGAACACCTTACTGAAAATTCTCACCATCAGGTTTCTACTAAAGGGGAACAGTGTAGCTCTAGCCCAGATTACCGTCAACCCTGACATGATGAAGATGATGACAGACATGATGAATATGATGAAGAGCCAAGCTGGTGGTTCTTCAAGTCAATCCAGCATGGTGGTTGAAGATAAAGAAGAGTAAGTTCATACTTTGCATTCTTTTGGCAATTGGAACAACCAAGGTCCTATGTCCAACACTTACACTCTCGAGTGGACAAACCGTCCAAAATTTTCATGGAAACAACAAAACGAAGATGGTCAAGGATAAGGGCAGCCAAGGCCAAGGTATATCTCAAAATTTGAAGATGAAGTGCTTGGAAGATTGAGAAGCTTGGATGAGGTAAAGAAAGATGTGTCCTCTCATGGGCAATCCATTATTTTACTTGAGAAAAGATTAGACCAAATATCACTTTCACTTGCTAGGAGGGAGGAAGGAAGACTCCCATCCCAACCAATTCCAAATCCAAACAATGATGGCACTTTCATGGGAAATGCTCAAAGTTTATATGCTCCACCTTCATATAAAGCACCACCAAATCCCTATGCTCCACCACCTCCTCAATCTCCTCTCAACTATCAATATACTCCACCTCCACCTCACTCATACCAACATCCCCCTCTGCAATATCACACCCATCCACAACAACCACAAACAGCCACATTACATCCTTCAAAATCCCAACTCACCCACCAAAGACCACCACCACCTCAACATCCACAGCCAAATCCACAAGATTCCTCCTCCTCTACCCATGAGCATATGAAGGCGATGACAGTTTTGAGGGGTGGCCAAACTTTGGAGTAGCCCCATGATACTATTGTTGATGGTGCAACCAGTCACGATAGAAGTGATACTATGATCAGACATGTTGATATTAAGATCCAGAGTGATGATACTATGACAAGAACTAGAGTTGATACTATGACACCGAGCAGTGATACCATGATTCCCTTGATTCCAGTTGATGATTATGTTGATCTGAGCCATTTGGGATCCCAACTTCCCCCATTTCCTAATGCTCTTAAGGAGCCTTCTATTAAGAGAAGAAAGAATAAACATACTGAAGATATCATGGAAAATTTCAAACCAGTGAAGATAAACATTCCTTTACTTGATGCGGTCAAGAAAATCCCTTCCTATGCGATGTTTCTAAAAGTTTTTTGCACTTTTAAAAGAAAAACAATGGGGGGCACCCAAGAAGGTCAAGCTCGCTGAGCAAGTGAGCTCAATTCAATAGCACACTATGCCAAGAAAGATGAAAGACCTCGGTGCTCCCATCATTTCATGCTACATTGGGACACACATCATAGACCAAGCCCTTCCAGACTTGGGTTCTAGCATGAACTTGATGCCATGTGATGTGTTTACCAAGATCCAAATGGGACAATTAGGTCTAGCTCATTGTACTTTGCAATTGGCCGACTGGTCGGTGAAGATGCCTAGAGGGTGTGTTGATGATGTGCTAGTTAGACTTGATGATGAGACTTCTGCTTTCTTCCCCACTGACTTCATTTTGCTAGATATGGAAAAGGAAACAAGAAGAGTACATATCATCTTGGGGAGGCCCTTCTTAGATATAGTTGATGATGTGATTCACGTGAGAATCGGGACCATGTATGTGACATTCATGCACAAGAAGATCTGGTTGAACATCTTCAAGTCTTCATCTACAACTGAGGTGATAGGCACCACAGAAGAAGATTGCTATCTTGTTGAGTGCCTTGATGAGATTGTGGAGGAGTGCCTACCAATGTTGATTCAGACTTTCACTCAAGGTAGAGGTTTAGAGCCCATTGTTGAGTTCCTCGATGATGATGATGAAGAGGATGAAGTGAACGAGCCAGCCTTGGTGTATGCAAGTGAGGACCTCCCATCAATTTCTGAGCCATTGAAGAGTTCTCTTGAAGAACCTCCAACTCTTGAACTCAAGTCACTCCCCGAAGGATTGAAGTATGCTTTTCTAGGCTCAAATGACACTATTTCTTGAAAAAATGAAACCCTTTCATTACTATTTGTTGTTGATTAAAGTAAATTATTTTGAACTCCCAATGATCATTTCTTCCATTCTCTCTCCGAAATAAGAAGAAGCATTGACGAAAGTCCTAAATAAGATTATTCGTGCCATTAGATGGTCCATTGCTGATTTAAGGGGTATTGACCCCTTCATTTGTGTGCATAGGATCTATTTGGAAGATGATGCAAGGACAACCCACCAAATGCAAAGGCAGTTGAACCCAAAATTGAAGGAAGTTGTGACTCAAGAGGTTGTGAAATTGTTAGGTGTCAGGATTATTTATCTGATTTCTGATAGCACATGGGTGAGTCCCATCCAGGTTGTACCAAAGAAAGGTGGGATCACAATGGTAGAGAATATTGATGCTGAGATGATTCTGGTTAGAGAACAGTCCAAATGGAGAATGTGTGTATATTATTGAAAGATTAATGAGAAGACTAAGAAGGATCATTATCCTCTTCCATTTCTTGATCGAATTCTAGAGAGGTTGGCAGGACAAAGTTTCTATTAATTTCTTGATGGATACTCTGGGTACTTCCAGATTGTTGTGCATCTTATGGACCAAGAAATGATGATATTTACTTGTCTGAGTGGTATTTTGTGTACCAAAGAATGCCATTTGGGCAGTGTAATGCCTCTTCCATTTTTCATAGATGTGTGACATCAATCTTTTCCGATATGCTTGATTCGTCACTTGAAGTGTTTATGGATGATTTCTCAGATTTTGGTAAAACCATTGATGAGTGTTTGCTCCACTTGGATACCATTCTTAAGAGATGTGTCAAGGTTCACCTCATGCTATCTTGGGAAAAGAGCCATTTCATGGTGCCTAAAGGCATCGTTCTAGGCCACTGAGTTTTAAAAGACGATATTGAGGTTGATAGGGCCAAGGTGAGCCTCATTTCTACTCTCACCATTCCTTCTACCGTAAGACATGTTCGGTCTTTCTTGGGACATGCAGGCTTCTATCATCACTTCATCAAGAATTTTAGCAAGATCTTGAGACTTCTCTGTAATTTGTTAGAAAAAGATGTTGACTTTCACTTTGATGACAAGTGTGTTGAGGCCTTCAATCACTTGAAGGAAAAGCTCATTTCTGCTCCTATAATGCAGCCCCCAGACTTCTCTTTGCCATTTGAGATCATGACAGATGCATTTGACATGGCATTGGGGGTTGTTCTAGGCCAAAGAATTGGTCATATTCCATAGGCCATCTATTATGCTAGCAAGACTCTAGACAAAGCACAAAGGAACTACACGACTATAGAAATAGAGTTGCTTGCAGTTATCTTTTCTCTTGACAAGTTTTGATCATATCTTTTGCAAAACAAGGTAGTGATATACACGGACCATGCCGTATTGAAGTATCTCATGGCAAAGAAAGACTCAAAGCAAAGGTTGATATGTTGGATCTTGTTGCTTCAAGAGTTTGATATTGAGATTGTAGACAAGAAGGGAGTGGAAAATTCTTCCGTCGACCATCTCTCCTGAATTGAAGCACCCTTTGATGATACAAATAGAATCAAAGAAACAATTCCACATGAGCATCTCTTCCTACTGTCATCCACTCAAAGGCCATGGTATAAACACATAGCTAACTTGTGATAAAGTGGTTTTCTAATTCCTTTTATACCTAGTTCCTTTACCTTACCTTAACTCAAAACCCTAATCCACCTAAATATTAATTGATCACTCAAAGATTTGAATATTGATCCCAAACTTTTCAAGCATATAGGTAATGCTATGGTGGACCTATGGTTCAAATTTCAAGTCATTTGGACATTCCTAGATCCCTCTACGATTTTTACAAGTTATGTATACAGTTTGATCAATATTCACCATGATATCGATAATCGAGAGTATAGTTTTTGTTTTATTTGAACTTGTCACATGGTACTGACATCAGAGATTCGTGGATCACCCCTCCCAAGTCACCATGACCATTAAATGGCATGTCCACGGATCCAGGGTTTATCGAACGGCCATCCGGTCATCCTCTACCTCCGCTTGACCCGCGAGTACGTGGCTACAACCAGCTCACACGAAGATGAGCCACTACCTGCCACTCCGTGCCATCTCATGAGAAACCAACCAAAGGAATGGACTCTTCTCACCTCCATGAATCTGCCAAGCCCTCACATGACCCCCAAAACCACCCATGCTCCTCTCCATGACCACGCCAGTGAGAGCTGCTCTCCAACTACAGTTGAGCCCATTTGGGCATTCTCTCCTCTCTCATTCCCTCTTCTATTTAAGCACACTAACACCTTCCTCAACCTCCCTTTGACGTTCCTTGATCTTCAATTCACCTGGAGAAAGCACTACTCACCCCCGAGTCTGAGCTCTTCCTCTCAGCCTGCCCACTGCTGCCGAGCTACTGGGCCAGGCTCCTCCTAGCCTACTCATCCCCAATTGACCCTCCACTGAGCCCTGAGGGACCACTAGTCACCTCGACGATACCTCAAGGCCAAGCTCTATTGCCTACTACTCCTGCTCTCTCCTCCCTTCACTGCAAGATGTACTTCTCTCCGGTCACCTAGTCGAATCGCCATCCCCACGGGAGCCACGACCTGACAACAGACCGTCCAACTGCGGAGGACCTCCACGAAGCTCATCCACCCTTCGCCCACACGCGAAGGAGCCTCCACACGGAGTTCAACCCCTACCTACAGTAAGCATCAGATAATCCACCTCAAATTTGTTCTATTTTTACGCACATAAGATCTCGACCGTTGGATCTGAGCATCCAATGATCCACACCCTTTCTAGATTTTGTTTATTAACTCAAAATTCAGTAAATGACCTAATTTTGGGAAATTCATTATAAATAGTAGGAATGTCAGAAAAATACAAATAAGTAGTCCATTTTGATCAAAACAATGCGAGGATCATGAATCAGACATCTATTGACCCTAAATCTGAATCCAATAAATGATCTTGACCAAATAATTTTATATCTTGTTTAATTATTTAGAATATACTCGAACCTGTTTAAATCACCAAAAACCTATAGTCATCATCTTTTTGCATCTAGCTAATCATGGAATGATCAAATCAAAATTTTATGACTCAATTATCAATCAAATCTAATTATCACTCTTTTCCCTATCAAAATGTGCAGAATTAGTCAACATGATCTAAAGACCATGATTTTGACCTTATAACCCTACTCTGATGTGACACTATTAATCTTGGACTCAAATCCACACTCTAAGACTCATACTCTACTCTCATGACTCTAACCAAGAAAAAGGGCCTTTTATATTCTTTTATAAATAAATGATGTATTTTTCAGTATATCTAATTAGTACCAAATCCCTTATAATTTTAGGAAATCAAAGATACCAGTGAGGAGCATCTCTGGACTCCCTAGTTCTGAGTAGAAGGCATGCCATTACCTCTTGTTGACTAACTATATTTAATGCTTGAGAACTATGAGTAGTAGAACAATTGGCATAAGATATTGAATGAAATGAATGTAACTTGTATGATGCTTGAATACATTGCTATATGTATGGTTTTGATGCTTTGACTGAATTGCTATATGTATACTTTGAACACCTGCAAATATAATATAGATGTTCCATAATAAGATAGCTCATAAACTACTTCGTGGAAGAGAACATGCATAATGATCACAAACTACTTGGTGGTAGATCATGTGATGTTTGTATAATGATCACAAACTCCTTGGGAGTAGATCATAATGCCTGAAGACATCAAAGCCTTGGTGGAAGATGAACGAGATGTATGATGGAAAATATGCTTAAAAGATATATGTTCACATATGATAATAAACTCTTGCTTAGTATTGATATATATTTCTTATTAATGCCAAGTTTACTTTTATCTTTATTGTCGAGTATGAAAAGAGGTAAATTAATGACACGTAGGTGTACTCAGTACAATATATTATATATTGTGCTGACGTGTACCACTTACAAATGTTTTATAGGTACCTTTTGCTTGTGATGCTTATGATGATGAAGATGATATTGCACTCTGTTGGTATGTATGCCTTGAGAGCCAATCATGGGATTATTGGTGGGATACATTAAGATTGATTTGATAAACATCAAAGGCAAGCTTCCAATTCTTTCTAGTTTAGTCAAATGAGATAGTGATAGAACAGATTGAATGTCTAGAGAATGACAGTACTCAATGATGTATGCCTTCAGGTTAAGTACCTGAACGATGAGATCATACGGATGCTAAGAGTTTGTACATTCTTGTTATGTCCCTAGTCGGATGTCATTGTGGAAGGTAGATAGACAACAATGACACACAAGACTAGATTGTGGTGTTGGTTGATGACAGAATCTCATTAGTCATGATATAGAGATATCAAACCAACCACATAGGTACTTGTTAGAGAACAAGTGTACCGGGAAGACCCACCATGAGTTTGACACATGGAACCATGACATGGTAGTCACAATCAGTACTCACAGTGATGGTGGTGAGTGTGATTCTTTGACCTAAAATCACTACACTCAACACATGTCGTTGGGCATAGTTTGACATCATCAAACGCAGTCCTGAAACATGGGTTGTTATAAAGGTGATGATTGAGTGACTTTGACACATGGGGCTTTTGAGGGGTGAGTGATAGATATGGGATTTGTCCCTCCTAAGGGAGTTTGATATCCATGGCCACTTGATGAGTAGGATTGAGAAAGGCGTGCACGCATGTGTGAATCAGTATGTGATATTGATGTCATACATATCTCTTCCAATCTACTCTGAGATCAAGAAAGTGAATGAACGTTGACAGGATGACTGTTCCATGCCTCGAGTTCATTCGGGATATTAGTGACAAAGGAATTATACATTCACTGTAACACCATTCTTGGATTGTAGGATTGAAAGTTGTTCTCCAACTTTCTATTTCACTTGGGTAGTACTGATGTGTGACTAGGCACCACTCTTTGCTTGTGAAGTCATAAGTGTTGTGGACTTTCACTACCAACGTGAAATGGACCTGCAGGGTCACACACATAGGATTTAACCTGGAAGAGGAGTTTTTTCTACAAACAATGTTTAGATTGATCACTAAATGAGTTTAGTAGTTCAATTAAACACTCAATTAATTGATAGCTCAATGTCATAATGTTCAAGGTGTTGGACACATTGATTGGAGTATCAAATTGATTGAAACTGCAACTGACTAATTCTGCACAATCTGCACTCCCAACCGATCGACTCATGTGATGAACCGATCGGCTGAGCTTGGTGAACCGATCGGCTCAGATGGTGAGTCGATCGGCTCATGGATAGGGTGAAACGGTTGGTTCAAGTGTTGAAATGATCGGTTCAACTGGTGCAACTGAGAAAGTTGGGAAAGTCAGGTTGGTGAGAAATTTCCTTTCGTTTCACTTGCCCAATTTGATTGGAACAAGGATTGGTATTTGATACCAATTAGAAATAAAAGAGGAAAAGTCAATCGAGAACTGACCAGGACCACGAACCGACCGGTTTAGTAGTGAACCGACCTTTTCATGGGTCCCAACTGATTGGTTGAGGTGTCAACCGACTGGCTCAGGTCCCCAACCGAATGTTTTAGAAATGAAACGATCGGTTCAGGTTGTGAGTTGGTTGTTTTGTGGAAAATCTTGAACCCTTCTACTCTTGCTTTAGTCCCATATTGCCCGGGATAGAGAACCCTGTCCCATGACCCTTCTATATATAGGGGTATTGGGGGCTTCTCAAAGTACAACACAGTGCAACCAGTTGCTCTGTAAAGTTGTCGTTCTCTCTGGTTTTGGTAACCCAGAGAGCCCGAGCAAGTGCTACCCGATAAGGGAGGCACAACAAGGGAAAGACAACTACAGAAAGCGACTGGTGGCAAGAGAGTGTGTCGGTGACTAGTACGCCGACAGGAGGGTGCGACTCCTTCCAATTCCTTATGGGATAAGGAGATTGGAGTTCTAAGTGGTCTGTGTGGACTACTTCAGAGGTGGGAGATTTCTGCCGCTCGGAGGACAGCTATCAATCCTGATAGTCCCGGTGAGACCAGCAGTCGTCAGTCCCGGTGCGACTAGGAGCTGCATAGACACCGTCCAAGACCGGAGGTGAAGACCGTGCAAGCCGCGAGGTATTGTCGCAGAGCAAGCTTCGGGACAAGGTATGATTCCACAAACCATCCTTTCTATTATACAGATGTTGACGCGTTTCCTTGTTCTGGGTTTGGGGAGGAGAAAATTTTTGTTTCTGCTGCCTTCTCTGCCTCCCCTAAAACCCAACAGTGGTATCAGAGCCACGCCAACTGCTCTATACTTTAGGATTATCAATATGATCGATTTTGGTTTGTCGCCTTTATTTATTACATACGATGCGAATAAAATTGGCTGTATGCATGTCCAATCCTAAATCCACAAATCCCAATATACATATATGATATGTAATATGAATGCACTCGATACGCGTCGCCCTTAAATGAGTTTTATGGTGGATGTATAGCGTGGTTATGGCCAATAAATCCTATCTGTCTATAATTGTATGTGGTTGCTTGCATCTCGGTCTGCGCAACGATCTTCCTTCTCCTATTTCTGATGTAACTCGAAATAATTCGAGATTTCTTTCCTACCTTTGCTCCCCTTGAATGTAACTCGAGGTTTCTCTTTTTACAATGTAAAATAGGATAGAATTTTATTTCCTGTTATGTCAAAGAACGGAGGACATCCTGACGACAGCTGAGACGATCAGTTCAAGGAGTGGACCGATCGGTTGACATTCGAGATGATCGATTCAAGGATTGAGCCGATCGGTTGATGAACGGTTCGAGGAGTGAGACAAGCGGGTGGCGGACATGATGAGATGCACGATGACCAAGCGAACCGATCGGTTGGAGGAGCCAACCGATCGGATGGTGGCACCCAGCCGACTGGCCTGATGGTGAGCCGATCAGTCATGTGATGAGTTGATCAAACCCAGAAAGGAAAAGCACAGAGTTCATCTTGTACATGTTTCATGTGATGTAGACCTAGATGATCGTAATTCCTCTTGGCTCGAGGGATCACATTAGGATGGTCATAATCATCACTTTTATCATTTTGCATGTTTTCTGTGGGATATAGCATGTATATGATACGTACTATGTATTGTGGTGATTGGATATGTATATGTATATAAAACCAAATCCTTCATTAAATATTAAGTTTTAGATGCCTTCCAAATGCGACACACGTGAAAAGCTTGATCGACCAAGTGTGGGCACGCCCTAGCGTGGTGCACCGTCTATCTCATGGAAGCGTGAAGGATGGATATGTGGGTCTGCCCTAGCAAGGTGCATATTCATTGTGTTTGCTTTGGGTCGGACTTAACAATGTGATCTAGATGGGATCTAGTACCTTGAGGCATGGAGATGATCATGGCAACGAGTTGCATATGACATCTTATCAAGAGTTGCATATGATGCAATTGTCAAGAGTTGCCTACCTGAGAGATCTAAGTTGTGGGTGATAGCCCTAGCTGGTCCATGACTTAGAGGATTTCAGGATCTTGCCCACTAGAAGGTTGTACGCTGCAATCTTCTGAATTGATGGTGAGGGCTATCAATTTGAAGTAAAATAGTGGGAGTGATAATTAATTAAAGGCCTAATTATATCGTCAACTTTTCAAATCAATCAAATAAGTCAAAAATGAGATTTTGGACTAAAAATTGCATATTTCCTTTTGTAGCACAAATGACAACAAACAACAATCACTTTTCTTTGCGATCGGTCCTTGAAAAGGATAGGCTAAATGGGACAAACTTCCATGACTGGTATAGAACATTGAGAATTGTTCTCACTCAAGAGTGAAAGCTCTATGTCCTAGATACTCCAATTCTAGAGGAACCTGCTCCTAATGCACCAAAGGAAGGAAGGGATGCTTACAAGAAGCATTCTGATGATGCCATTGATGCAAAGTGCTTGATGTTGTGCTCTATGAACCATGAGTTGCAGAGACAACATGAGAACATGGGTGTCATTGAGATGATTTAGCATCTCAGGAACATGTATGAAGATCAAGCACAGTAAGAGAGATACAATGTCTCAAGGGCACTGTTCAAGTGCGTCATGACAGAAGGAGATCTAGTTGGTCCTCACATACTCAAGATGATTGGGTATGTGGAGAACCTGATAAGACTAGGATTTCCACTGAGCCAAGAGTTGGCTACTGACATGATACTGCAATCGTTGCCAGAATCCTACAGTCAGTTTGTGATGAACTGCAACATGAACAACTTTGATAGGCCACTGTCAGAGTTGTTGGGCATGTTGAGGAAAGCCGAGACACAGATGAAGAAAGACAAGCCTAAGTCTGTGATGGTGATCACGAGCAAGAAAGGCAAGTCCAAGCGAAAGGGCAAGGGCAAAGCTAAGAAAGGTTCTGATGCTAGCCAGGAGCAAAATCGTCTTCAGCTCTCAAGGCCAAGGGAGGCGTGACCAAGAAAGGCAATTGCGACCATTGTCAAAAGCCAGGACATTGGAAAAGGAATTTTCCTCTCTGTTTGGAAGAACAAAAGAAGAAGGAGGCAACAAATGTCTCTACTTAAAGGTGTCATGAAAGTAAACTTTTAACACTTTTGAGGTATATGATACCAACATGTAAAGTGTAAAGCACTCAATAAATGGGGCAAGTGTTGCCGCCATAGATAGGAGTACTTTAGTTTATTTTCAGCCTAAAAGGAATGTAATACATTTATGAACTGCTATTTCATATTTGCCAATAGATAGAAACACTTTATTTTTGCATATTGTATGACAATGATAGCAATCAATAAAGAGATGTTTCAATTTCTAAAGATATGATCTTTGTGGCAATGCCTTGTTTATCTTGTGGTATTTGATATGCATAAGATAAAATGATACCTAAAAGTTATAGATAACTCAAACAATCAAATTAGCATCAATCATGAGAAATTCATTTCTAGTTTCCATGTGATGGATAAATCTAGACTCTTTTGGTTAGAGAACCAGTAAGAGACATGAATATCTTGGACATGATTAATCAATCTTCACTAATGGTAGTGGGAGAATGATTGTCTGATTAGGTATGATACATGTGATGTATTTACATACCTATTGGAACAAATGTTAATACTTCAAATGGTATTTAGAGAAATACCAATATGAATATCTTGAAGTGTTCAAGATTATCATAGATGAAGTGCAAATTTGGTAAAGTGTTAATTCTTGATGAGATCAATGAATGAAATACTTGGACCAAATGTTTGAGATCCTTATGAGTGATTATGATAGTGTATCATAGTGAACTCATGATTAAGGCATGGTGATGTCTAAATCAAGAAGGAATCATACTCTAAGGAGTTAGAGAATGATTATCAAATAACTGAATTCTTCTTAATAAAAGAATACACTTCACTAATAAAAGAAATTAAGAATCACAAAGGTTGTGAGTTCTTATATCCTAAACAGATACACCGCAATTATCTATGTGATGAGTTATTCATGTGATGAGTCAACTATCCAGATGAATATGAGGAACCAAATCTTGAGTTATGGTTTATGACCATTACATCCTAATGACTTCCATGTGAACCATAAGGTATGACCTTGATGGTAGCACCCATTGGAATAAAATCCATAAGTGCAAATAAGTCTTTAGTGTTAAGACACATGGATAAAATTTTGAGAAGGATGATGCTTGTTGATTGCAACTTAATGACTAAGACATTTGGCATATGGATACTAAAACTGCATTCCTATGAGGAATAAAACAAGGATGTGTATGTGACACAACCTATAAGGTTTATGAATCCACTAATACAAATGAAGTCTATAAGTTACAATGGACTAATCAATGTGATTGATTGAGTACAAGCAACTCGAAATTGGATCTTTAATTTGATGATATAGTCAAAGGGTTTGATTGATATGTCAAAGATAAAGAAGGGATATGTGATTTAGTGGGAGCGTATTCACGTTCCACATGTTGATGTGAAATGGAAATGTTCTAGAATGGAAATCCAAAAGTGGAAATTATCTTTAAGGAAGATTGAGATTTTTCCTATGTGATAGGAATAGAGATCTATAAAGATAGTTCTCGAAAAACCTCTTGACCTAAAAGAGGAGAAAACATACATTGGCAATCCGTACTGAAGGGTTCAGTATGCACAGATTCAGTGGGAGAAAACTTGTCCATGTTACATGGAGTTAGTATCCCAAGGCTAAGTGTCCAATTCTTATGAAGAATGGGAACACTAAGAATAGATATGGATCTATCATGTATGTAATCATCCCATTATCTTGCATGTATCGACATGGCAAGAACAAAATGCATTCATCATCTTGTATGTATGACATGACAATATGATGTGCTCATCTTGATAAATCGTATGTGGGACATGACGAGTGGATGTCTGTCTACTTCCAGTAAGGGTTACTGGAATACCATGAGAACTTGATAAGTACTTGAGAATTACTAGTTCTATGGAGATAAGGAAGAGTTCAATGTAAAGAGTTACATTGATGCGAACTTTCGAAAGGATAGAAAATTAATCGCAAAATATATATAGGATATATAAAAGTGAAAGTTTGTTGATAATTGGAAGTGTTCCAATAAAATCATTTAAAAGGGAATGTCGAGTATCCGTGTGTTAGAGAACAACAGTGGATACTATATGGATCTGGAAGTTCATGAGATAAACTTATAGATATTCCGCTCATTGATGACAAGTATGGAATCCTTGATCATGCAATATGGCTAAAGGTTAGCAAAGGAATACTAGATCGCATATTATGGCAACTCCATCTCATACATTTGACGTACAGCGAAGAGATGTGAGACATGCAATTTATACTGACTTTGGCAAGGTGTTGCCATAACTCACTATATTAGCACTAGAGCACAGTAACATGTGGGACATGTTTGAAGATCACTATGAATATGATTCAAGGGTGATTGGCTCACAGTGCAAGTGGGAGTCTGTTGGTATGTATGCCCTGAGAGCCAATCATGGGATGATTGGTGGGATACATTAAGATTGATTTGATAAACATCAAAGGCAAGCTTCAAATTCTTTCTGGATCAGTCATATGAGATAGTGATAGAACAGATTGAATGTCTAGAGAATGACAGTACTCAATGACGTATGCCTTTAGGTTAAGGACCTAAACGATGAGATCATACAGATGCTAAGAGTTTGTACATTCTTGTTATGTCCCTAGTCGGATGACATTGTGGAAGGTAGATAGACAGCAATGACACACAAGACTATATTGTGGTGTTAGTTGATGATAGAATCTCATTAGTCATGATATAGAGATATCAAACTAAACACATAGGTACTTGTTAAAGAACAAGTGTACCAGGCAGACCCACCGTGAGTTTGACACATGGAACCATGACATGGTAGTCACAGTTAGTACTCACAATGATGGTGGTGAGTGTGATTGTTTGACCTGAAATCACTACACTCAACACATGTCGTTGGGCACACTTTGACATCATCAAACGTAGTCCTGAAACATGGGTTGCTATAAAGGTGATGATTGGGTGGCTTTGACACATGGGGCTTTTGAGGGGTGAGTGATAAATATGGGATTTGTCCCTCCTGAGGGAGTTTGATATCCATGGCCACTTGATGAGTAGGATTGAGAAAGGCATGCACGCATGTGTGAATCAGTATGTGATATTGATGTCATACATATCTCTTCCAATCTACTCTGAGATCAAGAAAGTGAATGAACGTTGACAGGATGACTGTTCCATGCCTCGAGTTCATTCGGGATATCAGTGACAAAGGAATTATACATTCACTGTAACACCATTCACGGATTGTAGGATTGAAAGTTGTTCTCCAAATTTCTATTTCACTTGGGTAGCACTGATGTGTGACTAGGCACCGCTCTTTGCTTGTGAAGTCATAAGTGTTATGGACTTTCACTGCCAACGTGAAATGGACCTGTAGGGTCATACACATAGGATTTAACCTGGAAGAGGAGTTTTGTCCACAAACAATGTTTAGATTGATTACTAAAGGAGTTAAGTAGTTCAATTAAACACTCAACTAATTGATAGCTCAATGTCATAATGTTCAAGGTGTTGGGCACATTGATTGGAGTATTAGATTGATTGAAACTGCAACTGACTGATTCTACACAATCTGCACTCCCAACCGATTGGCTCATGTGATGAACTGATCAGCTGAGCTTGGTGAACCGATCGGCTCATATGGTGAGTCGATCGACTCATGGACAGGGTGAAACGATTGCTTCAAGTGTTGAAATGATCGGTTCAGCTGGTGCAACTGAGCAAGTTGGGAAAGTCAGGTTAGTGAGAAATTTCCTTTCGTTTCACTTGCCCAATTTGATTGGAACAAGGATTGGTATTTGATACCAATTAGAAACAAAAGAGGAAAAGTCAATCAGGAACTAACCAGGACCACGAACCGACCAGTTCAGTAGTGAACCGACCATTTCATGGGTCCCAACTGATCGGTTGAGGTGTCAACCGACCGGCTCAGGTCCCCAATCGACCGTTTAAGAAATGAAACGATCGGTTCAGGTTGTGAGTTGGTTGTTTTTGTGGAAAATCCCGAACCCTTCTACTCCTGCTTTAGTGCCATATTTCCCGGGATAGAGAACCATGTCCCATGACCCTCCTATATATAGGGGTATTGGAGGCTTCTCAAAGTACAGCACAGTGCAACCAGTTGCTATGTAAAGTTGTCATTCTCTCTGGTTTTGGTAACCAAGAGAGCCCGAGCAAGTGCTACTCAATAAGGGAGGCACTGTAAGGGAAAGACAATTGCAGAAAGGGACTGGTGGCAGGAGAGTGTGTCGGTGACTAGTACGCCGATAGGAGGGTGCGACTCCTTCCAATTCCTTGTGGGACAAGGATATTGGAGTTCTAGGTGGTCTGTGTGGACTACTTTAGAGGCGGGAGATTTCTGCCGCTCGGAGGACAGATGTCAATCCTGACAGTCCCGGTGAGACCAGGAGTCGTCAGTCCCAGTGCAACCAGGAGCTGCACAGACACCGTCCAAGACCGGAGGTGAAGACCGTGCAAGCTGTGAGGTATTGTCGCCGAGCAAGCCTTAAGACAAGGTATGATTCCACAAACCATCCTTTCCTATTGTATAGACGTTGACGCGTTTCCTTGTTTGGGTTTGGGGAGGAGAAAATTTTTGTTTCTGCTGCCTTCTCTGCCTCCCCTAAAACCCAACAATGTTGGCTCGACAAAATCAGATCTATCATGAAGATGCTAAAGTTATATGGGACTCTTAGTTTATGTTCTTTTTTTCTGCAAGTAGTTTCTCATGTATTAAGTTTTCTTCTGTAGAACTCCTATGCCTTCGGGCCGCTATGTAATCAACTTTTGGTCTATGTATGGAAGCTTTTTTTATCCGGTGCATTTATATATTCATGTGTTTGATCCACTCAGGGATGGGCAACTTTAAATCTATTGTACACCTTACGTTGGTGCCTGAGGTGTAGAGTGGAGTTAGGTTGTTGACATGTGACATAACTTCTTAGCTAGTGGAAGGATAAGAAGCACATGGACTAGGGAGGAAAGAAAAAGATTGTTTGCTATGGTCAAAAATTATGTTTGGGATGATCCTCATCTTTTCAATTATTGCCCCGACCAACTTATTCGGAGATGTGTTTCAGAGATGAAGCAGCAAGAAATTCTATCTATGTGCAATTCTAGAGTTTGTGGAGGTCATTTTGGTGGGTAATGCACGACTACCAAGATTCTGCAAAGTGGATTCTATTGGCCCTCCTTTTTAAAGACTCTCATGAATTTGCAAGTGTTGTTTGAAGTGCCAAAAGGTAGGCACTATCACAAAGATAGACATGATGCATCTATCACCCATTCTTGTGGTGGAGGTGTTTGATGTTTGGGGGATTGACTTCATGGGTCCTTTTCCTCCCTCCTTCGGAGATCTCTACATTTTGGTTGTCGTTGATTACATGTCAAAGTGGATTGGGATTGTTGCAACTAGAACAAATAATCACAAAGTGGTGTGTGACTTTGTGAAATCAAACATCTTTAGCATGTTTGGTATTCCAAGAGCAATGATTAGTGATGGGGGAAGTCACTTCATCCATCGCACTTTTGAAGCTTGCTTAAGAAACATGGAGTATATCATCGTGTGGCTACTCCTTACCCCCCCCCACCAAACAAGTGGTCAAGTTGAGTTAGCCAATTGGGAGATAAAGCTCATTCTAGAAAAGGCGGTGAGACCGGACTGTAAGGATTGGTCATTACATCTCAATGAGGCTTTATGGGCTTATAGGACTACATACAAAGCCCCGATTGGGACCACACCATTCAAGCTGGTTTATGGGAAAAGCTGCCATTTTTCGGTTGAGATGCAACACAAGGCGTTATGGGCTTTGAAGGTCATGGACTTTGATGAAGAGAATGCCAAGATGATGAGAAAGTTTCAGTTGAATGAATTTGAGGAGATGCAACATGAAGCTTATTAAATGTCCAAGTGCTACAAAGAGAGAACAATGTTTCTTCATGATAAGATGGTCAAGAAGAAAGACTTTGAGTCTGGAAAATGGGTATGGTTGTATAACTCAAGGATGGATTTCTTTCCCAGAAAATTCCAATCTAGATGGGAAGGGCCTTATCTAATAAAAAAGGTGTATCCATCTGGAGTTGTGTTGATTTGTGAGAAAGGAGCTAAAGAATTTACCATGAATGGTCAAAGGCTGAAATCAGTTGTGGAAGTAGGTTCAAACAAAGCCAATCAAAGTTTTGATATTGTGTTGCTAGTGGAGGAACATCAGAATATTGATGAGGAGATGTGCTTGAATGCACATGAGAGAGACATTTACTTCAAAGATTCTTTGGCAATCCCACAAGGATGACTGAAGTCAAGAATCAATAAGCCTGGCTCAAGGCAGAAAATTTAGCGGTAGTGGGAGGCAACCCACATAGGTTTGCGAACTTTTTCACCCAACCTTCTCTTTTTGATACTTTTACTTTGTTTTCACACTATTCTAAGAATACACAGATGCACACTTGTGCTTGATAGTTTGTTTTAGTTTTGATGATTTTTCAGGTGAGATAGGTGAAAGTTGAAAGAGGAGGCAAATTTTGGTGCAAAATGATTGATATAACATCAAGTGGGTTGATTAAAATGATTGGAGAATGAATGATAGAATGATTTGATGATTTTTGAAGATTTTTGAACTTGAAGGACCCAGCACGACCGTGCTGCCATTGAACAGTTGTGCTGGATTAGTGCATTTCAACAGGGAAATTTGTGAGTTTTGGGCACGTGCAGCAGGACCATAGTGGCACATCACCACCAAAGTTGTGCTTGCCAGGGCCCAGTACTTAAAGTACTCAATTTTTCCCGACCTAGAACAACTCGAAATTCATTTTTTCGAATAGAGCACGGTCGTTCCGCACGAGTGGCGACTAGGGAAACCTCCATTCACCCCCAAATCACCTCGTCTTGCTCCCAAACTCTGGATTTGAGTTCCCCTTGGTCCCCATACATCTTCCCTAACCTTGAGTTTCATTTTCCACCCTCCATCACCATCTATTTCTCCATCTCCAAGGAGAATTTGCCCCTACAGCCTGAAAGCACGTTTGGTGTTGTTCTTGCTCATTTTTCACCAAAGATCTTGGCAAAAATGAAGAGCACAGGAAAGGCAATCAGGAAGGGAGTAGAGAAGACGATGTACATCCTCACCAGAGGCAAAAGCCACTCCAAGTGGGCCTCCAATTTGTCATAGTAGTCCCACAGTGCATCATTGTTGTCAAATTCGATTATGCAATCGTTGCGACAGTCGGCATTGATGAGTGCATCACACCAATGCTCCTCCTCCAACGACCATACATCAGACCCTAGCTATAGCAACCCTAATGAAGAAGAGGAGGATGAAGAAGAAGACTTGGATAATATTGTCGATTCGATGGACATCAACGCACCGGTTTGAGAGAGGAGGGCCAAGAAGTCCACTGATGGATCATCTTCACGACCGCCACGTTCAACTCTGGCTAGACGATCCACGTCATTAGCACAACCACACACCACTCAACATCTTATTAGGCTCTGATTGGTGATTGAGGAAGAGGCTGAGGACACACTGGTCTGGATGGTGCCCTTAAACTTGGAAATGAGTTCAGGGTCACACACATACGAGGAGGAGGTAGATGACATAAAGAGCGAGGAGATGGAAGATGAGTCAGTGAATTTTTTGTCCAAACTAGGGGAGGACAGGATGAAGTGGGTTGGGAAGCAACCCAAAGAGAGTGCTTATGGGAGAGGTACAACAAGTAAAGTGTTCTCAAGACCCCTCCACCTGAGTGTTTGACAAGGAGGGTGATTCCAAGTAGGTATGCATGTATGACAACCATGCAGGCACTAGCGATCCATTACACGTTCAAATCTTGTTTGGAACTTTCTGTGCTCTACAAGATTTTAATGGAGGTTGAAGAAACCTATTTGGAGTTGACTCATGAGTTCTTTATAACTTTGGAAAAGTTATAGTTCCAAGGTGAAGAAGCAATTAGGTTCAAGCTGAATGACTCAACACATGTGTTAAAAGTTTCCCAAATCAATGCTATTTTTGCCCCCAATTTAAAAATGGCAAAGAATTTCAATGAGGGAAGGCCTGACAAGAATGGGAAGGCAGATTACCCCAATATGTGGAAGAATTTTATTGGTCAAGTAACTTTTTCTATAGGAAAATTGAAGGCCAGCATGATTTGCAATCTCTTCATGAGTTATCTACATAAGATCCTAGCAAACCCCCAATGGGGGTAGGATTTTCGGGGAGGACTGTCTGGCTACCAGGAGACATACTTGCCTCCATAGGCGGACTACTATGGCCACTATTACCAACATCCACCTCCGCATTTAGACCCACCACAAGACCCCACATGGCCAGAGAAGTGATTTCTACCCTATCATTCCTAAGTTTTAGTTTCATGCTGAGGACAACATGATTCAAGAGTTTGGGGTGGTAGGGCAGTATGCCCTCTTTCTTAGCTTTATTTTGTTGATGTTTGTCTCACCTGATCCCTATTTAGTTGTTGATTTCTCTTTTTAGTATAGATTTTCTTTTGCTTGCATCCATACATACATGTAGTTCAATTTCATGCATTTTTGTGTAATTTTTCAAAATTTTTGCTTTTCATACATGAATTGCATTCTCATGTATATTTTGGTAATTTTTGTGTTTTTAAGTAGGATTTGCTTCTTTATGTTTTAATTTCTGTAAAGTTAGGTTTAGATGTGAGAGAAGGTAAATTTGCACCATTTTGGCCAATTTTGCCCAAACTTGAATATTCTTGCCTAAAAGCATGTTTTGACTTAATCTCCACTGGTTGAAATGAAAATTTGGGTCTTTGAAAAATGCATGCCATTTTCTTATATTTTACTGCTATATGGTCTTAATTGTTGACTTTTTACATGTGCACCACTTCTCTCAAGTTTGTGTATGTTTCGGTTGAATTGTGAATTGAGCAAGCTATAAACGCTTAGAGCCTATGGAATCACTTGATATAAATGTGAATCTCATGTTGTTCAATCTTGTGGTGTGATATCATTTGATGAAGTGTTGGATTAGTTTTCATGTAAGGAATGTTATGTTTAGGACTACACAAATGGCCCCCATTTGACCCAACTCTTCTCTCCCCATCTTCATACCCCTCTTCCTCATGAAAGGAAGCCTTAGAGCACATATTCAGCCTTGGCCACCT
This sequence comes from Alisma plantago-aquatica, assembly GCA_963693085.1. NCBI lineage: Eukaryota > Viridiplantae > Streptophyta > Magnoliopsida > Alismatales > Alismataceae > Alisma > Alisma plantago-aquatica. The sequence goes on from OY856409.1 coordinate 1,280,638,059, forward strand.
CCAACAGTTTGGGGTGGCCATATCTACATCTCCCCACTTCACTCTATCCACCATATGCCCTATCTACACCATGGGAAAAAGAAAAGAAAAAAAAGAAAAAGCAAAAAGCAAAAATAAAATAAAAATATGCCCTTGTTTAAGAGCATATAAATAAAGAAAAGACGAGTGTGTAAAAGGCACTCCAAAATCTTACCACAATCCTTTCTTCCATTTTCATACCTATTGATCTAGAAAACATCACCCTTTCTACAGCCATGTGGGTCATTTGAGGTGGTTTGAGGCATAAGATTGAATGCATGAAAGTGAAACAACACTCCTAGTCATCTTTGATTAATGTGAACATGAAACAATTTACTCATAATGATATGAAGGACATATGGAAATCTTGTGTATTCTATGCTTTATATTTGAAGTTTGTATGATCAATGCTCTTTTCATGATTGGTATGTGAAATAGGAGAGGAGAGAGGTGGAACACATGTTCTTAGTCACTTTCAAGACCATTTATTCAATAATCATCTATTGCTATGCATTTTTCATTCTTGTTTATTGAAAGAAAACTGAAGAGAGAGATTAAGTTGGAGCATACTTGAGGACAAGTATGTTTTAAGTTTGGAGTGGTGATGCAGACCTATTTTAGGGCTCCGTCTTGTGCCATTTTTTACTTTATTCACATCTAAACATAGTAGAATGCAAGTCAAATTCCCCAATATGAGTATTATTGTCAAATGCACTTATGGATGCCCTTTGCATAATTTTTAGGTACTTGGACCATGCTTTGGATGGGTGAGAGAGAAGGAAGGAGTTATGTGGTTCCTCCACTCATGGAGGGGTCCAAGAAGGCACCAAAGCTCCCTCAACCTACCCCTAATGGCCAAGATTCAACAACAAGCAAAGAAGTCCATTGATCATGAAGATTGAAGATAATTTTTCTGCTGAAGACCTCTGCATGACCGTGGTGCCAAGGAATAGTCGTGTTGGATAATGCACAAGTTAAAGGGAAATATAAGAAAATTGCAATCTATAGCAACTTAGCCACCATGGTCGTTCTATCCATCACGGTCGTGCCATGAAACCCCAAAATGGTCGTGCCACCCAACACAACCGTGCTAGCTGAAGATAGAACGAGCATGCTAAAGGGAATGACCTCCCCTCCAACTCCACCACCATAGTCGTGCTACCCAGCACGACCATTCTATCTAGTCTGCACCACGGTCGTGCTTCCCAGCACAGCCATGCTACCAGCCTCCATTTCACCACTTCAACCTGTGATTTTTCTACTTTCTTAGAATGATTGTTGCTACTTCTACCCATTGCATCTGTGATGCCCAGCGTGCCTATGCTACCACCTCAACCCTACCATTTCTGCATTATTTTTCCAACAATGCCCCTACTTACCCTAGTGCTTCCACCACCACATATATATACATGGGTGGTGGCCACAACACTAGGTTAGATGCCATTACTCCTCTCCACCCACTCTTGAGCATTCATTGCAATCCCTTTACATATATGCTCTCCACCCACCATTTCCACCTAATTTCCACCATACAAACCTAGTTTTCTAGGTTTTCTACCATAACCCCCTCCATTTTTTTAAAATTGGCAATTCATTCATCCCATCGCCTGGGTTTGAACACATGACCTCTCGGTCTTACATCATCACTTTTACCACTGGGGTGCCACTTCATTGGCTAACCCCCTCCATTTCCATGCCAATCATCCATATTAGAGGAAGGAGGTCACCCTACAACAGCTAGGAGGTGAAGAAGGAAGATCTACTTCATTCTCCATGGAGTCCTATCCCCTTCTTCCCCTTTATTTTGCCTTTTCTTTGATTATGACTCGCTAAGCCCCTAGTGGTGGGCTGTTTGGGGGTAAAAATATGACATTGATACCATGTTGGGGGAGAATAATTTGTAATGAACATAATTTCATCCTATGATGATTGCCTTTGCTTCTATATTATTTCCCATTATCTTGAATGTGGTTTTTTCTCTTAAACATAAATTGCTTTCTTTGTGATGTTTGATGACACTTAGCTTCTAGGAGGAATTGGAATGTATGTAGTAATCTTAGGATTGTCTCCTAGGTCCAATTAGGGGATCCTTGGCTAGCTCCCTTTGTTCCTACATACATATCGCTCCTTCTACACGTGAGTGTGAGATCAAAGTAGCTAGTGTAAGTGTGATTAGTGAAATTTCCTAGAGCTTTCTAAAGTCTAGATGGCTAGTAGCATGAGGTGAAAAACCCTCATCTCTACTCCCATTCCTACCCTTGTCTCTCAATTGCCCTAATACCACTTACCCTAGAAACATGGACTTGACAAGTCCTACTAGAATTACACCTAACCCTAGTTCTCCAACTAGTAGTATAGGGTACATTCTAATAGCACTTGCCTTGTTGTTTGGTTTTGTAATCTAGATTGAATTGTGATAGTTGCATGCCATGTTGACCCCCCCAACTGATATCAAATCACATTCCCAAATGACCCACCAACCTAATCCATTACTTGAAACCCACTTTAGCCTTTTTGCTTATTAATGCTAGTTTAGCTTAATTGCCTTTGTTTATTCTAGCTAGTTTCTTAGTCTTATTAATTAGGGTTAACCTAGATCCTTGCTTTCTCTAGTGTTTAGTTTATTTCTTAGTTTCTAATTTCCTTGTTAGAGTAGTGTAGATCATATTTCTCTTGTTTAGTTGGTTTCTTAATATAGCCTCTTAGACCTAACTTGCTTAGGATAATATAGTTTTTGGTAAACTAGTTTTCATATTGTCTTTACTTGCATGTTTGCTTAGTGTAATCAAACCAAACCCACTTTGAAACCCTTCAACCCTAGTCTCTGCTTTAGGAATGTAGCCAACACCAACTAAGCTCAAATGCCCCCTCTATCCCTATGGTTCGACCCCCTTTGGTTGCCTCTCATCTATGCTATAACAAGACCCCGTGCGCTTATAGGAGCATATTTTAATGTTGTGAGTGAACCTAGTTTGGGGAACCTTATAAATTTGAAAGACCATGTGTGCGTGAAAAACTACACCAAGGATCATGTCACAATGTCTTTCTAGTTCATTTCCTAATACAGCCAAAGGATATGATTCTGTTTGGGAAGTTTTTGACCATCTTACCAAGGCAAGACACTTTGTTCTAATCAAAACTATTGTTTAGAGGAGAAGTTAGTTTAGATGTACATTGATCAGATAATCTCTCTACATGGTATACCATCCACTTTCCTACCAGAAAGAGAACCACAATTTGCAAGTAGGTTTTGGGATTGTCTTCATGAAGCATCAGGTATGTAATTGAAGTTATGTGAAGTGCTTCACCCATAGAAAGATGACTAGTTATAAAGAATGATCCATACTCTTGAAGATCTTTTGAGATATTATGTGCTTTAGTTTCTTGGCAGATAGGATATACAACTCAATTTGATAGACTTTTCCTACAACAACAACTATCAGAGGAGTATAGATACAACACCATATGAAGCTTTGTTTGGTATACATTGCATATAACCTATATGTTGGTATGATATAGGCAAATATTTGGGCTGGAGTTAGTGTATAAGGTGATTCAAATGGTACAAAATGTTAAGTATTTTTTAAAAGAAGGACATGATAGACAAAAGTCGCATGTTTCTTATTATAGGAGACCTCAGGTATTCTAGGTTGGAGATATTATTTATTTGAAGGTCTCATCTTGGAAGGAAGTTTTGAGGTTTGATAATAAGAGTATTATTATTATTATCATATAATGGTTTGAATGAGTTTCCTATAGATAAGAGTTTCCACCACAGTTGAGCAAATTGTAATACATTTTTTAATTTTATTTCCTGAGCAAGTTCCTCTAAATACAAAATAGGCAATACATCCAGTTTAGTCTAGTTGGAAGAAGATGACTCTTATGTGTAAGGGCCAGCTCAAATAGGTGTGTGAAAAACTTCATGAGGAAGGATATACATTTGGTGAACGTTTTAGGGCATCAAACATGTGTTGAGTAGCAGCGGTTAGAGGAGTTGTGTCAATTTATAGGGATTTCTTTCGGATTTATCAATTTATCAGTATGGAAGATTCATAAGACCTTGAACCTATATTTCTTTATATTGACCATGAATAGATATCTTGGTGGGAGAGATTTATATTCAAATTTGGTTGTGTGAAATATTGGAATTTTTTGTACTAAAAAAATGTATCTTTGAATTTACATTAGTCGGATGGATTGGATGTAAGAAGATTGATCAGTGGGATTTTGGTGAGCCTTGAGAAGACCACTTTGGGGTAAGTGCCCAAAGTGATGTAGCCACATCAGAGAAGGTTTTCTACCTAATGTGTGTTTGGGGCCAGAGAAATATGACTACATTGGGCTAGGATGTTTGCTGATGCATGTCACTGAGGGACTAACATGACTAGCTTCAATTGATAGGGTGGTTTCGTAGGTTTGATTTGTTTCCAAATGGATAATCATTTCACAGTCATGTCTTGGAATGTGAGATGGGATAGTTATAAGATTCCTAGCTTTCAAGATGCCATTGTTAGGAGCGGGGTTGACATTTTTGTTATTTTAGAATCTAGAATAAATGCTAGTGACTTAGATTCTTCCACTAATTCTATTTGGTTGGACGCTTCTCATGTTTGAAGTAAGGAATTTCACTCTTATGACAAAATAATAATCTTGTGGAAAAATTCGTTGATTGTTATTGCTTGTTGTTGTATTAGTGAACAAGTTATACATTGTGATATTGAGTTCCTTCATTATAAGTTCTTTTTCTCAGCTATCTATGGATCAAACAAAGAAAAAGAAATGGAAGTACTCTAGGGTAGCATGAATATTTACTCGGCTTCTGTTAACACCCCTCGTGTTTTGTTGATGACTTTAACACTGTCCATTTTAACTATGAGAAAATTGGGAAGTCTCTCCCATCGATTTCCAGTATAAATGTTTTTAATTCTTCTCTTGAAATATGTAGTCTTCTTGATGTACATGCTACATGATCTTTTTTACTTGGGATAGCAGAAGTAAAAATGGGATTAGTGCCTTATTTAAAATTGACTAACTTATATGTAACATTAATTTGTTATCTCTCTATGATAATGCTTGGGATGAAGTTTGTTTAGCTATTGTGAGTGATCAAAGAGCTCTGAAGCTTCATTTCTTCTCTAGGTGGAGAGTCAGATCCTCTTTCAGATTCTTGAATTCTTAGTTTTCTCATGAAGAGTTCTTAAATATCATTCACAAAGATTGGAATGTAAGTTGAAGGGACTCCCATGTTTACAGTGTATCATAGACTTAAAAATACTAGATTGGATCTGTCTAAGTGGAATCATGATGTCAATGGAAATTAGGTTTCTAATGCTAGATTGTTGGATCTCAAGCTCTGAAGGTGCAGAAAAAGGCTGACCTGTTTCCTTCTAATGTTAAGTTGCAACAAGAGTTTCTGATGTCAAGGAAAAAAACCTAATGAAGCCCTTCTTAATGAATATATTATTTAAAAACATAAATAAAAGATTAAGTGTGTGATAACCTGACCTTTTGCTCTCTCTTTAAGTGATATGTTCCTCTCTCATAAAGTGGCCCATTATTGAATTTGATGTCAATTTCATAATTGGAGGGTTGAGATTTTCTAATTTGGCCACTATAATGATCAATTTCACAATGCGTACATTTGATTTGCTCTCTTGATCTAATTTTCACTATTTAATGATTCACTACTTTGTATAGATGATCTCATATTGATTTAGGGTCCATCAAAAGAGTGTGGTTCAAGTTTCATATCATTTCGAGGTTTCATGACAAGATTTAGGATACTTATGCTCAGATTAGGTCACGATACTCATAATAGAGAAATCAAGATCAAAGATCACCAATGAACAAGATTCGAGCATAAGGGATGGCCTATATCAGCAAGAAAAGGGCATAAGAGGCATAAACAAGGTTGGGTAGATGTCCCTTAAGGTCTAGGTATCATTGTCCAAACTTGGTATCATCATCAACATGGTTCATGTATGCCATCACTATTCAACATGAGACTAAAGTGGGACACCCCAATACAAGATATCCTGAGGTGTAAAACATGTCTAATTTAGGAGATTAAAGAGAAGAGATTAAGATCCATATTAGGATTGGGGCACTATGTAGACAATCGAGTACTGCAAAAACACATAATGTAGCCACTAGGATACTTAGGGATATATCCACTGTCATAGGTCAAGAGGAGATGAACCTACGTATTAATATCTCATAACATTACAAGCTTACTGATATCATAGTGAGGAGGGTATAGGTTCATCAAAAGTTTGAGCTTTAAACATAACCAAGCATTCATCATGGTCAAACTTCGTATTTCAGCAAAGTAGTAGAACTACGAGGAGATATAGGGTCTAGAAGTTGGTCCAACTTGTAGGTCTCGTCGAGTTGATCGATTTGATATATAATTTTGCCCTATTTGGCCAAAGGAGGAGGGAGATATCATTTTTTTAAAAGTTCACATTGAAACTATATCCAAGAGATTTAGATGTTACCATATTAATATACATGTCCATGCTGGCCGTTGATGTGTCACCCAAGGGCCACGATCTCGTGCCCTAGCTCCAGATTGATGCAGCCACCTGCACACATCCACCATTGATACTCGGACCATCATGGTCCTTCCTCAGATTGCCCAGTTCGTGTCGGATGTATCATGGTCGTCGTTGGGACATGCCCTCCATCCAACGGTTGGAAGCCGCTTGCCTGCCCTGCGGCTCCCTTGTTCGTGATTCCTCTGTTCTAGGATCAGAACAGAGCCAGAACAGGGGAGCTCCACCTCATGGCCCGGCAGCACCTATAGCTCACTTAGAACAAGGCAGCGACGCTTGGATGGGTCACCATGAACATCTAGAAGCTTTCCGGTCCTCGCCCCTGACCTGGAGAGGGTGAGACCCCCCCCCCCTTCCAGCATGGCTAGCTCCGGTGGCAAGAAGGTTGATAGGGCAGCTTCCAGAGCACAAGAGAACGGGAAAGGAAGAACAAAGGAGAAGGGAAAGGGGGCAAAAACGGGAGGAGGGGGCTTAAGCGCGAGGGTTTTTATAGGACTTGGGGCTAGGTTTAGGGTTTGCGTTCAAAGGTAGCTGTGTCTTCAATGCTTTCCAGATCTGGCTGGAGGAGAGGGATGACTCTCCATTCGATCATTTATTTCCCTTTTGGGAAGAAGGAACAAACTAGTAGATGGGTCGCACGTCTATGATATTGGGCCCGATAAGGGTTGCAACTCAACAAGAATAATTAAAACATGTACAATATGAGTCAAATTTCAAATACCCATATCTTGGGCTAGGATGGTCCAAATGAGGTAATTTCTGTACCGTTGGGAAGATAAAAGAAAACTCTATATTTTGAAACATATTATAGAGCAAGATGATCATACTTCCGGTAACCCCCAATTATGGAATATCGAGAGGTCGAAGCCGCACACATAATTTCTGGATCAAAGGTTTGGCAATTAACCAAGAACAATTATTAAATTTTAATAGACTAAACTGGAAATCTGTAAGAAAATAAACTTTACATACCTTTTGAAATTTTGGATTTCTAAACTTCTATCCATGTATGAATTCTACTCTAACTAATCCTCCTTGCATTTTACTTCATGTATTTCACAATATGATGATTTACTGTTTGTCCTTTTGGCTTTGTTCCTAAAACTTCGACAAACAAAACGTCAGTCAGCCGAAGCTAGTATGTGGGGGAAACAATAATCGTGCAATTATTTATAACAATGTATTGCAGCCAATTACAGTTTAACAAACAATTTTACAGTTTAAATATAACTGTGTGATCCATGTATATCCTATCCCCATTATACCCCTCATGATCCCACCTAACAGGTTCAGTTTCTAGGGTTGAGTCACATGGCACTACCCGTAGGTAGCCTACTCCTTAACTCATGGAATTCTAAGAGTCTCATGGCACTACACATGTGTAGCCCAGTTTCTAACTCATGATAGCCTAGACCTTTCTCTAGGTTACCCTTTTTAGCCTTTGCATAGCCACAGGGGTGGACTCGGATCTAAGCCAGTTATATGTATACATTTATAGTGATAGTCATAGTCACTCTATAGTTGCATGAAATAAAAGCATCCAACAGTTAATTTCAAGCAATTGATAAAACCTCGACAAACCCTCAGAAAACTAACTCAGAATATTCATAAGCGTAACCACATACCTGTTCAGTAGATTTCTCAAGCTAATATCAATTGCAACCAAGAAAGCAATCCAAGCAAGTAATTCAACCACATCATCAAGAATCCTAAAAACACATATACTCTATTTACTACACACTTTATCAAGATTCTACTTTATTGACTTGGATTCACTTTCTAGGGTTTCTAATCTGAATTAAGGTTTTGTTAGTATTCATTAGGGTTTCTTAAATCAATTTCTCAAACTTTATTCCTTTTAGGTCAACAAACCCTAAAATACTCTTTCTACTCATATAAACCCTAATTGCTCAAATTATCCATTTTAATGGTCTTTTATACTCAAATTGACTTAGGATCATCACATCTCTATTTATTCATGGATTTGAACAATTAAAACAATTAAAAGACATATTCACTTAAATTAGGGTTTTCAAGCTCATTAATGCATATCCATGCACATGGAACCCTAAATTAAACCATTCATATAAAAATATCATCTTTTTAGATCCTATTTTCACTTTTATTAACAACAGGTTAATATTGTCTTGAATTATCTAAAGAACATCATTAAGTCCATCTATAATCAAATCTAAGGGTTTTTCATTAATTAAATCATTAAAGATGATAACTTTATGTACTTTTCAAATTTCAAGCATATTTATGCACATAATCTCTAAATTAAACTAATTACGTACAAAGTTCATCCTTTTTGATCTTAATGTACCTTTTTACAATTAACATGTTATTATCAACTTTAATCACCCATTAAACTCTACTAATTACATTAATCATCTCAAAGTAGAGTTTCCTAATCTTTAATTCATCAAAGTTGATAACTTACACTACTTTTTGAATTGCAAAACGAATTAGCCTTTAAAACTATTTTTATTGGATTCCTCTCGTTTTTTTGAGCAAAATACATATATTATTCGTATCCCTCCGAGCTACCGATTATTAGATATGAATTTTGCAATAAAAAACTTACTTTGGCCAATCAGAGCACGACACGTCGCTCGACTCCATGCAACGTTGCTCGACCACTTTGGAAACATGATGAAAAGACATGATTGCCCTTGGTTAAGTTCCTGGCTCTTCAATTCCCAGAGGGGCATAATCGTCCAACCCGCCTTGGTCACCCTCAACCTCGCGAACCCTAGTCTGTGGCCGATTGCAGCAGCTCGAGGGGTTTCTACCTCACCTCCACTGCACCCCTAGAGTGCCAGCGACAATCTCTTGGCCTTCGCCGCCCTCCGTCACACCTGCGGAGGTCTATAGCTGCAGTCGAGGTGGCCGGAATTGGGACGACGACTGCACCCACCGCGGCACATCATGCAGGTCCGCTGGGCGATATGAGCTGAGATGGAACCAAGGAAAAGGTGACTGACCACCCTGGATCTCTGGGGTTGCGTCGTGTCTCCATCGAGATCCTGCCACAGCCGCCAGTTACCCCCGAACCAGTCTTATTCTCTCAGGGTTAGGTTTTTCATGAAAAGAGCAAGGATGTGACTGTGGGATCTCTCTCTCTCTCTCAGACTTGAACCAGGGCTCTCCCCTTTATATAAGGGTGGGTATCCATGCCCTAAGATGACCATCTATGGGTCAACTAGTTCTATTCCCAATAGGAACTCACGTTCCTTCATTAGGAAGCAAGACTCTCTCTCCTTATTATCTCTTTGAATATACTTTGTTCTTTAGATATTAGGAATTCGAAATTCCTCTCACTTATTTTCTTTATTCTTGCATTTTAATCCATTGTCACGAATTTCTATTTTCTTTTAATAGAAATTACTTTCTTTTTAACAATACCTCATAATTCATTAATAATGTACCACATTATCCTTTTATTTTGCAAATTTGGTATTTTCTCTTTCTTTCCTCTTTATTGGGGCTCCTTGGACCCCAAGAAACTCTATTATTTTGAAATCCTTTTTATTGGATACTCATTATCCTTCTAGATGCATCTAAATGCATTATTTCTCATTATCATGTTTATTTCTTATGAAAATATCTCTTTTTGAGGATTTCTCTTTATTTTCCTCATTGGTATTCCTTTTATCATTGGTAATTCTTGGGATATGAAATTCCACCAAGGATATCCCAGATATACCTTTTTCCACTTATTTCCAACATTTTAACATTATTTTCAATTTCTTTCTTACTAAATAAATACTTAATTAAACTTTTCTTTTCTTATTGCTTTCTTTTTGCAACTTTGGACTCCTTGGAACCCAATAGGCACGAAATCCATCCTTAGATTACATCTCTTTTCCTTCTAGAGGTTTCTACCTCTTTCTTTTCTCAAATATTCAATTATTAATTTACTAATTGAATTTTCTTGTTATTTGGGCCCAATATCCAATTAAGCCCACAACATAATCATCAAGGCTATTGTAAACAAAATCCATTTATTCGAACCAAATTATGTTATTATTTGTTCAAATATCTTTAATATGAGAAATTACATTTCTCACCAAAAGAACCCAAAAATTGGGGTTGTAACATCACTATGATAGGACCTAGAGTTGATACTGTGACACTGAGCAGTGATACTATGATTCCCATGATTCCAATTGATGATTTTGTTGATCTGAGCCATTTGGGAGCCTAACTTCCCCCATTTCCTGATGCTCTTAAGGAGCCTTCTGCTAAGAGAAGAAAGAAGAAACTTACTGAAGATATCATGGAAAATTTCAAACAAGTGAAGATAAACATTCCTTTGCTTGATGCAGTCAAGCAAATCCCTTCCTATCCAAAGTTTCTAAAATATTTGTGCACTTTTAAAAGAAAAGCAATGGGGAGGATGCCCAAGAAGGTCAAGCTCACCGAGAAAGTGAGCTCAATTCTACATCACACCATTTCAAGAAAGAGGAAAGACCCCAGTGCTCCCATCATTTCATTCTACATTGGGGCACACTGCATAGACCCAACCCTTCTACACTTGGGTTCTAGTGTGAACTTGATGCAATATGATGTGTTTTTCGAGTTCCAAATGGGACAATTAGGTCCATCTCATTGTACTTTGCAGTTGGCCGACCGATCGGTGAAGATGCCTAGAGGGTGTGTTGATGATGTGCTAGTTAGATTTGATGATGAGACTTATGCTTTCTTCCCCACTGACTTCATTGTGTTAGATATGGAAAAGGACACAAGAAGAGTACCTATCATCTTGGGGAGGCCCTTCTTGGCTACAGTTGATGCAATGATTCACGTGAGAACCGGGACCATGTATGTGACATTCATGCACATGAAGATCCGATTAAACATCTTCAAGTCTTCAGCTACAACTGAGGTGATAGGCGCCATAGAAGAAGATTTCTATCTTGTTGAGTGCCTTGATGAGATTGTGGAGGAATGCCTACCTATGTGGATTAAGATTGCCACTCAAGGAAGAGTTTTATAGCCCATTGTTGAGTTCCCCAATGATGATGATGAAGAGTATAACATGAACGAGCTAGCCTTGGTGGATGCAAGCGAGGACCTCCCAGCAATTTATGAGCCATTGAAGAACCTCCAACTCTTGAATTCAAGTCACTCCCCGAAGGATTGAAGTATGCTTTTCTAGGCTCAAATGATACCATCCCAGTGATCATTTATTCCATTCTCTCTCCAAAATAAGAAGAATCATTGATGAAAGTCTTAAAGAAGAATATTCGGGCCATTGGATGGTCCATTGCTGATTTAAGGGGTATTGACCCCTCCATTTGTATGCATAGGAACTATTTGGAGGATGATGCAAGGCCAACCCGCCAAATGCAAAGGTTGTTGAACACAAAATTGAAGGAAGTTGTGACTCAAGAGGTTGTGAAGTTGTTAGATGTCGGGATTATTTATCTGATTTCTGATAGCATATGGGTGAGTCCCATCCAGGTTGTACCAAAGAAAGGTGGGATCATAGTGGCATAGAATGTTGATGGTGAGATGATGTCAGTTAGAGAACAGTCCAAATGGAGAATGTGTGTAGATTATCAAAAGCTCAATTAGAATACTAAGAAGGATCACTATCCTCTTCCATTTCTTGATCAGATTCTAGAGAGGTTGGCAGGACAAAGTTTCTATTGCTTTCTTGATGGATACTCCAGGTGCTTCTAGATTGTTGTGCATCCTGTAGACTAAGAAAAGATGACATTCACTTGCCCGAGTGGTACTTTTGTGTACCGAAGAATGCCATTTGGGTTGTGTAATGCCCCTTCCACTTTTTCAGAGATGTGTGACATCAATCTTCACCGATATGCTTGATTCGTCACTTGAAGTGTTTATGGATGATTTCTCAGTTTTTGGTAAAACCTTTGATGAGTGTTTGCTCCACTTGTCTGTCATTCTTGAGAGATGCATCAAGGTTTGCCTCATGCTATCTTAGGAAAAGAGCCATTTCATGGTGCCCGAAGGTATCGTTCTAGGCCACCCGTTTTTAAAAGATGGTATTGAGGTTGATAAGGCCACTGTGGGCATCATTTCTACTCTCACCATTCCTTGTACCGTAAGACATGTACGATGTTTCTTGGGACATGCAGGCTTCTACCGTCTCTTCATCAAGGATTTTAGCAAGATCTCAAGACCTCTTTGTCATTTGTTGGAAAAAGATGTTGAATTTCACTTTGATGAAAAGTGTGTTGAGGCCTTCAACCACTTGAAGGAAAAGCTCATTTCTGCTCCTATAATGCAGCCCCCAAACTTCTCTTTTCCATTTGAGATCATGACAGGTGCATTCAACATGGCAGTGGGGGCTTTGTTGGGCCAAAGAATTGGTCATATTCTGCATGCCATCTATTATGCTAGCAAGACTCCAGACAAAGCACAAAGGAACTACACGACTACAAAAAAACAGTTGCTTGCAGTTATCTTTTCTCTTAACAAGTTTTGATCATATCTCACTAGTACAGTAATGGTCTATAGCATCAGTTTTTTTAAGCCTATAGTGTCACTTTTCAACTGACGCCTAAGTGACCGTCGCTAGAGAAATTGCTCTATAGGGTCAGTTTTTTTAACCAAAGAAAACCGACCTTATATAGTAAAAACCGACCTAAGAGGTTGTCAAAAACTAACCCCAAACAAAAAAAACTGTACTTGAACCCTATAAGGTCAATTTTTTTAAATAACTGACCCTAGAGATCTTGTATAATGATGGTTATATTATGAAAACCAACTCAATAGAGTCTACAGATTGAGCTTGCTGATAACCAGACCCTATAAGGTCAGTTTTTCTTAATAATTGACCCTAGAGATGCTCTGTAAGGATGGTTATATGAAGAAAACTGACTCAATAGAGTCTACAGATTGAGCTTGCTGATAACCAGACCCCATAAGGTTGTTTTTTTTTAATAACCGACCCTAAAGATGCTCTGTAATGACGATTATATGAAGAAAACTGACTCAATAGAGTCTACAGTCGTGTTGGGATATGGTAGAACGATCGTGCTGCATAGCACGACCGTGTTGGGATATGGTAGCACGGTCGTGCTACCATATCCCAACATGGCCGTGCTACGCGGCACGACCGTTCTACCATATCCCAACACGGCTGTGCTATGCGGCACGACCGTTGTACACCGCAATATAGCCGTGCTATGCGGCACAGCCGAGATACCTATAAGGTCATTTTTTAAGATAACCGACCCTATAGGGTACAATTTTTTTTTAAAATTCTACAGAAATAGAACATAAGAACAAGAAAAACCAGGATATGGGAGAGGGGAGCATTGATGCTCAACCATCACCATTCCAAACCACAATTCATAACAAAAATGATTCATATATTCAGTTGAGTTACACATAATCACATCATAATTTACAAAATGATAGATTGCAAGTCTGAGATGATATTAAATGTCAGATACAAAAGTAAATATGAAAGAGTTCTAAAACCACATACATAAATGGAGCTGACATGTTCAATTCAATGCTATATTGACTTCATTTAGAAAAGCATCTGACCACTCTTCTCGGAATTCATTTAAGTCCTCAGGTGTGTAAGGCTGAGTTGTAAAGATTTATAACAGAAAATGCACATGCTAATATTTTATAAAATGACTACAACTCACTTGTAAATTTATGATGTTATTCTTTATTACCTGATCTATAGTCTGAATGTCATGTGATGCTTGTTTAACAATAGCTTACATATATTTCATTACATAGTAGCCACAAGCCCAACCATTATTTTGTATAGGACACTACAAATAATGAATTATACTTAATGTTAGTAAACTACTATAAACAGAGTTGAGATAAGACTATAAGAGTTGAAAATTAATACATATAAGACTAAGCAGTTGTCAAAGTAGCTACCTTGACATTTTTCAGAGTCAATGTCTTTAATTTTGTGGATATTTGTCCTCCACCTTCACAAAAAACCTTTATACCCCTATCAATTAAACGACAGTTGGTAAAATAGAAATTCTAAATAGAAATATCGTGTTGAAGCATTGACTAAATTTATGCTTACTACATAGCTGGCAATTTTAGTTTATGACCCCTTGTTGTTTTTCCCATTGGGTCAAGATAATAAAGAGTCATCAATTTTGGGACAACCACCACTAATTCCCAATGTCTAGATTTGAGTAAGAATAAAACAAACATTAAAATAAATAGATTTATTCATTATTAAAATTATATTGAATAATAATACTTACTAGACGTTAAAAGGAATTAGGATAATTTCCTTTCCCACACTAACAAAATATTTGAATGCAGTAGAGAAGTACTCATTCACATCCACAATATGTGTCTCCACTTTACTAGTGACTGAAGGAACTAAGAATCCAACATTCCTTATATCAAAGTTTATGGTCTCGGTATAGAAATGGATGTAAAACATTTGTAATTATTTTCATATATAGAAATAAGCTAAAAATGTGTATTGAAATTTTCTATATTGATAGATCCTTACCATATCCATACTTCTAATATCGAAGTATTCAACCAATCATACTGGAACAACTCTATAATATCATCAAGAAAAATATAACTATAAAGGTCCCTCCCAGTTGCATCTTCTATTAAATTGACCAACATTTGTAATCCAGAGCTTTGGTTGGCTAAGTATCGACACAAACATTTACATTTACTTCCCAACTCATCGAATGTGGATTCTGGAATAAAAGATGGCTTGGGCATAGGAGGACGACTAGTAGAATTTTTACTTTTTGGTTTGCAAACCTGTTAATTAAATGACATACTTATATTACACGAGTTCATATATGTAGTCAAATATGAAAAACATGGTAGAATTCAAGTATACCTTGTCATTGATAACCAAGTGTCTAGGCCACATAGCATTCTCTACTTCTTCAACTGTAATATATTCAGGATTAGGTATGGGTAGTGGTTTGTCCCCCATTCCGTCATACACAAGATGGATGGACACATGACAAATGTCATCAGTAATTTGTTGACAATGCAATGTACCACCAAGGTTGTATACCTTGCTCGCTGCCACAACATTATATTTTGGAACCTCCACTACAATTTTACAGTTCATACCAACCTAGAATTGAAATAATATAAGTTATATACGAAGCGGTAAACTAGATACCTACTACAACTATATATATATATATATATATATATATATATATACATATATATATATATCATACTAATAACACAACGTATAGAACAAAAACTTACTGCAGATTGTTGTGGTGGGTCATTGGGAGTGCTCCCATGACCTTCTACAGTTGGAGCATGGGCTTGTACCTCATCATATGAGAGACGCACAGTTTGAATAGGTTGAGAAGGTTGAGTAGGATGAAATGTAGACATTATTTCTTTTACTTTCTGTGCTACTAATGCTTCAACTTCCTCTTGTGTAAAACCCCTTGCATGACCTCTTTTAGATTGTGAAGGGACAAAATAAGACTTGAATCTTATGCCAACTCCTAATCCCCTAACACGGATAAGATGCTCCTTCATACCAAGAGCAACTGATAGTTCATCCATGCGGCCAATTGGGATGAACTTTCCTTCCTTCCTTTACTCATGGAGATCAATCTATCATAGATAATAAAAATAATAAATCACAATATCAATTAGATATAAATAAATCTAAGTTTGTGGGAGTTACTCTTTACTTATTTGGAATAAACCTACCATCTTTTTTACGCATCTACTGTATTAGCAAATAAGCGTTGAAATCATAGTATTATTGGTAGATACCACATCACCTTGGCAGGAGAACTATTTTTAGCCTTAGCTGAATTTGTGGTCTTATACCTTGCTGCACCACATTTTGGACAATTTATCAAATTACTATAGTCCTTCTGAAATAACACACAATCATTTGGACATGCATGAATCTTCTTAGCCTCAATTCCCATTGGGCACATTATTTTCTTTACTTGATATGTTGAAATTGGAAGCTCGTTGCCTTCAAGAAGAGTTTCCTTTAACAAAGACAATAGTGAAGTGAAACTCTTATCGCTCCATCGATTTTGAGCTTTAAGAGTATATAATCACATCACAACACTCAACCTTGTGAACTTAGTACAGCCCTTATATAATGGTTTTTCAGCATCGTGGATAATGTTTTCAAATAAAGAAGGTGGATTAATGACATTGTCCCAACAACTACGTAGCATCTCATCAACCATATCATCCTGAATCGGGTCATCCTGAATCAGTTCATCATTGACATTATCATCATTATCTATATCTTCTATGCCATAACTATTAGTATCGACATTTTCTGATCCATAATTAAATTTCTCTCCATTCCAATACCATTCATTATAACCTTGTATGATCCCATTACATATGACATGATTCTTAATTTCCTCAATAATATCAACTTTCAAATTGTTACCACAATTTCTGCATGGACAATATAGCCTATATGTAGGTAGTTTCCTATGTTCCTCAACAAATCTGATAAATTCATCAAGACCTTTGGCAAACTCTGGACTGCAACAGTTCTTGATAGACATCCAACTTCTATCCATTTTCTATATCACATTAAAATTAATTATAAAACCAAGCATTTAATATTGATACTATAAGTTGTAAGCTTTTATTGATAGGAAGTTAATTACTTTTATACTAAATTGTACCACCTATCCCATTTTTTAATATTTAATCTAACTAGCAACTGTATAATGTATGTTTAGTCTTGAAAAAAAAATTATCAGCATTTCCCCTAAGTTCTCCAAGTACACCGATGTAAATGGCAAATAACCACTCACATATGTACCCAGAGAACAAATGAGGAAATCATACTAAAATTTTCTTCAAAACTAAACATACATTATACAGTTACATCCTAAGTGAGACTAAATATCCAAAAACAGTCTCAGACTGAGAATGGGTTTCTAAGTTGATATATAAATGTATTATTGTCATATTTATATATTAAGTTAAACATCATTCATCGATGATCTCATCTATAAACCCTAAAGTGTCAATCTGAGACTACACAATGTCTACCCTCATATTTCTAGAATGTCTACCAAGCGCTACCGTATGTATTAAAGATTGGAATCAAAATGAAGCCTAATGGCACATTGGGAGAGTGAGAATATTATACCTCACTTGAAGGCTAAAGAAGAAATATATCCAAGTCAATAGCAAGTCAACAACACAAATGAATGATTCAATTATGTTATAATGTATTAATTAGGGGTCAATATACATCAATTTTAGAGGAGCAGGAAGAATTAACAAATGTAACATTGACAAATCTTGAAGTTTCAGCAACTCAGCCACCACGGTTGTGCTACCCAGCATGGTCATGCCATCACCATGGTCATGCTTCCCAGCACGGCCGTGCTACCTAACAAATATATTCACTCCCAACCTCTCCTCAATCGCGGAATGACAATAAGAAGAAAATAGAAAATTGGCCTTCCCTCCGTTCATTCATGTCATTCACCACCTTTACCTTGTGCTACTACCTCCCTTTTCTCCCCCTCTACCCTCCTCTATCCCACTCCTCTCCCAGCCTCTTATCCACCATTGGGCGGAGGGGAGCCTCGATACCACCACTCCCAACCTCTCATCATCACGACCGTGGCGTTTGTCGTCATGGTGCAACTCAACAAGCACGAGCAGACCAACAACAAATCGAGAGGGACACTTACCTTGCGTTTAGGTGGCGGCGGCGAGGCCTTTCCTCGTAGGTGCGGTAGCAGGCGGTGGTCTTCAGACCTCCACGGCAGCAGCAAGTGCCCTTCTCTACTCTCCTAAAAGTGGCGGCGGTGTCAACGATCCTTACGGCAGCGGTAGCTTGCTAGCATTCACGCGATCGATGAATGAAAAAAGCTGGTTCCAGTAATAGTTAGTAGTCGGACCTATAGCGTCGGTTAATAGAGAAAACCGATGCTACAGGTGAAGTGGTGCCCACATTTCAGGAACCTATAGCATCAGTTATGTAGGAAAAACTAACGCTACAGGTGAAGTGGTGCCCATGTTTTTCAGGACCACCTGTAAGGTTGGGTACCCTAAAAAATTGACCCTATAGAGTTATGCTACAAGGTCAATTATTTTCAGAAAACCGACCCAACAGGTCCAGAGCAGTGCCCGCATTTTTTGTTGACCGTATAAGGTTGGTTATTTGGAAAAACCGACCCTATAGATTGAGGCGTGAAGCCAAAATTGAGGAAATTTTCACCGCGGGAAACCTAATGGGTTAGTTTTTATGATAAAACCAATGCAATAGTGTATTAGGTCAGTTATTCTATAAACAATGACGCTAAGGGCAGTGACATTATTGGCCAAAAATGTAGTAGTGACTTTTGCAAAACAAGGTAGTGATATACATAGACCATGCTGCATTTAAGTATCTCATGGCAAAGAAAGACTCAAAGTCAAGGTTGATCTGTTAGATCTTGTTGCTTCAAGAGTTTGACATTGAGATTGTGGACAAGAAGGGAGTGGAGAATTTTTCCTCCGACCATCTCTCCCAAATTGAAGAACCCTTTGATGATACAAGTAGAATCAAAGAAATAATGTTGCATGAGAAACTCTTCCTACTCTCATCCACTCAAAGGCCATGGTATAAGCACATAGCTAACTTCTTAGCTAGTGGAAGGATAATAAGCACATGGACAAGGGAAGAAAGCAAAATATTGTTTTCTATGGTCGAACATTATGTTTGGGATGATCCTCATCTTTTCAAGTATTGCCCCGGCCAACTTATTCTGACATGCGTTCCAGAGATGGAGCAGCAAGAAATTTTATCTATGTGCCATTCTGGAGTGTGTGGAGGTCATTTTGGTGGGAAATGCATGGCTGCTAAGATTCTCCAAACTGGATTCTATTGGCCCTCCTTGTTTAAAGACTCTCATGAATTTTGCAAGTGCTATTTGAAGTGCCAAAAAGTTAGGCACTATCTCAAAGAGAGACATGATGCCTCTATCACCTATATGACCTATTATTGTGGTGGAGGTGTTTGATGTTTGGGGGTATTTACTTCATGGGTCCTTTTCCTCCCTCTTTCGGATATGTCTACATTTTGGTTGTCATTGATTACGTGTCAAATTGAATTGAGGTTGTTGCAACTAGAATGAATGATCACAAAGTGGTGTGTGACTTTGTGAAATCAAACATATTTAGCCAATTTGGTATTCTAAGAGCAATGATTAGTGATGGGGGAAGTCACTTCATCCATCAAACTTTTTAAGGCTTGCTTAAGAAACACGGAGTGAATCATTGTGTGGCTACTCCTTCCACCCCCAAACAAGTGGTCAAGTCGAGTTAGACAATCAGGAGATAAAGCTCATTCTAGAAAAGATGGTGAGAACGGACCGTAAGGATTGGTCATTACGTCTCAATGAGGCTTTATGGGCTTATAGGAATGCATACAAAGCCCCAATTGGCAACACACCATTCAAGCTGGTTTATGGGAAAAGTTGCCCTTTGCCGGTTGAGATGCAACACAAGGCATTTTGGGATTTGAAGGCCATGGAATTTGATGGAGAGAATGTCGGGATGTAGAGAAAGTTTCAGCTGAATGAATTAGAGGAGATGCGACATGAAGCTTATGAAATGTCCAAGTGCTACATAGAGAGAACAAAGTTTCTACATGATAAGATGATCAAGAAGAAAGACTTTGTGCCCAAAAAATGGGTATGGTTGTATAACTCAAGGATGAAATTCTTTCCCAAAAAACTCCAGTCTATATGGGAAGGGTCTTATCTAATCAAAAAGGTGTATCCATCCATAGTAGTGTTGATTTGTGAGAAAGAAGGAGCTAAAGAATTTACTGTGAATGGTCAAAGGCTGAAATCAGTTGTGGAAGTAGGTCCTGACAAAGCCAATCAAAGTTTTGATATATTGATTCTAGTGGAGGAACATGATATTGATGAGGAGATGTGCTTGAATACACATGAGAGAGACATTTACTTCAAAGATACTTTGGGAATCCCATGAGGATGAGTGAAGATAAGAATCAATAAGCCCAGCTTGAGGCAGAAAATTTAGCGCTATTGGGAGGCAACCCGCATAGGTTTGGGAATTTTTTCACGCAACCTTCTCTTTTTGATACTTTTACTTTGTTTTAACATGATTCCAAGAATACACACATGCACACTTGTGCTTGATAGTTTTTTTTAGTTTTGATGATTTTTAGGTGAAACAGGTGAAAGTTGAGAGAGGAGGCAAATTTTAGTGTAAAATGATTGATATAACATCAAGTGGGTCGATTAAAATGATTGGAGAATGAATGATAGAATGATTTGATTATTTTTTAAAAAAATTGAACTTGAAAGACCCAACACAGTCGTGCTGTCATGGAACAGTCATGTTGGCTTTGTACATTTCAATAGGGAAATTTGTGACTTTTAGGCACAGGTAACACGACCGTGCTGGCCACCAAGGCCGTGCTGGAACCTCTCCACCATGGCTATGTTGGCCAGGGCCCAATACTTAAAGTACTCAATTTTTCTCGACCCAGCACAACCTGAAACTCATTTTTGCAAATAGAGCACGGTTGTTCCACATGAGTGGAGACTAGACCAACCTACATTCACCCCCAAATCACCTTCTCTTGCTCCCAAACTACATATTTGAGTTCCCCTTGGTCCCCAATCATCTTCCCTAACCTCAAATTTCATTTTCCACCCTCCATCACCATCTATTTCTCCATCTCCAAGGAGAATCTACCCCTATAGTCTGAAAGCACGTTTGGTGTTGTTCTTGCTCATTTTTCACCAAAGATCTTGGAAAAGATGAAAAGCACGAGCAAGGAAATTAGGAAGGGAGTAGAGAAGATGATGGACATCCTAACTGAAAGCAAAATCCACTCCAAGCGGGCTTCCAATTTGTCACAGTAGTCCCACGGTGCATCATTTCCGTCAAATTTGATTTTGCAATCACTCCAACAGTCGACATTGACGAGTGCATGACGCCATCGCTCCTCCTCCAATGGAAATACATCGGACCCTAGCTACAGCAACCCCAACAAATAAGAGGAGGAGAAAGAATAAGAGCTAGACAATATTGTCAATTCGGTGGGCATCGACGTACCGGTCTGAGAGAGGAGGGCTAAGAAGTCCACTGACGCATCATCTTCATGAACGGCATGCCCGACTCTAGCTAGATGATCCACATCATCAGCACAACCATGCATCACTCAACATCCCATTAGGCACCGATTGGTGATTGAGGAAGAGGCCAAGGATGCACCAGTCCAGATGGTGCCCTTGAACTTGGACAAAAGTTCAGGGTCACACACATACAAGGAGGAGGTAGATGACACAGAGAGCGAGGAGATGGAAGATGAGCCAGTGGACTTTTTGTCCAAATTGGAGGAGGATAGGATGAAGTGGGTTGGGAAGAAACCCAAGGAGAGTTCTTATGGGAGAGGTACAACAAGGAAAGTGTTCTCAAGACCCCTCCACCCTGAGTGTTTGACAAGGAGGGTGATTCCCACTAGGTATGCATGTATGACAACCATGCAGGCACTGACGATCCACTGCACGTTCAAAGCTCGTTTGGAACTTTTCGTGCTCTAAAAGATTTTGATGGAGGTTGAAGAAACCTATTTGGAGTTGACTCATGAGTTTTTTGCAACTTTGGCAAAGGTAAAATACCAAGGTGAAGAAGCAATCAGGTTCAAGCTGAATGACTCAACACATGTGCTAAAATTTTTCCAAATCAATGCTATTTTTGCCCCCAATTTTGAATTGGCAAAGAATTACAATGAGGGAAGGCTTGACAAGAATGGGAACGTGGATTACTCCAAGATGTTGAAGACTTTTACTGGTCAAGCAACTTTTTCTGTAGGAAAATCCAATACTAGCAAGATACAATCCCTTCATGAGATATCTATAGAAGGTCTTAGAAAACACCTTGTTTGGCCGTTATGGCAATAAAGGTTGTTGTTCGCAAAAAGATTTGTTTGTGATGGCCATAGTAGAAAGTAAGGGATTTGTAAACATTGGAGCCATGGGGATTGACCACTTGAAGACAATCCCCTTTAAGAGTAAAAATCCATTCATCATGGGGGGGATTATCACCACAATGTCAAAGGCAGCGGGCTACAATCTAGATGGGCTTACCAAGGTAGAAAGAAACAAACATGTTGATCTAAACTATCTTACTAGGTCCCGAATGATCTCCCTCAAAGATAGCAAAATCTTTTATGTTCTAAACCCCAAATACCATGGCATCACTTTGGAACTCCCATACCATATCGCCCCCTTGATCATAGATGTAGGGCCACCGAGTGATTTCTCGAGATTGATATAGCACAGTGGGAGAAGGAACATCTTAGAGAAGGATTTAGGGGACTGCCAGTGGACTTATCTAAAGAAGGAGGAGAGACAAATGTGCCAAAGTAGTAGTGCATTCTTGAGCAGCCACACTGCACATTATCGAGGTTTGAAGATTTTGATGTGCAACCACCTCCAACAAATGCATACGACATGGAAGCCATTCATGCATAGTTAGAGGCAATTCACCAGACACAACATTCCATGTGGTTAGATTAGTAGCAGATGCATCATCACATCAACCACATGTACCACTACCAGCATGTGTAGGTGCAGAGGAACCCCTAATGGGGGTAGGATTTTTGGGGAGGACTGTCTGGCTACTAGGAAACATACCCGCCTCCACAGGCAGACTACTGGGGCCACTATTACCAGCATCCACCTCCACATTTAGGCCCACCACAGGACCCCACACCGCTAGAGCAGTGATTTCTACCCTATCATTCCTAAGATTTAGTTTCATGTCGAGGATATCATGATTCAAAAGTTTGGGGTGGTAGGGCGGTATGCCCTCTTTCTTAGCTTTATTTTGTTGATGTCTATCTCATCTGATCCATGTTTAGTTGTTGATTTCTCTTTTTAGTATAGATTTCCTTTTGCTTGCATCCATGCATACATGTAGTTCAATTTCATGCATTAGTTATTACAATGCATGTTAATTGTTAAATGATTATTTTGAAGGGTCCATTGCCATAATATGACCGATTATGTCTAGATGGCATATGTTTATATTTTTTCATGGAAAGTATTTTGATATCCCATTATTTTTTATCCATGTAACTTTAAATCATACTATATGAAGTTATTTTGACATTCATATGCATATATCGACCTCCTCATTATTGGGAACCTTTTACACTCAACTTTATTGGTTCTTTAACCACATGTTGTCCAATCCCTATCTAATTCACGTACTTTCTACTAATACACATCCATTTTTCTTATTTTGTGGGGTATGTTCACAACCCCTTAGGTAAATATCATCTTGGTGTAGTTGAGCCAAATTCATAGATTGCACCAAATTAGTTGGAGCTTGGAGATAGAATGGAATGGATAGGTTGTACTCTATGAGTTGTAATCACTAGTCGAGTAACATTCAGATTTCCCTTTGTATCTACTCTTTATGAGTGAATAACTATAATAAACATGAAAATTTTAATAGTTAGTACGTTTTATTTTAATGCTACATTTCTAATTTATTATACAATCTCATACTTGGATTTTGCACTTCATCCCTTGCGTAAAAATGTATATGATGTTTGGAATGCAGAAGATTACTATTATTATGCTCACTAAGTGAGTGGATATGGTCCCAATCCTTAAAAGTATGGTATCAGAGAAGATAGTTAGTTAATCTATCTATTTCACTTGTGTCATCTGTAAGTTGTTTACCTCCCATAACATGCTTATACCATGGCAAGCACAAGGAAATAACCAGAGCTAAATCCATTATGTATAACTAATTTGGGTTTTGGACACATCATAACATGTTTCTCATGGTCCTCCAATAGGTTAAAGTCAATCCCTAGTGGTTCATTCTATGTGGACACCAAATGTGACTAATTTGAGTATGGGTATCTCTCTGAGAAAAAATTATCTCTTCTATGACAATAGTTTTCTCAATCGTGTTAGGGAACATAAACTCTCTTTATACTATAGAAGTTCCCCAAGTTAATGAAGAAGAAATCCATGTACTTAAAAGGAGAGTGCAAGCTCAATGTGGTGGACAGGGCTAATGATTGGGATCTCACCATGGAGCATACTTTACAAGGTGTGGTATTCCTTGAGCAACAAATAGTCAATTTCTCCATCTAGGTCTTAGATGGAACAAATCTCCAATGGTGGAACAATATTACAAGGACCTTGGACATTTACTTTATATCTTGGATGCAAAAGCTACTTATCTTATGTGAGAATTCCATTTTGGATGCAGCACTATAGAAGAAGGAAGCAAAGTTTTATAATCTAAAGCAACACTTCATGTCCGTGGTGGTGTACATGCAAAAGTTCCTCTTGTTGGAAAGGTACAGAAAGAGCTTGGATAAGGAGATGCACACTAATATGTCCCTTAAAGGACTCTCCTAAAATACTAGGTGTGACCTAGTAACCCAAATTCCATTGACATTTCAACAGTTGGTGAACAAAGATTTGGCAATTAAATCTTACCTAGGTTATCAAACCCAAGTTTAGAACATTAAGAGAAAGTTCTTAGGAGAAGATTAGAAGAGAGATGTGCATTTCAAGTGTTATAGGAATCATCCTCTAAATAATTACCCTCATATGGGCAATTTGATTGCCCCACAACTAGACTTTAAAATCATAGGTCACCATCGTGGGGAGCATGGACACATCCGATGTAGATGTCCACAATTTTAAGGTGGATCAACACAAGATCAACAACAAAAGTCTCAAGCACCTTCATGGATCAATGGAAAAAATGGGAGGAAGACATTTTAGATGTTCTAAATACATGACTATGCATTGGATAGCCAAGTAGTCTATGAAGAGGATCATGAAGGTAACAGTGTCCCTTTTGGTTGACCTACATGTGAATGTGTTTACCTTTTTCATTAGTTGTTGATATCTCTTGTGAAGTAAAAGAGCATTTCAAAGTTGTGGTATTTTGGTAGGGTGACTCAGTTATTACATTGATTTTGGATCCCTCTTTTTATTTTAAGGTATAGTTTTGTATTCCAAAATATTTCTCTTCATTATAGTACTATATGTAAAAAGATGTAGAATTTTATCAATGATTTTCTCGAATTGAGTCACAATCAATGATTTGCAAAGTAACTAGAGAAACCCCTATAGGAGAACCACATGACTGTGTAAATGAACACTTATAGTCTAGACTATGGTATATATTGAAGATAAGTTGACATACCCATTATACCTTTATAGATTTGTTTTAGTTAATGCAAATTCTTTTAAAAGGTGGGATGTAGAACATTTATATTTTGGATATGTTGATTTTGAGGACAAAAATATATTTACTGGAAGAGTCTTCTAATATACCAACAACTACTATACTAACTATAGAAACCTTAATTCCTTATATTTATTTTTGGTATGATTGGGTATTTGGAAATGGCCAAACAAGGTTAGACATATACCCTAATACACCCGCCTATTCCTTTCTGAATATAATGCACATAAAATGAGTAACTCTAATGTAAATCTTAACTATGAATATATATATGGATGTGATCATTCCCTAGATCAATACTCCCTAACATATTGATAAGTTGGATATATGGAATCTAATCCTAGTTTTTGGAAATTCTAATTATGTATACATGATGAATACTAATGAATTTGACCTAATCCTAAGTTGTAGTTGACTAACCCTAATGTGTACATGCTAGACATCATATATGATACATTAGTGACCCTAATTGTTAGACATCACATAAAATGTTTGAACACACATAAAATGGGCCTAATAACCTAATTAAGACTCCATATGGAAGTAGCATGTGTCTCATTTTCCACCAACGTGTAATTAATGACATAAATGTGACAAATAAGTAACTTTATGTGAATGAATATACATAACTAAATATTTTGGGATAAAAGGTGCATAATACATATAAATATGTAATAATCTAACACTTGATGGAACTGAGGATAATTGATGTGCTTAGCGTAAGTGAATATTTAATTAATGGACATAATGGGTTAACTAAGAAATTCATCATATTTCTTACAAGATAATATAATGTAACCTTGATGTTAATAATATGATGTTGATAGGACAAAAAAAATCAAACGTCTTGATAATTATGGTGATATATGGTAATAAATACTAAAATAATTAGTCTAAACCTAGTTGCATTCAAACTCATATAAGATAACCCTAAATAATAATTTTAACTCTAGAAATATAATCTATATGTTTGAGTTAGCTAGGATACCTAGTTTCATCTTAGCTACAACATCTACAACTTTCTCAATTAATTAAAATAAGTTAAAAGTATAATAAATAAATTATAAAATAATTGAACCTAGATTGGTATCCAATTGAAATCATGATTTCTTAATCTTTAGGTGTCACACAAAAACCTAAGACTTCCACTCATGCATAGACTTTGGATTTTCCCATTGGGTTTTGTTGCAAACCTTTTATAGTCATTGGATACTAGCTGAAGGATTGGACATCATACACAACCATATATTAGTGTTTTCCTAAAGAAAAATTAGTGAAGCTAGTGTTTCCTCTCCCACTTCTCTTCGTTTCTGTGTTCTCTGTCTCACTTATTTTGTACAAATAGAACTAGGACTTCTCTCTGAGTAGTTTGATCCCAAACATGGTCCTAGTTACTAACTAAGGAGGGAATATCCTACCTAAGCTTCTCATGAGTTTGCACATCCTTTAGTTCTTCCCTCTTTCAATATTCTTATATGAACTAGGCCATCGTCACACTTTCTTCATATCTCAAACCACCCTGCCAAAATCCAATGTTAAGAAAATAAAGCTTTGGGTCTAGGCAGGGGTCATGTTCAACCTTCTAAAAGATTTTTGGTGGTAAGATAATATGATCTCCTCATTTCTATTTCTTGTTCCCACACAATCCTCACACCTTTCCAAGTTTTTTTTCATTGACTTTTCCTTGATGTTTTTTTTATTTCTTCTCCCCAATTTATGCTACCTATTTCTATAGATGCCCTTTTGGGAAAAAACTCTTATAGCTTAAAACCTCTAGAAGGACTTTAGAGACAATCTCAATCTTCTGCCTGAGGTGTTATAGACTCATTTCTTGTGGAATTTTTTCTACGATTATCCTATTTTGTGAATTATTTAGATTCTATGGCTTTCTAATGATCTTCCTCACATATGCATATTGACTTAATTTTTTAAGGGTTCTGAACTCCCCACGTCTCTACCGTACAAAGGGTGATCATACTCAAGTCTGGGTATCTATCATTTGGTTTAGGTTCAATAATAAATAGTGAACATTTTGGGGCTTGTAATATACACATAAACTAATGATATGTATACTTAATGCAATCATTGGCAAGGGATGCCATGTGTTAATAGGGTTGACTATAAATATTGATACAAGTTTTAAGCTAAGTTGTACTTCTTTATGAGTCATACTGAATAACTGGTTGTATGTTTCTTTTCCTTATGATTCATATTGTAAAATTGCTCAGTTTCTCCCTATCTTTGATCTAACTATAAAACATTGTCACTATTTCATATCTATATGACCTGGTTGAGTCCAATCCCTTAAGATTAGTCTCATGAAGTATTTTAATAGAAAAATGGATCCTTTTCTTATATCTTGTTTATGATAATACAATTTACAATCCTATTTTCATTATTGCACTATGTTGTTTCACTATATGACGGAAACATGAATTGATTCTTTGATATGACTAACTTAACCTACTTATAAATTAACGATTGTTTTGATAGAATTGTTCTAGAGTAATTAAATTTCTATGGTTTATTATATATATTTCTAGATGGAGGTTATGCTCTCCGTACTTGGGTTATGTGACCATTTAAATATTTTGCATGAGGTGTTATGAGATTCTCTATTTGAAGTCAGGTTGTCCTCCTTTCTGTATTAGGTCTTGGGTTATGCACCCTGATTGCCATATGTTGTTATGTTTTCACTAGTACAATGATTGCCTCAATTCATGCTGATTGATGAATAATTAATATGATTTATTATGCTTATGACATATGTTGATATTTTGTCATGGCAAGTATTTTATAATCCTTTAAAATTTTCTTCATATAATTGTGAATCATACTGCATGAAGTTATTTTGACATTTATTTGGATATATAAACTTTCTTTTTGTTAGGAACCTTTTATACTTTTATGTTCTTTATCCTTACAAACTGAGACACCTATTTATTATAAATATGGATTTTTTCTAATATACTTCACTATTATTCTTTTGCAGGGCACGTTCCTAACCCCTTAGGTGAAGATCATCTCAGTGTAGTTGAGATAAAACCTCAACTTAAACAAAAATAGTTAGAGCTTGGATATTTTTTTGGAATGAATATGTTTCCCCATGTTTCTTGTATTTATTAGTTCATTTATATTTATATTTACCATTTGTATCCACCCTTTGTGGGTGAAGAAATATAAAATCTACGAGAAGAGTAATAGTTGGGATTTTTTTTTGTTTTCATTGCCACATTTATAGTTTATGATACAATACCATTCTTGGATTTTCGTGTCTCATCCCTTGTGAAATATTTACATGATGTTGGCATGTGGATTATTTCTATTATTCCACTCAGTAAGCAAGTGGCTTCCCTATCTGGTCCCGCCCCTTATTATATGCCTAACATAATCACATGAGATCCATGCCACTAATGATGCCACATGATTAGGTTGTTCACTTGCCTAACCTATATCATGGCTCTAGACAACTCTAGAGACTATCACTATCATCTAAACTCTCTCATCTAGACTCGATGTTACATCTCTTTCTTCTAGGTTGCATGGAAACTCACTGCCTTTATGAGTGTGGTAACATTTTTCATATGTACATATAATAATACTTGAATTATGTTTTCTCCAACATTTAAACAGGAGATAAAAACCACCATACTCCATCCGAATAAAACCAAAACCAAAATGAGTTACCACACTCATTAGGCAGTCTAGTATCATGACACCTAGAGAACTAGCAAGAACATGGTGCACACTTGTGTAGACATCCTACGCACATGTCGTGAATCATGTCTAGGGAGGTAACTTACACAAGTCTACACCTAGTTCTAGAACATCTAGGTTCTCACCTAGAGGCTAAGTCAACCTAATCCATAAGGACATCTTATTAAGTTTCTAGGATTGAGATGTAAGGTGAGTTTAGTTTGTGTTTCATGTGAGCAATGTTTGGTGTAGTTATTATTCATGCTCTGATACCATTTGTCACGGAGCCGGAATCCCAGTCCCATGAACCAAATGTATACCAAAGGCGAAATGCGGAAGCGTAAAGCTTAGCACACATGAACAGATAACAAGATACAAGCACCAACATAATCTCAACAATCAACAAGATATATTAAACAACATTATTATATTACATGATTTGAATTACATATTCAAGAGTCACTTGGTACAAGTCTGCTCATGTATACTAAAACTGGATCTTACAATAAGTACACCTAGCATAGCTCACCGAGCCCATCAACCTTCTAGCCATCTCTGAACCTAAAAACAACATACGAGAAATGGGTCAACACACGAGGTGTTGAGTATGGGGCCGAAAGATACACATGTATATAAGCTTTGCATAATTTTGAAAAGATTTCAAGATTAAACGAACAAGAATAAACATGTTAATTGTTTAACAAATGTGAAACCATATTTTATGTCATTTCACTCCATTATACCAACAATATCAAACATGTTTAAGGCCTTTGACCATCTTCCCGTTGGAAGGGTCCGTAAGGGTGCTCAAGCTTAGCTAACCCTTTTATACGAGAGGGACCTCAAGGTCATAACCAAGAGCCCTTTATCAACAATATTATAATGGAGTTCCATATATATATGTGTTCAAGTTATAAAACTGATGAGGCAAACATCGAGTAACACATAGCAATACTACATGGCAATATTTGAGAAAATAGACAAACAAGCATATAATATATGTCTTTTCAAGAAAGAAAGCGGTAGTCATATAAATAGATAAGGCCCATACCTAATTCAGAGATTCTTAACTTAACACGTCCATTACCATCTAGATCATAATCCAACCTGATTAACAACAAGATTACATATATGCATTAGATTCTCATCATAACCCTAATTAGATGCATTTTAGGGTTTTGGCCAAGGTGGGTTCCAAGTTGCTTAATAGTATGTAAATTAATGAAAAAGTATGTAACAGGGTCTAAGGAATCCTCCACCAAATTAATGAAAAAGTATGTAAATCAAATGGCATGGACATAACCTTAATAGATTAAGCGTAAAGGAATATATACATGCTTAGGTCGTATGACATAAGTTGTCATGACCTCAAGAGGGACCTGAGGCTAGACCTTCTTATTAGGAGGATTAGGAAAGAAAGTTAGTCTTGGATATAGAGATCTCCATTGCAAGTAGAGACCTGGAACATCCTTTGAGGATGACGATAACCCTAACCCTAGGTGTTGGTTAGAGAGATATGAAGTGGTGAATAGATATCACGATAGACCAGGTGTTTGAAAGGGCATACCTTTGGGATGCCATATGATCCATGGGTGACCTAGTACCTTTGGAAACCCAACCCTGAGAAGGGTCGTGCATGTTAGAGTAAAGGATAGCTCCTTCGATGATGATATTAGTGAAGGACATGTAGAAACCCTATGGGCTTATGTGAATAGGGCATAGCATGCACCCAGGGTACGTTAGCAGTGTGAACAATAGGTTGAAACCCTGACTAGGAGAGTATGAAGGATGGCTTATGAAATAAGCATAAAGAACTATGGATACTTTGAGCAAACATAAGTTTGAACATAGGCTTCACCATGTAGAGGTACGTTTGTGATCTTGATCCTTCATAGAGAGAGGACCTCTAATAGTAAGGTTGGATGTGGAGTTAGCTCTAGAGAGAAAGCAGGACTCATGCAAGAAGGTTGGAAGCCTAGACTCCGAGATATGAGGAATAGTGGGGAGTTGAGGATGATGAGACCTAAGTGGACGATAGTGGTTGCCTCATGCTTGATCCCTGAAGGCTGAGGATATCTTGGTTGATATGAGAGGAACCAAACTCTAGAGGATGAGTCTGTCGGTACCTCTATGCCTAGGGTATAGGTGTTTACCTCCTGAGGTAGGGAGAATAGTTCCTTAGACCTGGAGAGGTTTAGTAGCAGGTTGTGAGGCCTTGTACCTTGTTGGTTGTCCTTAAGGAGGACTCAACTCTGAAGTGTTGCTTGAGTCAAAGGATGGAAGGAAGTGCATGACATACCTTGGACATGTTTGGTTCATGGTTAAGAGGTTGGGCATGCAGTTGGACACCCAAAAGTGAACCTAGGGTTCCTAGGTATAAGAGGGGAAGTGGTGTACCTAATGCTCATGACGAGAATTAAGTTGCTATAGTTTTAAGCATGGTACTCCTCATGTATAGAGGAAAAGGAAAACCCCTTAAGTTTAAAGGTATGTTTAATGAACCCCTCATGGCTAAGTTGATGACATGGGGAGGTATGATCTTGATCCAATGTGGAGGATGAGAACAAGTATGACCTAACATGGTTTAGTAGGTGGTCTACCTGTGCCTTGCATAACTTGCTAGGGTTAAGCATGCTAGACCCAAGGATGTTTGTGGCCTTTGTTATCAAGGTGAAGTTTTCCTCCTATCCTGGGAGAGGGACCCTTTGGTAGGGTGTATATCAGTTTTGTTGGTTTAAGGTAACCTAAAGAAGTCACATAGGATCTTGAGAAGATAAGTGAAAAGTACATGGTATGAAAATGAACCTGTAGACCCATAGATATCCATCTCTAAGTGCATGTGGATGTGTTACCATGGAGGTAACCGGTAAGGGGCCTGACCAAGGTAGGCAGGTCACCATGACCCCTATAAAAAGATGGATGTCAGTCCATGTATACAAAGAGAGATGATGAAGGCTTGGGCAAGGTTCTAAGTTGAACATGTACTATAAGAGAATCCTAAGTCTATCCTAGGGTCAGGTAGGGATAAGACCGATGGAAGTAGGAGTTGCCTAATTCCCTAGTTGCACATGATCATAGGGTCGGGAGGTAACAACTATCATTGTCTGAGGGCCATGGGTTAGGAGATTGATCACCTTCATGAACTCATGGGACAAAGGGTGGATGAGTAGGGCACTCTCTGGATGCATAAGGGAAGAGGAATAACCCCTAAAGTGTCAGCATCCTATAGACCTAGAGGAGATGACCAAGGATTGTGTGGTGACCCAAGTAGGTTCCAGATCAGTTTTCCATGGAAGTAACTTCAATATCAAGATGGTTGTGATGTTGAGACATAAGATGCACGTTTCAACTTAAAGGTGTAATGGAAAGGTGGGATGTACCATCTCTACTCTTGGAACAGGAAGAACTTTGTATTTGGACTGCAACCAAATGCTTATTTCCTCTTGTTATGGGAGTGAGAGATAGGACAGTATGCATGTCATACACCAAGGATAAAGATGATGTGGGAACGTTGCCATGAGATATGGGGACAGAGAAGATAACATACCCCGGTAAAGTGAATGATACATGGAGGGTTTGCAAACACTAAGAGGAATGAGGTATTCACCTTATGAGGATGTTTTTATCATGAGATATGAGTCATATGAGGTTGAGTTTGATCACCAAGAAGATGAACTCAAAGTGTTCTCAATGAAGATAGATTTAGAGCTGAGATGAGATAATAAGTGGAATACATGGAGGTGTATGTCATCAACTTTACCTAATACCTAAGGATGTGAAGTCGTAATGGATGCTCTGGTTGAGATATAGCTGCCTAGTTTGGCTAGAAGAGGTTGTTAGGCTAAACCTAAGTTTGGAAAGGAGATGTGTTTGGCTAACACTCAGATATAACGAGATCTGCTGAATACGTTAATGGTTGTTTGGTTAGCCAGCCTAGGCCTTGATGCAATGAAAGGATGGTTGTAGAACTTCAAATGCACTTCTTTGTAAAGGAAGGTGATGAAACCCCGACTAGAGTGGTTTAGGGTTTCTGAGGAATCGATCTTGAGGAATCATGACGTACAGGAAATCATGATTGAAGATCCCCATACACCGTGGTACTACCAAGGTAATAAGTGACAGTAGTACTTTAGATGCCTAAGATAAAGTTGCATGTAGTATATGGCCATGCAAACTGAGGGAGAAGGACGAACACTAGTAACTCAGTGCATTGATATAAAGGATAAAGAGTCCCCAATAGAGAAAGGGAGTTCATCACTATGGATGTTGTAAGTCTCCCATGGACCAAGGAAGGTCGAGATGCAATATGGGTTATGGTAAATCGCCTTACCTAGATGATATGAGAAAGAAAGAGTTCTGCTGAGGGACAAATTTGGTTGAACTAACCATGAGAGAGATGGCTCAACTACACCATGATGCGAGTTTAAAGGTTCTTGAGTTTGACCTAAAGGTTCCCTTCCAAAAGGTGGAAGTAGGTACATGAAGAACTCGATGTTAGTACAATTTATCACCCCTAACAAATGGTTAGTATAATCCAGACTAAAGGGTCTGATGAGAGCATGTGTTCTCATTTAGGGTGATATCTAGAGACAGTTCTTGTCCTATGAAAGATGTGATGATGACCACCATAGCCAATATCATGATTTAAGGAAGCTCTATAAGGGAGGTTGTGTCAGTCACCACTTCAGTAAGGTGATGTTGGTGAAAGGACCCCGTGATGGTTAGAAAAGGGCCACAATGTGTGTAGATGAAGTCGCTTTGATCATGCAATAGCTGAAAGGAGCCTAAAGATGATGAGAGTCATGAGCGGATGCAAAGTAGACTGACATGCAGTTCACTGTGGGAGAATATGTGACATGAAAATTCGACCCCTCCAAGTTATAGCTAAGAGAGCTGAGTCCCCGATGCATGG
The DNA here is from genome assembly GCA_963693085.1 of Alisma plantago-aquatica. Taxonomy (NCBI): domain Eukaryota; kingdom Viridiplantae; phylum Streptophyta; class Magnoliopsida; order Alismatales; family Alismataceae; genus Alisma; species Alisma plantago-aquatica. The sequence continues at coordinate 1,280,672,472 of OY856409.1, forward strand.
GTTCTTTTGTCATGGTTTAGTGGAGAGGGTGAAGTTTGATCTTACCCCGCAGGATAAAGAAATGTGTGATAAGTTCCAAGCATCCAATTTAGAGCACTATGTGAGGTACCCAGACCATGTGCTGAGCAATGAACCTAGTGAGCCCCAAGGGGGGCTGAAATGGACTGAGTCACCTGTGCAGTTTATAGACGCCAGGATGAAAGAACTTAGAGGAAAGGATATGTGATGATAAAGGTTCTTTGGAAGCGCCATGGGTAAGGTAAATCCACATAGGGGCCAATGATGGACATGAAAAAGTCTTATCCTGAATTGTTTGTTTGTTTGATAGAATTTTGAGGACAAAATTCCTATAAGAGGGGAAGGATGTTACAACCCCAATTTTTGGGTTCTTTTGGTGAGAAATGTAATTTCTCATACTAAAGATATTTGAACAAATAATGATATAATTTGGTTCGAATAAATGGATTTCGTTTACAATAGCCTTGATGATTGTGTTGTGGGCTTTATTGGCTATTGGGCCCAAATAATAAGAAAATTCAATTAGTAAATGAATAATTGAATATTTGCAAAAAGAAAGAGGTAGAAACCTCTAGAAGGAAAGATATGTAATACAAGGATGGATTTCGTGCCTCTTGGGTTCCAAGGAGTCCAAAGTTGCAAAAAGAAAGCAATAAGAAAAGAAAAGTTTAATTAAGTATTTCTTTAGTAAGAAAGAAATTGAAAATAATGTTAAAATGTTGGAAATAAGTGGAAAAAGGTATAACTGGGATATCCTTGGTGGAATTTCATATCCCAAGGATTACCAATGATAAAAGGAATACCAATGAGGAAAATAAAAGAGAAATAAAGAGAAATCATCAAAAAGATATATTTTCATAAGAAATAAACATGATAATGAGAAATAATGCATTTAAATGCATCTAGAAGGATAATGAGTATCCAATAAAAAGGATTTCGAAATAATGGAGTTTCTTGGGGTCCAAGGAGCCCTTATAAAGAGGAAAGAAAGACAAAATACCAAATTTGCAAAATAAAAGGATAATGTGGTGCATTATTAATGAATTATGAGGTACTGTTAAAAAGAAAGTAATTTCTATTAAAAGAAAATAGAAATTTGTGCCAATGGATTAAAAAGCAAGAATAAAGAAAACAAGTGAGAGGAATTTCGAATTCCTAATATCTAAAGAACAAAGTATATTCAAAGAGATAATTAGGAGAGAGAATCTTGCTTCCTAATGAAGGAACTTGGGTTATTATTGGGAATAGAACTAGTTGACCCATAGATGGTCATCTTAGGGCATGGATACCCACCCTTATATAAAGGGGAGAGCCCTGGTTCGAGTCTAAGAGAGAGAGAGAGAGAGAGAGAGAGAGAGATCCCACACTCAAATCCTTTCTCTTTTTATGAAAACCCTAACCCTGAGAGAATAATACTGATTCGGGGGTAACTGGCGGCTGTGGCAGGATCTCGATGGAGGCACGATGCAACCCCAGAGATCTAGGGTGGTCAATCACCTTTTCCTTGCTTCCATCTCCGCTCATATCACCCAGCAGACCTACAGGATGTGACGCGGTGGGCGCAGCCGTCGACCCAATTCCGGCCACCTCGGCCGCAGCTACAGACCTCCGTAGGTGCGGTGGAGGGTGGCGGAGGCCAACGAATCATCACTGATGCTCTAGGGGTGTAGGGGAGGTGAGGGAGAAACCCCTCGAGCCGCTGCAGTCTGCCGCATACTAGGGTTCGTGAGGTTGAGGGTGACCAGGGCAGTTTGGACGGTTACGCCCCTCCGGGCATTGAAGAGCCGGGAACTTAACCAAGGGAAATCGCATCTTTTCTTCATGTTTCCAAAGTGGCCGAGCAACGTTGCATGGAGTCGAGCAACGTGGCACGCTCTGATTGGCCAAAGTAAGTGTTTTATTGCAAAATTCATATCTAATAGTCGGTAGCTCGGTGGGATATGAATAATATATGTATTTTGCTCAGAAAAATGAGAGGAATCCAATAAAAATAGTTTTAAAGGCTAATTCGTTTTAAAATTCAAAAAGTAGTGTAATTTATCAACTTTGATGAATTAAAGATTAGGAAACTCTACTTTGAGATGATTAATGTAATTAGTAGAGTTTAATGGGTGATTAAAGTTGATAATAACATGTTAATTGTAAAAAGGTACATTAAGATCGAAAAGGATGAACTTTGCACGTAATTAGTTTAATTTAGAGATTATGTGCATAAATATGCTTGAAATTTGAAAAGTACATACAATTATAATCTTTCATGATTTAATTAATGAAAAACCCTTAGATTTGATGATAGATGGATTTAATGATGTTCTTTGGATAATTCAAGCCATTATTAACCTGTTGTTAATAAAAGTGAAAATAGGATCTAAAAAGATGATCTTTTTATATGAATGGTTTAATTTAGGGTTCCATGTGCATGGATATGCATTAATGAGCTTGAAAACCCTAATTTAAGTGAATATGTCTTTTAATTATTTTAATTGTTCAAATCCATGAATAAATAGAGATATGATGATCCTAAGTCAATTTGAGTATAAAAGAACATTAAAATGGATAATTTGAGCAATTAGGGTTTATATGAGTAGAAAGAATATTTTAGGGTTTGTTGACCTAAAAGGAATTAAGTTTGAGAAATTGATCTAAGAAATCCTAATGAATACTAACGAAACCTTAATTCGGATTAGAAATCCTAGAAAGTGAATCCAAGTCAATAAAGTAGAATCTTGATAAAGTGTGTAGTAAATAGAGTACATGTGTTTTCAGGATTCTTGATGATGTGGTTGAATTACTTGCTTGGATTGGTTTCTTGGTTGGAATTGATATTAGCTTGAGAAATCTACTGAACAGGTATGTGGTTACGCTTATGAATATTCTGAGTTAGTTTTTCGAGGGTTTGTCGAGGTTTTATCGGTTTCTTCAAATTAACTGTTGGATGCTTTTATTTCATGCAACTGTAGAGTGACTATGACTATCACTATAAATGTATACATATAATTGGCTTAGATCTGGGTCCACCCCTGTGGCTATGCAAAGGCTAAAAAGGGTAACCTAGAGCAAGGTTTAGGCTATCATTAGTTAGAAAATGGGCTACACATGTGTAGTGCTATGAGACTCTTAGCATGCCATGAGTTAAGGAGTAGGCTACCTATGGGTAGTGCCATGTGACTCAACCCTAGAAACTGGTTCACCTGTTAGGTGGGATCATGAGGGGTATAATGGGGATAGGATATACATGGATCGCGTAGTTATATTTAAACTGCAATATTGTTTATTAAACTGTAATTGGTTGCAATACATTATTATAAATAATTGCACGATTATTGTTTCCCCCACATACCAGATTCGATTGACCGACGTTTTGTTTGTCGGCATTTTAGGTACAAAGCCAAAAGGACAAATAGTAAATCATCATATTATGAAATACATGAAGTAATATGCAAGGAGGATTAGTTAGAGTAGAATTCATACATGGATAGAAATTTAGAAATCCAAAATTTCAAAAGGTATGTAAAGTTTATTTTCTTACAGCTTTCCAGTTTAGTCTGTTAAAATTTAATAATTGTTCTTGGTTAATTGCCAAACCTTTGATCCGGAAATTATGTGTGCGGTTTCGACCTCTCGGTCTTCCTTAATTGGGGGTTACCAGAAGGTGGGGTCATAACAGTCATCACTCTGGATCTCATTATCAACCTGTTTGATCATAGTATCACTTCTATCATCACTAGATGTACCATCAACAACAGTATCACGGGACTGCTCCAAAGTCTGGCCACTCCTCAAAACCATCACCGCCTTCACATGCTCATGGGTAGAGGAGGAGGAATCTTGTGGATTTGGCTGTGGTTGTTGAGGTGGTGGTGGTCTTTGGTGGGGTGTGTTGGGATTTTGAAGGATGAAGTTTGGTTGTGGTTGTGGTTGTGGTTGTTGTTGTGGTTGTGGTTGTTGTAGATGGGGGTGATATTGTGGAGGGGGTTGTTGGTATGAGTGAGATGGAGGTGGAGTATATTGATAGTTGAGAGGAGCTTGAGGAGGTGGCAGAGCATAGGGATTTGGTGGTGATTGATATGAAGGTGGAGCATATGAACTTTGAGCATTTACCATGAAAGTGGCATCATTATTTAGATTTGACATTAGTTGGGATGGGAGTCTTCCTTCCTCCCTCTGACCAAGTGAAAGTGATATTTTATCCAATTTTTTCTCAAGGCGGATAATGGATTGCCCATGAGAGGACACATCTTTCTTTACCTCATCCAAACTTCTCAATCGTCCAAGCACCTCATCTTCAAATTTTGAGCTATACCTTGGCCTTGGCTGTCCTTGTCCTTGAGCATCTTCATTTTGTTGTTACCATGAAAAATTAGGATGGTTTCTCCACTCGGGAGTGTAAGTGTTGGACATAGGGCCTTGATTGTTCTAGTTGCCAAAAGAGTGCAATGCATGAACTTCCTTTTCTTTAGCTTCAACTGACATGGTTGATTGACTAGAAGAACCACCATCTTGGCTCTTCATCATATTCATCATGTCCTAGTTGGCAGCGGTCTGGGCTGGAGCTATGGGAGGAGGTGGAGGGGTGTAGTTTCAGCTACACTATTCCCCTTTAGTAGAAACCCGATGGTGAGAATTTTTAGCAAGGTGTTCAAACAATGGCCATGACTCCTCAGGTGGCTTCGCCATGAATGTGCCTCCACATGATGAGTCTACATTATTCTGGCTTAACTCTTCAAGCCCGATGTAGAAAGCTTAGATCAGCTACCACAAGGGTACCTCATGATGAGGGTGGTCATGCAAGAGCTTCTGGAATCTTTCCCACACCTCGTGGAAAGGTTCATTTTCTTTTTGGGTGAAGGTGGTGATACATCTTCTCATGTGAGTCAGCTTGGCAATTGGAAAGAACTTCTTGAGAAACTAATTTTTGATTGTATTCGATGTCACCAGCTCCAACTTTAAAATGTACCATTCTTTATCCTTTTCCTTTAGAGAGAAAGGGAAGAGAGTCCTCTGGATGGAGACAACGGTGGCAGTAGGGGTGCAAAAGGTGGAACAAGTCTCAAGGAAGGCATCAATATGATGGTAGGGATTTTCATTCTCCATCCCATAGTAGGTAGGGAGGATTCCAAGGAGTGTAGGTGGAATGGAGAACTTTTGACCCAACATTTGATCAACAAGGGTGGCAATGAGAGAATTGTAGTTCTCTGGGGTGAAATACTCATGGAGGGAGCAATTGGGCTGCGATGGTTGAGCATTTCCATGGGGTTTGTTTTCTACCATGTCGGCTGCTTGGTGCTGCTTGCGGCGGCTTTGGCGTCTCCTCCTACCTATCTTGGGGTCTTACAACACCAAGTCAGTACAAGTAAAATGCATATGGTGCATGCATACCTATCACCTGCATAATACACAAATAAGCAACAAGAAACCAAGTTAGAATGACAGTATGCAAAAGTGAAAAAAGAATAAAGAATAGCAATGATGAGGGCATTAGGAAGGGCTAATCTACACTAACTAGCTAGGCTAAGTACCTCTAGCCCTGAAAATAGTGCCAGAAAGCTGCTGCAGTTTTGCACACACGTATGGTCTTTTGAATTTATAAGGTTCCCCTAACTAATTTCACTTACAACACTAAAATATGCTCCTACAAGCGCACGAGGTCATGCTATAGCATAGATGAGAGGCAAGCAAAGGGGGTCGAACCACATGGATAGAGGGGGCACTAGATCTTAGTTGGTGTTAGCTACATTCCTAAAGCAGAGACTAGGGTTGAAGGGTTTAAAATTGGGTTTGGTTTGATTACACTAAGCAAGTAGGCAAGTGAAGACAATATGAAAACTAGATTACCTATCATAATTCAATCTAGATTACCAAACCAAACAACAAGGCAAGTGCTATTAGAATGTACCCTATACTACTAGTTGGAGAACTAGGATTAGGTGTAATTCTAGTCGAACTTGTCAAGTCTAGGTTTCTAGGGTAAGTGGTATTAGGGCAATTGAGAGCCAAGGGTAGGAATTGGAGTAGAGATGAGGGTTTTTCACCTCATGCTATTAGCCATCTAGCCTTTAGAAAGATCTAGGAAATTGCACTAATCACACTTACACTAGCTACTTAGATCTCACAATCACTTGTGGAAGGAGGAATATGTATGTAGGAACAAAGGGGTCTAGCTAGGGATCCACTAATTGGACCTAGGAGTCATTCCTAAGATTACTACATACATTCCAATTCCTCCTAGAAGCTAAGTGTCATCAAACATTACAAAGCAAGCAATTTATGTTTAAGAGAAAAAACCACATGCAAGATATTGAGAAATGAGATAGAAGCAAAGGAAATCATCATAGAATGAAATTATGTTCATTATAAATTATTCTCCCCCAACACGGTATTAAAGTCACATTTTTACCCCAAACAGCCCACCACTAGGGGCAATCAAACAGAAGGCAAATGAAAGGGGAAGAAGGGGATAGGACTCCATAGATCTCAAAGTAGATCTTCCTTATTCACCTCCTAGCTACTGTAGGGAGACCTCCTTCCTCCAAGATGGATGATGGGCATGAAAATGGAGGGGGTTATGGTAGAAAACTTAGAAAATTAGGTTTTTTATTGTGGAAATGAGGTGGAAATGGTGGGTGGAGAGCATAAATGCAAAGGGATTGCAATGAATGCTCAAGAGTGGGCAGAGAGGAGTAATGGAAGCTAACCTAGTGCTGGCTGCCATCCATGTATATATAGGTGGTGGTGGAAGTAGTAGGGTAAGTAGGGGCATTGTTGGAAAAATAGTGCAGAAAATGGTAGGGTTTGAGTGGTAGCATGGTCGTGCTGGGCAGCTTGGCCGTGCTGGGTAGAGGTGGGAATGGTTGTGGTGGTGTGGAATAGTCATTCCAAGAAAGTAGAAAAATCACAGGTTGAAGTGGTGAAATGGAGGATGGTAGCACAGCCATGCTGGGCAGTACGGCCGTGGTGGAGGCTAGGTAGAACGGTTGTGCGGGGTAACACGGCCGTGGTGGTGGATTTGGTGGGGAGGTCGTTCCCTTTAGCACATATGTTCTGTCTTCAGCTAGCACAGCCGTATTGGGTGGCACATTCATTTTTGGGGCTTCATGGCATGACCGTGCTGGGTAGCATGACTGTGGTGGCTGAGTTAATGTAGCTTGCAATTTTCTTGGATTTCCCTAACTTTTGCATTAGCCAACACGGCCGTTCCTTGGCACCACGGCCAAGCTAGGGTCTTTAGTAGCAAAATTATCTTCAATCTTCATGATCAATGGACTTCTTTGCTTGGTGTCGAATCTTGGCCATTATGGGTAGGTTGAGGGAGCTATGGGGCCTTCTTTGGACCCCTCCATGAGTGGAGGAACTCTAGAACTCCTTCCTTCTCTCTCACCCATCCAAAGCATGGTCCAAGTAATCACAATTATGCAAAGAACGTCCATTAGTGCATTTGACAATAATACTCATTTCATTCTACTATGTTTAGATGTGAATAAAGTACAAAATGGTGCAAGGTGGAGCCCTAAAATAGGGTTGCAGCAATCTTACCTTACCTCAAGGACAAGTAACATCTACAACAACCCAAAAAGATTTTTTTAATGATTTTCGCCACTTGCTAAAGAATTGGGGAATTCCTGATGAACTCATCCACATAATGCTTCATTCTTGGCCACCAATACAATTCCTCTAGATTCTTGTGCATCTAGGTATTGACATGATTCATAGCATACATTGAGGAATGTGCCTCTTCTAACACCATATTTCTTGATTTTCAAGCATCATGAACACACATCATGCCAAGGAAGCACATTCCTCCATTATATGACTTGTGAAAACCATCACACTTTGCCTCACCAAGATTTGACCAAATATTATGTATCAATGTAATTGTCCTTTTATACATCTATGATTTCTACCAAAATGGGATTGATCTAAAGTTGTGCCAAAAACCACCCAATAAAGGCACTTCCATCTGAATATCCATCAACTTGAGAGACACCAACATATCTCTCTTGCTACACATCATGGAGTACAACTATACATTGTCAACTAATAAAGATGAAGATGACTATCTACTTAATGCATTAGTCACTACATTCTCCTTCCCATGATGATAAAATATCATATTGTCATCATCCTTGGTCGGTTTCAACCATCATATCTGCATCATTTTTAGCTCCTTCTGTGTAAATATATACTTGAGTCTCTTATGATCTATAAAGATCTAATCTCTTCTCTCTATGAAGGTGGTTCCTCCACACCTTCAAAGAAAAAAAGAGATCTAAAAACTCTAGGTCATGTGTTCTATAGTTTTATGCATGCCACTTGAGATGTCCATAAGAATAAGAACTCACATTCTTATCCTAAATTAACATACAATCTAGACCTCTCCTAAAGGCATGACAAAAGCTGATGTAGTCTTGGAATGTCCATGGTATAAGTAACACTGGTATGGATGCCAAATTTTACTTTGACAACTAGAAGCAACGTCGACATTCCTCATCCCTTATGAAATGTACATACCTCTTGGTTATCCAGGTCAATGACATGATGTAGAACTAAACTCCTAAATAAACCATATATCAATGTCTTTAATGCTCTCACTACAAAATTGCCTCTATCTTTTAGTATCTACACATATCCCCTTTGGAGATATGACACGGCCAAGAAAAGATACTTTAGTCATCCAAAACTCACATTCATGAAACTTTGCATACAAGTCCAGGTTCCTCAATAACTACAAATCCATGAAAATATTCTACTCATGGTGATGTGTGTTTCTAGAGTAGACGGGGATATTATCTATAGATACCATCACAACATAATTTAGATATTACTTGTACACTCCTTTCATGAGATCCATGAGAACAAAAGGTGCATTGGTTAGCCCAAGTGACATAACCATGAAGTCATAGTGACCATAACTAGTCCCATCATAGGTACATCATCCACCTTAATCCTTAATTGATTGTATCATGATGATATCTCCCTTCAAATGATCAAACATACCATCTATCATGGTAGGGCACATATTAATAACAATTGATATATCCAACTGCCTATAATATACGTAAAACCTCAAAAACTTCTTATTCTTCTTATTATCACAAAAAAAAGTATCACCCAAGGTGAAATACTCTATTATAGGAACCTCTTGATCAACAACACTTGAATATGCGTATTTGATTCTCTTATCTCTACTAGTTCCATCATATAAGGTGCTTGAGCTATAGGTTGCATACCAACTACTATACTGGTTCAAAAGTCAATCTCTCTAGGTGGGGTAGTTGTGGAAACTCCTCAAAAGACATGTCTTTAAACACTAATACCACATGAACATCCTCTCTCTTAAGGTTCCTCACCTTGGTATCTACAACATATTCTAGAAAAGATGAACAACCCTATCTCATCACCCCCTCAAGTATGTCAAGATACACTAAACACATAGGTAGTAGTTTCCTCTCTCCGTAGAAGGACTAGGATATTCACCATCTCTAAACTCCAAAAACCATCAAAATAATCTTATAAACTTAATTATGATATCCATCACTAGTATCACCTCAAACCCATGAATGTCAAGTGTTACAAGATTCACATAACTGTTGAACACTGAGAAACAAAGGACACAAGATGGACATGCCCCATAAAAGCTACTAAATTCACCAATGGAATCTTTAACAAAATCTCATACAACATACTACTAAGAGGAAAGTTATGAATAAATATCACCTCTTTGGTGATAAATTAGTTTGTTTTACCAGGGTTAACTAGAACTAATATAAACAATGAAGTAGTTAAGTCAGAATGGAAGACTTCCATCAAACAGTCCATGACCGATGGGGAGACAAATACTTCTAGATGAGTTATAGTATATATCTGACAAGTTGCATGTGGGAGGCCATGACCCTGACTCCTAGTGGATGGTCTTGATGATCCTTCATGTGATGCCTACACTCTCCCATATCCTCCTTGCTACACTGAATGTTGTTGTATTTGTTGTGTCACCTTGTGCTACAACTACAAGAAGAACAGCTTCGTGTGCCCATAATGTCCACACTGATACATTCCATATTCAAAAAATGGCATGGTCCGGTATAGTTTTTGTTGTAGACTCTAAACAAATTGATAAATTACAATTCAGATGGGCTTGTCATATATACAATCCTAACCCCATACCCCTAGAAGGAAGAAGGAATCTAACTCTACCCTTGTTGAGTGACCATTATGAACTTATCTGAATTCTTATCTTTGACATTACCTCCCTATTTGAAGACTAATGTTGATGTGACACTAAATACCTCATCATCATGAAATTTCCAGACTACATACAATGAGGTGGATATCATATCTTTCTTTGATCAAAATTGTGACAAACTATCATTGTCTTCTCAATCCTTCTAATTGCTTCAACAAAGGCTAGAAACTTCTCATGAGTTTCCATCATGAAGGAAATCTATTGTAGCTACAGTTTCAAACCCTCCTCAAACTTCCACACAATCTCATAATTTGTAGAATCCAAATGAGGATGGAATTTGTATAGAACCATGAACTAAATGTCTTAATTGTTCATTGCCAGAGTCCTCTAGAAAAAATTCTTGAACTACCTGATCTTGTCTCAGATGTATAACTAGGGAAAGACATGCCCTCAAACTCCTTATACTCAACCTAAGTCATAACATTTATGGGCCTCTCCTCCTCATCAACCATACACCACCAATTACCAAAAGTTCCCTTCAAACAATAGAATACATGCTTGATCTTCTTGTCTTCTAGTATACCAAAGATTCAAAAAGCCTCCTCCAAATCTATCAACTAGAGATTTGCACCTTCTAACCTACCACCTTGGCATATTAAGGTTGACCCAACTTCCTCAAAGTCTTGGAATTCCTAGCATATTCAATTTCCTCAACTCTCTTGAACATCTCAAATGTCTCCCCTAAACCACTAGATGACTCAACATGTAGTACTAGTGCATGGGGTGAAGGAATTGCCATCATATCCATCAAGTGCATAAAGGTAGACATCAACTACATGAACATAGATCAAGTAGTGTTGTAGGGATCAAGGGAGGTAGTAGAGGCTGTGTTGGCCTTAGACATTCTTGAATCTTATGGACTTTAATGCTCCTCATTTGTTCATGGCTATGTATATGTGGTATAATGATGTGAAGAAAATGCATAGAGTAGATCTAAGACCCTAGATCATTGTAGAGGGACTTAGGGATAACAGTTCTTGCTAAGGTCCCAACACTTCTCATTTTGTGAGTGTAATGTCAGAGCCCAATGCCCAAAGATCTAGTAGAGTTTTAGGAATGATGACTGTCCCCACAGACCACCACTAGCCTTAACTGTGTGCTTTGTCCTCACTCATATGCAAGCCGACTGGTCACCCATCCTAGTACTACTCTACATTGAGCACACTTAACCACATAGTTTTTTAGAGATGGGCTCCTTGAAAAGGAGGTGAACCTTGGACTCGGTGATATGGGTAGTCCAATCTTTCCTTTTTAGATCATATTATCTGAGGCCTAAAATACTGGGACGTTACACTATTCCCCACTTGTACTCTTGATGTCCTAGTCAAGGCTTGACTATATGGCCTCATAATATTACCTCATTTCAGTGCAGACCCATAATGGCTCAAGGACACCCAGCTCCTGATAACAGAATACCAGCACAAGGGTAGTTACATCACCATGGACAACCCTTTCCAACATGCTTGGACCATACAACTCAAGACTTGGCATGTCAGAGCCTAGTGCCCAAGGCTCTAGTAGAGTTTCAAGAATGACAACTGTCCCCACAGACAACCACTAGCCTTAACTGTGTATTATGTCCTCACTCGTGCACAAGGCAGGATAAACTTTCTGACTGGTCACCCATCCTAGTACTAATTTGGGCTAAGCACGTGTAATCATGGAATTCTTTAGTGATGGGCTCCCTGGAAAGGAGGTGCACCTTGGTGATATGGGTATTCCAACCATTCCTTTTAAGATCATATTATCCGAGGCATGAAATCTTGGGACGTTACAATGAGAGCATAACTAGTAGGGGATAGTCATCCTATGACTTACATATACACATTAGGCTGATAGGGGTACTAAGATCATGTCACTTATCATATGATGCATGCAATATTTCATGTATATCATCATATCATATAGTTTTCAATCACATTGGTAGAACTTCCATATACTACTAGAGTATGTCCTAGAGAACACACTTATTTAGATAGATATTATGGGTCACCAAGGGAGCCATTCCACATATGGATCCTCAGTTACCGGCATATACTCAATAATTATATGAACCTGAGGGCCTTCTCACCACCTCTAGGTTGCTACAAGGATACCCATTTCGCTTGCCCAACTTCCAAACACGGGGGAAATTATACGATTATAAGGCACTACATGAATTAGGGTTTCACTTGATTGATTAATACAACTACTTATCTTTCATAGAAAGAGGGTATAACTCAATGTGTCATATGGTATAATGCCATTCAAGAATTTACAACATTAAAACCCTAGTTTATGTTCAAAAGAGTACATACATAATCAGATTTCACCATTTTTCCTGTACAAAGCTAATAAGGGGCTCAAAAGCAACATTTTTCTATTAGAATATCTTTTTTCTAACAATAAAGAATCACCAAGAAAATTTTTGTCCTACATTTTCATTGCATGTGTACAATATGGAAAAAGTAGTAAACATGCCTAAAATAGGTTTCTTTAGGACAAAAAAATAAAGAATAAAAAATTTTCGACAACGTGGTAGTAATAAGGGTCATTTTCATATAATAACAAGATGAAGTAGGGAAGTATGGTGAAATCTTGAAGTTCCCAAATATATAGAAAAAATCCCATAAAACTCATGTTTAAACTTTATAACATGTATTTGATGAGTTTTAGTGATTGCATACAAAAATCATACTCAAATATTACCAAAAAGAGGTTAGAACCTTCATTTTAAATGTACATTATAATATCCATCAAGTGCATGCATGTCCTTAGGTCTAAAGCACCACCAAACAGCCCAAAGATGTCAACACTGGCAAGCTCTAGATCCAACTAGGCCAAAGAAGGTGACTAGCAGAGATCTCTAGGTAAAGGCACAAATTCTACCATATATATCAAACAACTTTGGTCAAGATGGTAAGGAAGATTGTGAAACAACAAAAGAAGATGATAACAAGGGGAAGAAATCACGTGATTTTGTACTAAACTTGTTAGGGAGGGTGATTACATGCTTTGATATTTTAGAATCAAGGCAAAAATGACACATGCATGCATTGCATAATCTAAATCCCCAAAATCGCCCTTGTTTATCTTCAATAATAAACTCTATCTCCAAAATAATCTAAATGAACCCTCAGAAAAAGAAATCACATATTTATAGGCTAAGGAAAAACAAAATTGCATTTCATCCCATAAAAGGTTAACTTTGAGCTCCCCATCAACACAAGTTCCCATAGGCATGCCCCAAAGATGCCCCTTTACCCTTCAAGAATGCACATTGTTCTAACCAAAACATGCAAAGGCATGTCATGCACCAAATAGTTCACATCATTCCCTCAGCAACACACATTGATTGGATAGCCTAGTCCAATGCAAATGCATTACCCTGGCCTTGGGAATACACAAACAACTAGATCATCCTGATGTGACCACATTGCTCTAGGATCTTAGACAAAAGTGGCACGCTCGAGGCTCACCCAAAACCCACATATACCTCTCCTTGCACTGGTCGACCCGATTGATAGGTTCAATCACTAAGGTACACTTTCTCAAGTATGAAAATTTTAAAAATGTCAAACAATCACAATTCAAATATAGGTTCTTCCCGTTGTTTAAAACACGTGTGTAAATTATGAAATTTTTAATATTTAAAGAATTCCAAAAAATCTAATAAAATGATAACTCATACAACTAGGATAAACAAAATGCAGTTAAAGGAAAGCTAGGTTTAGGGTCTTACATTTATCCTGCTCAGTTATATCCTACCATGTTAATTGTATGTAAATGATACATAATATATGTAATAATGGTGAATAAGAATCCCAAGGCTATGCTCATCTATTGTGTGGAAACTATCCACTCACCAAGGAGGCAATACATCAAATATTTTCCAATAATTTTTAGGTTTTAGAGTTGTGCAATAGTTGCATGGTGCTTGGTGTGGATCTATAGTGAGATTTAGTTAGATCGAGTCTTTGTATGCTTAGGTCCTAATGGGAGATATTACATAATTTGGTGTTTGTCGCATGTTTCTTTTCAATCAAGTAATAATTATCATGCTTAGTAATCAGGTTGTACAAATAAGAAGATGCTTTATGTGACATATTCTATGTGAGTAACATGCTTATGAAATATGACTTGTTTAATGAAAATATCTGGTCATAAGTGAAACTTTACCTTGTAATGTTTGATGATTATGAGATAGATGTAGAGAAATATGGTGATAGAGAAGGAAGTGGAAATAAAAATTTAACTACCATATTCCCCTTATAATAGTAGATCAGGACTACAACTATGTAATGAGAATGATGGTTTCAAGGATATACCTGGTCCTGGAGAAAGTCTAGCAAAAATATCCTCGTTAAAGTGTGCGCCTTTCTCCAAGTCACCCCTGACAGAGTATGCGGTAGCTCCTAGTTGATCTCCTGGATGGCATCCTAACATTATCCTCCTAGTGGGAAAATCTCCTCGCCTCTATAGTAGTTCACATGGACCACTTGGAACTCCTGTTGTTCTAGAAGAACGGACATGAAGGAATTGTCCCTTCATGTTTTTATACTCGAACCAACTTTCTCCCATAATTGTTCTTCCTTGCTATCTCTCCCTTAATCGGGTAAGACTTGCTTGGGTTCTCTCAGTTACCACAACCAGAGAAGACAACTACTTTTATAGACAATTGATTGTGTCTTTGGGAATTCCCCGATGTCCCTCTGTTTATATGATGGTTAGGGCCAGGGTTCCTAGTCTGTGTGGGAGTGGAATTTCACAAAATTTTGCAACCTATGAATGGTGAATGGGTTGGTTCATAGCTGAACTAATCGATTGGCATGTGAGTCGATCAGTTCACCCTTGAACCGATCATCTTATCATGTTTCCCAACCACAATTATATTGGAAATTCTAATCCAATTAATGCTCAACATTATGTTAACATTAATCCTTAATGCAATCAAATTGATCTATGAATCGAGTGCCCCATAACATGAGCCATCCATTTGACAACCTTGAGCCGATTGATTCACTTAGTGAACCCGATGGTTCATGCCTTGGTTCATCTAAAATTCAGCCAATGTGATTTCCAATCAACTTGACACTGCAATCGGTCGATTCAACACTTAAACCCATCAGTTCAGAGTCCAATCAATCAATTATTGCTTAAATGGAATACCTAAATACTTTAGTAATCAAGTTAAACATCATTCATGAACTAACTCCCATTCCAAATGTATCCTAAGTGTGTGACCCTATAGGTTCCAATTTACACTGGCAGTGAATGTCCATAATCAATTTATGACATCACAAGCAAAGAGCAGTATCTAGTAACACATCATTAGTACCTAAGTCAATGGAAAGTTGGACAACAACTTCAACCTACAATCTGTGATTGGTGTTACATTGTTTGTATAGTTCCTTTATCACTGATATCTAGATTGAACTTGAGGCATGGAATAGTCATCCTATTCAACGTTCAATCTCTATTCCTTGAACTAGAGCAAACTCTCTGAGATATATCTAAGCTCAATATCACATATTGACTCACATGTGCATTGCCTTACATTTCTCAGTGTCGCTTATCAAGTGGCCATTATATCACACTCATGTAGGAGGGACAAATCACATCTACATCACTCACAACCATCCCCATGTGTCACAGTGCATCTGATCATCACCTTTATAGAAACCCTTATTCAGAGTCACAGTGGATGATGTCAAAGTACATTGCACAACCTATGATGAGTGTAGTGATTTCAGGTCTAAGAACTACAATCACCACCAACACTATGAGATATGACTCTGAATACCATGTGATGGTTTCCATGTGTCACTCTCATGGTGGCTTTGTCCAATACACTATTCTCTAACAAGTATCTATGTGTTTGGTTTGATATCACATATCATGACTGATGGGATTCTATCATCAACCAACACACACTCTAGTCTTATGAGTTATTGTTGTCTATCAGCCTTACACAATAACAATTGACTAGGGACATAGCAAGAATGTATATACTCTTGGCATCTATATGATCTCATTATTCAGATCATCAACCATAAGACATACAACATTGAGTAATATCATTCTTTAGACATTTATTGTGTTACATCATTATCTCATAACTTAATAAAACAAAATAAATGTGAAGATTGCCTTTATTATTAATCAAATAATTTACAAATTATTCCATTACAATCATCATATGATTGGCTCTCTAGGCATACATACCAACAGACTCCCAGTTTCACTTAGAGACAATCACCCATGAATCTTATCCCAAGTGATCTAACATGACCATCATGCTTCTACTACAAAAATGCTTTTGTCAAGCAGTCAACAACATTATTCTTGGTTGGTACTATGTAAATCTTCACATCTCCTCACTGTATGATCTCTTGTATGAGATGGAACCACCTTTGTATATGCTTGGAACACTAATGCGATTTGGGTTCCTTAGCTTGTGCAGTAGCTCCATTGTTGTCACAATATAGCTCAATTGCATTGTTGATGCTTGTAACCACCTCAAGTTTTGAGATGAACTTCTTGATCTAGGCAACCTCCTTTGCTGCATGTTATGAAACAATATACTCAACCTCTATTGTAGAATCCACAATTGTCTCTTGCTTGGAACTCTTCCAACTTACCACTCCATTGTTGAGTCAAAACACAAATTGTGATTGCGATCAATAACCATCTTTGTCAGTTTGGAAGCTTGCATTGGTGTAACCCTTTACTACCAACTCTTCCTCTCGGCCATAGACAAGGAACTGATCCTTAGTTCTTCTCAAGTACTTGAGGATGTTCTTCACAACTATATAGTGAGCATCAACTGGATCTGACTGATATCTGCTTGTTATGCTCAAGAAATATGAGACATCAAGATGAGTACATAACATTGCGTACATGATGGATCCAATTGAAGACGCATATGGAGTCCTACTCATGCATTCCATTTCTTTACAAGAACTAGGGCACTAAGCTCTAGATATGGAAACTCCATGAGACATGGGTAGGCTTCATCTCTTTGAGTCTTCCATGTTGAACCTCTTCAACACTTTGTCAACGCATGTGCTTTGACTTAGTCCAAGAAGCTATCTAGATATATGTCTATAGGTCTTGATTCCTAAGATATATGATGCTTCACCTAAGTCCTTCATAGAGAATGTATTTATAAGCTTGATCATTACCATCTAAAAGGTTGAGATGTCATTCCCCATTAATAGTCTATCATCTACATATAATATGAGGAATACAATCATACTCTGAGTAACCTTCTTGTACACACAAGGCTCATCTCCATTTTGACTAAAGCCAATCTCTTTGACTATTTTTTCAAAGGTGAAGATTACATGTCCAAGATGCTTACTTCAATCCATAGATTGACCTTTGTAGCTTATAGACTTTATTTGCATCCTTTGGATTCATAAAACCCTTAGGTTGTGTCATGTACACATCCTTATGAAGATTCATGTTAATGAATGTAGTTTGAACATCTATCTGCCAAATCTCATAGTCATGATAATATACAATGGCAAGCATGATCCTAATATAGTTAACCATGGTAAATGGAGAGGTTTTATCATAGTCAACACCTTGAACTTGTCTGAAACCCTTTGCAACCAATCTTCCCTTATAGGTTTGTACTTTATCATCCATGCCGATCTTCTTCTTGAAGACCCATTTGCACCCTATGGGTTTTACCCCTTCAGGTGGATCCACCAAGGTCGATACCATGTTGGTTTACATGGATTCCATCTCTGATATCATGGCCTCAAGACATTTCTCAAACTTTGGTCCTTTAGTAGCTTCTAGATAGTTTGTTGGCTCATCATCTATGATCAACTCACTGTGGGGTTTTAGAGGAGGCAGAGAAGTAGCAGAAACAAAAATTTTCTCCCCAAAACCCAGAACAAAAGGAATCGCGTCAACGTCTATACAATAGGAAAGATGGTTTGTGGATGCATACATTGTCCTGAGGCTTGCTCGGTGATAGTACCTCACGTCTTGCACGGTCTTCACCTTCGGTCTTGGACGGTGTCTGTGTAGCTCCTGGTCACACCGGGACTGAAGACTCCTGGTCTCACCGGGACTGTCAGGATTGACAGTTGTCCTCCGAGCGACAGAGGTCTCCCGCCTCTGCAGTCTTCCACACGGACCGCCTGGAACTCCGATCTCCTTGTCACACAAGGAACCGAAAGGAGTCACACCCTCCTGTTGGTGTACTAGTCGCCAACACACTCTCCTACTACCAGTTGCAACTGCAGTTGTCTTTCCCTTGCTGCGCCTCCCTTTTCGGGTAGCACTTGCTCGGGCTCTCTCGGTTACCAAAACCAGAGAGAACGACAACTTTGCAGAGCAACCGGATTGCACTGAGTTGTACTCTTAGAAGCCCCCAATACCCCTATATATAGGCAGGTCACGGGACATGGTTCTCTGTCCCCGGCAATATGGGACTAAAAGCAGGAGTAGAAGGGTTCGAATTTTTTTTCCACAAAAACAATCAACTCGCAACCTGAACCGGTCGGTTGACACCTCAACCGATCGGTTGGGACCCATGAGCCGGTCGGTTCACTTCTGAACTGATCAGTTCGTGGTCCTGACCAGTTCCCAATTGACTTTCCTTCTTTTGTTTCTAATTGGTATCGAATACCAATCCTATTTCCCAATCAAATTGGGCAAGTGAAACGAAAGGAAAATTCTCACCAATCTTACTTTCCCAACATGCTCGGTTGCATCAGTTGAACCGGTCATTTCAATACTTGAAGCAATCATTTCACCCTGACCTTGAGCCAATCGACTCAACACTTGAGCTGACCGGTTCACCAGGCTCAGTCGATCGGTTCATCACATGAGCCGATCGGTTGGGAGTGCAGATTGTGCAGAATCAGTCAATTGTGATTTCAATCAATCTGATACTCCAATCAATACGTCCAACACCTTGAACATTATGATATTGAGCTATCGATTAATTGAGTGTTTAATTGAACTACTAAACTCCTTTAGTAATCAATCTAAACATTGTTTTTGGACAAAAATCCTCTTCCAGGTTAAATCCTATGTGTGTGACCCTACAGGTCCATTTCACGTTGGTAGTTAAAGTCCATAACACTTATGACTTCACAAGCAAAGAGCGGTGCCTAGTCACACATCAGTGCTACCCATATGAAATAGAAAGTTGGAGAACAACTTTCAATCCTACAATCCGTGAATGGTGTTACAGTGAGTGTATAATTCCTTTGTCACTGATATCCTAAATGAACTCGAGGCATGGAATAGTCATCCTGTCAACATTCATTCATTTCCTTGATCTCAGAGCAGACTGAGTGAGATGTGTGTGACATCAATATCACATATTGATTCACACGTGCATGCGCATGCCTTTCTCAATCCTACTCATCAAGTGGCCAGGGACATCAAACTCCCTTAGGAGGGACAAATCCCATATCTATCACTCACCCCTCAAAAGCCCCATGTGTCAAAGCCACCCAATCATCACCTTTATAACAACCCCATGTTTCAAGACTGTGTTTGATGATGTCGAAGTGTACCCAATGACATGTGTTGAGTGCAGTGATTTCAGGTCAAAGAATCACACTCACCACCATCACTCTGAGAGCTGAATGTGACTACCAAGTCATGGTTCCATGTGTCACTCTCACGGTGGGTCTGTCTGGTACCTTGTTCTCTAACAAGTACCTATGTGCTTGGTTTGATATCACTATATCATGACTAATGAGATTCTGTCATCAACCAACACACAAGCTAGTCTTCAGTGTTATTGATGTCTATGGTTATTTCCACAATAACAACCGACTAGGGACTAAACAAGAATGAATACTCTTAACATCCGTATGATCTCATCGTTCAGGTCCTCAACCCAAAAGCATACGTCATTGAGTAAAATAATTCTTTAGACATCTATCATGTTACACCATCATCTCAGAAACAGTTTAAACATATAGATCGGAAATTGCCTTTATTATTATTCAAATCATTTACAAAGTATCCCATTACAATCATCATATGACTTGCTCTATGGGCATACATACCAACAGACTCCCACTTGCACTTAGAGCCAGTCACCAAGGAACCTCAGTCCTTGTGACCTAGCATGACCATCATGCTTCTGCTGAGAAAGGGCCTTAGTCAGTGGATCATCTATGTTGTCTTCAGTTGGTACTTTGCAAATCTTCACATCTCCTCGTTGTACGATCTCTCGTATGAGATGGAAGCGCCGCAGTATGTGCTTGGACCGCTGATGTAGTTTGGATTCCTTAGCTTGTGCAATAGCTCCATTATTTTCACAATAAAGCTCAATTGCATCACAGCTACTGGGAACTACACCAAGTTTAGAAATGAACTTCCTGATCCACACAGCCTCCTTTGCTGCATGTGAAGCAGCAATATACTTGGCCTCTGTAGTAGAATCGGCAACTGTTTCTTGCTTGGAACTGTTCCAGCTCACAACTCTGTTATTAAGGAAAAACACAAATCCTGACTGCGATTTGTAATCATCTTTATCGGTTTGGAAGCTTGCATCGGTGTAACCCTTTACAACCAGCTCTTCCTCGCCGCCTTAAATAAGAAACTGATCCTTAGTCCTTTGCAAGTACTTGAGGATGTTCTTTACGGCTGTCCAGTAAGCATCTCTGGGATCTGACTGGTACCTGCTCGTCATGCTGAGAGCATACAAGACATTTGGGCATGTGCACAACATAGCGTAGATGATGGATCTGATGGCTGATGCATATGGGATCCCATTCATACGCTCCCTCTCTTCATAAGATTGGGGACATTGAGCTCTAGAGACGGTGACTCCATGTAGCATGGGGATGTTGCCTCTCTTTGAGTTCTCCATGCTGAACTGCTTCATCACTTTGTCGATGTACGTGCTCTGACTTATTCCGAGAAGCCTTCTAGATCTATCTCTATAGATCTTAATTCCTAGTATATAGGATGCTTCTCCTAAGTCCTTCATTGAGAAAGTGTTCCCAAGCCAAGTCTTTACCTTCTCTAAGGCTAAGACATCACTCCCCATCAAAAGTATGCCATCCACATACAATATGAGGAATGTGGTCGAGCTCCCACTAACCTTCTTGTACACACAAGGTTCATCTTCATTTTGAATAAAGCCAAACACTTTGACTTCCTCATCAAATCGAAGATTCCAACTCTGAGATGCTTGCTTCAATCCATAGATTGACCTTTGCAGTTTACAGACTTTATTGGCATTCTTTGGATCTACAAAACCATCAGGCTGTGTCATATACACATCCTCATTTATATTCTCGTTAAGGAATGCATTTTTAACATCCATCTGCCAAATCTCATAGTCATAATAAGCTGCAATAGAAAGCATGATCCTGATGGACTTAATCATGGCAACTGGAGAAAAAGTTTCGTCATAGTCAACACCTTAAACTTGTCGAAATCCCTTCGCAACCAATCTGCCTTTATAAGTTTGCACATTGCCATCCATGTCGGTCTTCTTCTTAAAGTCCCACTTGCACCCTATGGGTTTTACCCCTTCAAGTGGTTCCACCAAAGTCCATACTTTGTTGGAGTACATGGATTCCATCTCGGATCTCATGGCTTCAAGCCATTTCTCAGAATCTGGTCCATCCATATCCTCTACGTAGGTAGTTGGATCATCATCTATGATCAACTCACCACCTTCCTGAGTCACAAGGTATCCAAACCTCTCAGGTTCAAGGCGGGCCCTACTAGATCTACGAGGTCCTTGTGTTACCTGAGGAGACTGAGATTCCACAACTCCTTGTGAATCTCCATTTTCCTCTTGTACATCCACCGGTTCTATGTTTTCTTGTTGGGCTTGAACCTCTTAAAGCTCTACTTTCCTCCCATTGTTTCCTTTGGAAATAAATTCCTTCTCTAGGAACACAGTTGTCCTAGCAACAAACACTTTGTTGTCAGTGGGGTGGTATAGATAATATCCCCTCATTTCCTTGGGATATCCAACAAAATAACATTTATCAGATTTGGGTCCAAGCTTATCAGGAAACATTTTCCTAACATAAGCCTCACAACCCCAAATCTTTAGAAAAGACAAATCGGGACGCTTCCCAGTCCATATCTCATATGGTGTCTTTTGAACAGATTTAGATGGTACTTGGTTAAGTGTAAACGCGGCGGTTTCAAGAGCATAAACCCAGAAAGAAATTGGAAGATCAGCAAAACTCATCATTGATCACACCATATCCAACAATGTGTGATTCCTTCTTTCCGACACACCATTATGTTGTGGTTTTCCAGGCGGAGTCCATTGTGATACAATACCACGGGCTCGCAGAAGGTCCTCAAACTCCTGGCTTAAGTATTCTCCACCTCGATCGGATCGAAGTGCCTTAATACTTTTACCAAGTTGGTTTTGTACTTCATTCATGAAATCCTTGAACCTTTCAAGGGTTTCTGACTTATGTTTCATCAGGTACACATAGACATACCTATTGAAGTCATCAGTAAAGGTAATGAAGTACTGATACCCACCTCTAGCATTAGTTCTAAAAGGACCACATACATCAGTATGTATGAGTCCTAATAGATCACTAGCTCTCTCACCTTTACCTGAAAAGGGAGTCTTGGTCATCTTGCCCAACAAAAAAGATTTGCATGTCTCTATTGATTCGTAATCAAAAGAGTCTAGATAACCATCTTTATGGAGTCTAGAAATGCGCTTCTCATTTATGTGCCCTAGACGACAATGCCAAAGATATGTTTCATTTGAGTTGTTGAGTTTTTGCCTTTTGGTGTTTACGTTGTATACACTTGTCTCCAAATCTATCAAGTATAGACCATAAGACATTGGGGCACTACCATAAAAGATCCCATCTTTAGAAATGGAACAATTTCCATTCTTAATAAGAAATTCAAATCCATCCTTGTCCAAACAAGAGACGGAAATTATATTCCTATTTATGGCAGGTACATAATAGCAGTTCTTCAACTCTATTATTAGCCCACTAGGTAGAGTTAACTCATAGGTTCCTACGGCACTGGCGGAAACTCTTGCCCCATTAGCAACACGTAGTTCAACCTTGTCTTTCCTTAAAGGCCTACTTCTCTTAAGATCCTTCACATTTGAACAAATGTGAGATCCGCATCTGGTATCAAGTACCTATGATGAAGAAGTAGTAAAGTTAATCCCTATCACGTATACACCAGAAGTAGAGATCTCTATCTTCGACTTCTTCTTCCATCGTTCATTCCATCCTCTCCATGTAGAAGAAATTGGTTTGGCGAGAGAACCCTTCTCTCCCTTACCCATCGTTCCATTGATATCTATCAATGAACTTTCTTTCTTCTTCAGCAACGCCTTAAGTGTACATAGAGTGGATTCAAAGGCTCCTGGTATATCTGGATTGTGCAGAACACTTCTCACAGTCCTCAACCAGTTATGGAATTTATTCTCAATTAATTTTCCCATTTTAAAGGATGATTCTTTTTCCATTCTACAAGAGAAAATTGCATTTGTCAAAACTCCTTTTGATTTGATTTGAATAAAATTTGACGATAGTTAATTAGTCCTTTAATTAAATATCGCTCCCACTATTTTGACTCAAATTGACAGCCCTCACCATCAATTTGGAAGATTGCAGCGTACAATCTTCTAGTGGGTCAAGATCCTGAAATCCTCTGAGCCATGGACCAGCTTGGGCTGTCGTCACCCACAACTCAGATCTTCCAGGCAGGCAACTCTTGCCAATTGCATAACATGCAACTCTTGAAAGATGTCATATGCAACTCCTTGCCATGATCATCTCCATGCCTCAAGGTGCTAGATCCTATCTAGGTCACCTTGTTAAGTCCGACCCAAAGCCAACACGATGAACATGCACCCTACTTGGCCAGACCCACACATTCATCCTTCACGCTTCCACAAGATAGACGGTGCACCACGCTTGGGCGTGCCCACACTTGGTTGATCAAGCTTTTCACGTGTGTCGCATTAGGAAGGCATCTAAAACTTAATATTTAATGAGGGATTTGGTTTTTATATACATATACATATCTAATCACCACAATATATAGTATGTATCATATACATGCTATATCCCACAGAAAACATGCGAAATGATAAAAGCAATGATTATGACCATCCTATTATGATTCCTCAAGCCAAGAGGATCACGGTCATCTAGGTCTACATCACATGCAACCTGTAAAAGATGAAATTTGTGCTTGCCTTTCTGGGTTTGATCAGCTCATCTCCATGACCGATCGGCTCGCCATCAGGTTGGTTGTTCGGGTGCCACCAGCCGATCGACTGGTACCTCCAGTCGATCGGTTCACCGGTCTTCGTGCATCTCATCAGGTCACCACCCGCTCGTCTCGCTCCTTGAACCGATCGTCTGGATCACCAATTGATCGTTTCACGCCTTGAACTGATCGTTTCAGGTTGTCCTCCATTCTTTGACATAACAGGAAATAAAATCTATCCTATTTACAATTGAATTTTTGAAACCCCGAGTTACATTTGGGGGGAGAAAAGGTAGGAAAAGAAATCTCGAATTATTTCGAGTTACATGAGGGATGAGAGAAAGGGAATCGGTGCGCAGACCGAGATGCAAGCAACCACAAACAATCACACACAGATATAGAGGTTTATAGGCCATAATCATGCTACACATCCACCACAAAACTTGTTTAAGGGTGACGCATATCGAGTGCATTAATATTACATATCATATATGTATATTTGGGATTTGTGGATTGGACATGCATAAAGCCAATTTTATTCGCATCGTATGCAATAAATAAAGGCGACAAACCAAAATCAATCATATCGATAATCCTAAAATATAGAACAGTTGACGTGGCTCTGATACCACTGTGGGGTTTTAAAGGAGGTAGAGAAGCAGCAGAAACAAAAATTTTCTCCCCAAAACCCAGAACAAAAGGAATCGCGTCAATGTCTATACAATAGGAAAGATGGTTTGTGGATGCATACCTTGTCCCGAGGCTTGCTTGGCGACAGTACCTCGCATCTTGCGCGATCTTCACCTCCGGTCTTGGACGGTGTCTGTGCAGCTCCTGGTCGCACCGGGACTGAAGACTCCTGGTCTCACCGGGACTGTCAGGATTGACAGTTGTCCTCCGAGCAATAGAGGTCTCCCGCCTCTGCAGTCCTCCACACAGACTGCCTGGAACTCCGATCTCCTTGTCGTATAAGGAACCGGAAGGAGTCGCACCCTCCTGTTGGCATACTAGTCGCCAACACACTCTCCTGCTACCAGTCGCAACTGCAGTTGTCTTTCCCTTATTGTGCCTCCCTTTTCGGGTAGCACTTGCTCGGGCTCTCTCGGTTACCAAAACCAGAGAGAACGACAACTTTGCAGAGCAACCTGCTTGCACTGAGTTGTACTCTGAGAAGCCCCCAATACCCCTATATATAGGCGGGTCATGGGACAGGGTTCTCTGTTCCCGGCAATATGGGACTAAAAGCAGGAGTAGAAGGGTTCGAGAGTTTTTTTCCACAAAAACAATCAACTCGCAACCTGAACCGATCATTTCACAACTGAAACGGTCAGTTGGGGACCTGAATCGGTCGGTTGACACCTCAACCGATCGGTTGGGACCCATGAGCCAGTCAGTTCACTTCTGAACCGATCGGTTCGTGGTCCTGACCAGTTCCAGATTGACTTTCCTTCTTTTGTTTCTAATTGGTATCGAATACCAATCCTATTTCCCAATCAAATTGGGCAAGTGAAACGAAAGGAAAATTCTCACCAATCTTACTTTCCCAACATGCTCGGTTGCATCAGTTGAACTGATCGTTTCAATACTTGAAGCGATCATTTCACCCTGACCTTGAGCCAATCGACTCAACACTTGAGCCGACCGGTTCACCAGGCTCAGCCGATCGGTTCATCACATTAACCGATCGGTTGAGAGTGCAGATTGTGCAGAATCAGTCAATTGTGATTTCAATCAATTCGATACTCCAATCAATACATCCAACACCTTGAACATTATGATATTGAGCTATCGATTAATTGAGTGTTCAATTGAACTACTAAACTCCTTTAGTAATCAATCTAAACATTATTTGTGGACAAAAATCCTCTTCCAGGTTAAATCCTATGTGTGTGACCCTGCAGGTCCATTTCACGTTGGCACTGAAAGTCCATAACACTTATGACTTCACAAGCAAAGAGTGGTGCCTAGTCACACATCAGTGCTACCCAAGTGAAATAGAAAGTTGGAGAACAACTTTCAATCCTACAATCCATGAATGGTGTTACAGTGAGTGTATAATTCCTTTGTCACTGATATCCTGAATGAACTCGAGGCATGGAATAGTCATCCTATCAACATTCATTCATTTCCTTGATCTCAGAGCAGACTGAGTGAGATGTGTGTGACATCAATATCACATATTGATTCACACGTGCATGCACATGCCTTTCTCAATCCTACTCATCAAGTGGCCAAGGACATTAAACTCCCTTAGGAGGGAAAAATCCCATATCTATCACTCACCCCTCAAAAGCCCCATGTGTCAAAGCCACCCAATCATCACCTTTATAACAACCCATGTTTCAGGACTGCGTTTGATGATGTCAAAGTGTACCCAATGACATGTGTTGAGCGCAGTGATTTCAGGTCAAAGAATCACACTAACCACCATCACTATGAGAGCTGACTGTGACTACCAAGTCATGGTTCCATGTGTCACTCTCATGGTGGGTCTGTCTGGTACCTTGTTCTCTAACAAGTACCTATGTGCTTGGTTTGATATCACTATATCATGACTAACGAGATTCTGTCATCAACCAATACACAAGCTAGTCTTCAGTGTTATTGATGTCTATGGTTATTTCCACAATAACAACCAACTAGGGACTAAACAAGAATGAATACTCTTAACATCCGTATGATCTCATCATTCAGGTCCTCAACCCAAAAGCATATGTCATTGAGTAAAACAATTCTTTAGACATCTATCATGTTACACCATCATCTCAGAAACAGTTTAAACATATAGATCGGAAATTGCCTTTATTATTATTCAAATCATTTACAAAGTATCCCATTACAATCATCATATGACTTGCTGTATGGGCATACATACCAACACTCACTACCTTCCAAAGTCACATGATAACTAAATCTTTCAGGTTCAACGCATGTACTATTAGATCTACGAGGTTCTTGTGTTACTTGAGGAATTTGAGATTCCACAACAACTTGTGATTCTCCTTGTTCCTCTTATACATCTACTAGTTCAACAATTTCTTGTTGGTCTCGAACCACTTCTAGTTCTACTTTCCTTCCACTTATTCCTTTCAAAATAACTTCCTTTTCTAGGAATGCAACATCTCTGGAAACAAACACTTTGTTGTCAGATAGGGAATAACACTAATATCATTTTGTTTCCATTAGATATCTAACAAAATAACATTAATCATATTTCAGTCCAAGATTTTTAGAAAACTAATTTCTCACATAAGCTTCACAACCCCAAATCTTCATACAAGACACATTGGGATGCTTCCCGTACCATGTCTCATATGGTGTCTTTTGATCTGATTTAGATGGTACATGGTTTAGTGTAAACACAACAACTTCAATAGAAAAACCCCAAAAGGTAGTCAGAAGTTTCGCTAAAATCATTATTGATTGCACCATAAGCAATGTGTGATTCCTTCTTTCTGATACACCATTATGATGAGGTGTTGCAGGTGGAGTTCATTGTGATACAATACCATGTTCTGGCAGAAGGTACTTCAAATCTTAGCTTAAGTATTTTCCACCTCAATTAGAATGGAGTGCCTTAATTATTTTTCTAAGTTGATTATGTATTTCATTCATAAATCCTTGAACTTTTCAAGGGTTTCTTACTTATGTTGCATCAGGTAAACATAACCATACCTAGTGAAGTCATCAGTGAAGATAATGAAGTATTGATACCCACTTCTAGCAGTTGTTCTAAAAGGGCCGCATACATAAGTATGTATTAGTCCTAATAGATCACTATCCCTCTCATTGTTACCAGTGAAAGGAGTTTCATCTTTCAGAACAAATAAGATTCACATGTCTCTATTGTTCAAAACCAAAAGAATCCAGATAACCATCTTTATGGAGTCTAGATATGCAATTCTCATTTATGTTCCCTAGATGATATTGCCAAAGATATGTTTTGTTTGAGTTGTTGAGTTTTAGTCTTTTGGCACTTATGTTATAAATATATGTCTTTAGATCTAGCAAATAAAGACCATAAGACATTAGGGAACTGCCATAAAATATCCCATCTTTTAAAATAGAACATCGATCATTCTTAATATGAAATTTATATGCATCCTTATCCATACAAGATACAAAAATGGTGTTTCTATTTATGGCAGGTACATCATAGAAGTTCATTAGCTCTATTACAATCCATGTGGGTAGAGATAAACTATAGGTTCCAACTATGGTGGTAGCAACTCTTGCTCCATTTGCTACTCATAGTTTTACCTCATCATTTCTTAAAGGCCCACTTCTTTTCCGATCCTGCATATTCAAGAATATGTGAGATCCACATCCAATATCTAGTACCCAAGATGAAGAAGTAGATAAGTTCATCTCAATAATGTATATACCTGAAGTGGATGTCTCTATCCCCATCTTCTTCTTCCTGAATGCCTTGAAGTACAAAGGAAATATTCCTCTTGTACTTTTCTTTCTCCTTATCTTGAGTGTTGAAGATTTAGATTTACGCTCAACCTCATATATCTTCATGGCTTTGATTTCATGCTTTAACTTCATCCACTAATCATCATCACAGATTTGTCCTTTTTCATTCTTTCTTCGACATTAATCAACATGCTAAGCAAATCTGACAATGGTCTGGCCATATTATTCAAGTGGTAACACCCGATAAATTGTCTATATGATTCAGACAATGATTGCAAAATCATATCCGTGACCAACTCTTGGCTCAAAGAGAATCCCAATTCTTCTATACGATCCACATGTCCAATCATATTGAGCACATGGGTCTCTACCAAGTCTCCCTCTGTCATCTTACAGTCCAAGGGTGCCTTTGTGACATTGTACCTTTCTTTCTTTCTATGATTATGGTTCATATACTTAAGATGTGTTATCATCTCAAGTATCTCCATGTCTTCACCATTGCTGATGATGCAACTTATCATAAGGTGCTTTATGTCCAAGGCATCATTGGAATGCTTCCAGTAAGCATCTGCATCATCCCTAGGCACACCAGGAGCATGTATTTCTGGCATAGGTGTTTCTAGGACATAGAGCTTATGCTCATCATTGGGAACCCTTCTCAAAGTCCAAAACCAGTCGTGAAAATTTGTCCCGTTAAGTTTGTCCTTCCTAAGGACCGATCAAAATGATAATTTGTTTGTCATTTGATTCTATAAGATAAAAATTGCATTTTGTCAAAACACTTTTTTTTATTTTAATAATATTTGATGATATGTAATTAGGCCTTTAATTATTGCTCCCATTATTTTATTCAAATTGATATCCCTCACATATCAATTTTGAAGATTGCAGCGTACAACCTTATAGTGAGCGTCATCACGATCTTTGGATGGTCAGATCTAATAGAGAAGGTCCCTTTTTCCTCCCTTCCATTTGAGTGGAAGACGTGGGGAGCAGTGTGAGGAGACCATCCCACACCAACATGATCACCCTTAGTGGGGCTAGAGGGGAAACCAACTCGCTCGTAACATCGGGGTGACGAGACTATTTTGGAAACCTGGAGTTGACTCGTAATACATGGTTTAAACCCCAATTTAGGATAATGACTATAACCTAAGGTTAATATGTGCACAATAAGGATATGGAACCTAATGTTCAGATAATGAACCATAATATGGAAAATGACATCAGTAAGACAAATATAAGACAAGAATGCAAGTAATGATGAGAATATCCTAATGAGTTAAGTAAACCCTAAAATGGACATATCTAGGGTTGAGATGATGAGAACCTGATGATAGTATATGATCTTTACTTTATCAGGGTTTGACCAAGAGGTTAGAGTTGATATCAAGAATATGGTTTAGAATGTCTCTTTGGAAGGTACGCCATTACCTCTTACTTATCTTATTATACATTATTCTTGTGTTATATGTAGTAAAATACTTGGCATATGGTATTGGATGAAATGATTGTTCTTGTATGATATCTTGCTTGATTTTCCATACTTATGGATATGAACACATGAAACATAAGATATTTGATCCATCATATGATAGCACTAAACTCTTTGGTAGTACAGTGCATTGAAGTGATTTCAAACTCTTTGGTAGTAGATCACACATAAAATGATCTCAAACTCTTTGGTAGTAGATCATAAGGCCTAAAAACATCAAAGCCCTTGGGGGTAGATGTACAAGATATATGATGGAAATGTGATTAAAAATATGTGTTCTCTTTTTCTAATGAATATCTTTGTGTAAGTATACACTTTTCTTATATTCTTCTATTACTGCCAAGTATATTAGTTTTATCTTATTGCCAAGATATGATGAGAGGTATATAAAAGACATGTAGGCGTACTCAGTACAATATTCTTGAATATTGTGCTAACGTGTACCACATGTAATCTTTTGTTTAGGTTGTGGTTATGCTCTTGAAGATCCAGGATAGTTGAGAGTTGTGTGGCGAGCTGATGTACAGGTGGACCTATTGTCTTAAGATCCTGTAGTTTAGTGGTAGTACATGTATATGTATAGTTTGCTGTTCAATATGTAATATCAAATGTTGTAACAATTCATGTTGTAATTATATGTTGAATGGTGAACATGTGTGTATGGTTTTATTATTGTTCATGTATATGTGCTACTATGTTTCCTTCTGACTCCCTTGATTTTATTCTTCTTAGCCTAGTGTGGGGTGTTTAAATTGGGATTCTCGCTGAGGTGAGGGTTTCAATTTAGACGTCACGCATCA
Organism: Alisma plantago-aquatica; assembly: GCA_963693085.1. Taxonomy (NCBI): domain Eukaryota; kingdom Viridiplantae; phylum Streptophyta; class Magnoliopsida; order Alismatales; family Alismataceae; genus Alisma; species Alisma plantago-aquatica. The sequence continues at coordinate 1,280,703,637 of OY856409.1, forward strand.
TATTAAGTTTTAGAAAATCTGAGGATGTCACAAGTGGTATCACATCATGAACAATAGCAAAGCCTGACATTTTCTCATTATGCAACTTGAAACCAAAGAACATTGAACCTTAATAATCTTTAGGGTTAGATTAGTTGTCTTTTAGAGACTAGATCTAACCTAGCCTCTAGGTTAGCACCTAGATGTATGAGAACTAGGTCTAGATTGGTGCTTGTTGTATAGCAAGTCCTTAGATGTACATCATTTCCAAATAGTGAAACTTCCATAATCGTTATTACCCAGACAACACCAGCGTCCATAATCATTATTAAGACAGACAACTTTTTCCAATTGCATCTTATGAAATTCTTGGATAGATGATATGCACAACTCTTTTCCATAGTCATCTACATGCTTCTAGGTTATTAATCTCATGAAGGACATCCATTTAAGCCTGGCCCAAAAGCCAACACGATAGTAATACATCCCGCTTGGAAGGCCCACTTAACTACCATCACACTTCCACGAGATAAACACCATACAACGCTTGGCGTGCCCACACATAGTCGATCGAGCTTTTCATGTGTGTTGCTAATGGAAAGCATCTTAGACTTAATATGTTATTGAGGGAGTTTGTATTTATAAATACATATACATATCCAATCACCTCATACATCTAGTTAGTATCGTATACATACTATATCCCACAAATAAAAACATATAATAAAATAAAAGGCAATAATTATGGTCATTCTATTGTAATTCCTTGGAGCCACAAGGAATTACTACCACCTAGGGTCTACATCTCATGTAGAAGCCTATTGTTGATGAAGATCTATGCTTGCCAATTTAGGTTGATCGGTTCAACCCTTAAACTGATTGGCTTGTCTCTTAGTCAGTCAGTTGGTTGTCTCCCTGTCACCTGGTCTCCAGTCCACCATCTTCAGAAATCTCCAGTTGATCGGCTGGGCCTCCAGTCAATCGGTTTGGCTCCTCCTATCATCTATCCTCCATGGTCCTCCATCTGGTCGGCTCATCTTCTAAAACAGATGGCTCATTTTCTTCAATGTAATAAGAATTAATCCTAATGCTATTACATGATAATAGAGAAACCTTGAGTTACATTCAAGGGGACCAAAGGTAGGAGAGAATAATACATTTACAATTGGAAGACAAGGTAGAAGGTTGACATGCAAACCAAGATGAAGCAGGAATAAACAAACACAACCACCATGCACAAATATGTAGGGTTATTGGCCATAACCACACTACACATCCACCATCAAAACCAGATCTTAGGGCATCACATGTAAATTGCATATATGTATATATATATATATATATATATATATATATATATATATCATATTTATTAGTTTGGAATTGTACATGGTATTTCAACATATATGCACGTTAATCAGTTTAAGCATTCACATCACATGCAATAAATGAATGAAAAAACAAAAATCCTATCATATCAATTTTTCCAAAACATAGTAAATTGACGTGTCTCTGATACCACTTTAGGGAAATATGGCAGAAGATCTGGCAGTGAAAACAAAATTTTAACTGCCATATTCCCCTTATAACAGTAGATTGCATCAAAAACTATGTAATAGAAAGGATGGTTTCAAGGATATACCTAGTCCTGAAGCAAGTCTAATGACAATCTACTCGTCGAAATATGCACCTTTCTCCAAGTCGAACCGGATAATGTCTGCAACAGATCCTGGTTGATCACCACGGACAACAACATGTTTTTGTCCTCTTAGCAAGAAAAGCTCCTCACCTCTAGAGTATGCCACACAAAACACCTGGAACTCTTGTAGTTCTAGAAGAACATATAGGAAGGAGTTGTTCCTCCATGTTCGTGTACTAGCATCAACTTGCTCTCCCACAATTATTCTCCCTTGATATCCCTCCCTTTATCGGGTAGGACTTGCTCAGGTTCTCTCGGTTACCACAACCAAAGAAGACAATAATTGTCAAAGGCAATTGAGTCGTGTCTCTATGAAGTCCCATGTACCCCTCTATTTATAGAGGGTTAGGGTCAGGATTCCCAATTTGTGTAGGAGTGGAAGGGACTTGAATTTCATGAATTTTCACAACATGCAATGGTGAAATGAATAATTCACAACTGAACTGATCAATTGGCATGCGAGCTGATTGATTCAACCCTTGAACCTATCATTTTGTCATGTTTCCCAATCACAAATATATTGGCAATTCTAATCCAATTAATGCTCAATATTATGTCAGCACTAATCCTTGATGCACTTGAATTGATCTATGAATTGGGAATCTCATCACATTATCCGGTCATTTGACATCCTTGAGTCGATCGGTTCACTCAGTGAAGTGGTTGGTCCATGCCCTGGTTCATCCAGAATTCAGCCTATGCAATTTCCAATCTACTTGACACTCCAACAGGTTAATTTAACACTTGAACCTATCAGTTTAGAGTCCAGTTTCAATTTTTTCTTAAATTGAATACCTAAACACTTTACTAATAAAGTTAAACATCATTCATGAAAAAACTCCTATCCAAATGTATCCCAAGTGTGTGACCCTATAGCTTCAAATTTACATTGGAAGTGAATGTCCATAACCAGTTTATGACATCACAAGCAAATAATGGTATCTAGCAACATATCATTGCTACCCAAGTAAATGGAAAGTTGGAGAAAAACTTCAACCTACTATCTGTCATTGGTGTTATAATGTTTGTATAGTTCCTTTATCACTGATATCCAAATTGAACTCGAGGCATGGAATAGTTATCTTCTTAAACATTCAATCTCTATTCCTTGAACTAGAGCAAACTGTTTGAGATATATGAAAGATCAATATCATATATTAACTCACATGTGCATGGCCATGTGTTTCTTAGTCTTTCTTACCAAGTGGTCAGGATATCATACTCCTGAAGAAGGGACAAATCCCATTTACATCACTCACAGCCATCCCCTTGCATCACAGTGCATCCTATCATCACCTTTATGGCAACCCTTATTCAGGGTCACGGTGGATGATGTCAAAGTACACTAAATGACATGTGATGAGTATAGTGATTTAAGGTCTAAGAACCATAGTCACCACTAACACTATGAGATATGACTCTGAATACCATTTGATGATTTCCATGTGTCACTCTCATGGTTGGTCTATCTGATACATTGTTCTCTAAAAAGTATATATATGTTTGGTTTGATATCACATATCATGACTGATGAGATTTTGTCATCAACCAACACACACTCTAGTGTTATGTGTTATTGTTTCCTATTAGCCTTCCATAATAACATATGACTAGGGACATAGAAAGAATGTATATACTCTTTGTATCTGTATGATCTCATTGTTCAAGTCATCAAACCAAAGACATACATCATTGAGTAATATCATTCGTTAGACATTTATTGTGTTACATTATTATCTCATAACTGAATAGAACATAATAAATTGGAAGATTACCTTTATTATTAATCAAATCATTTACAAATTTTGCCATTAAAATCATCAAATGATTGGCTCTCTGGGCATACTTACCAACAATAGAGATCACTTTGATTAACATGATATAAAGATATGAATCATTTATGTTGAACTATGTGGATTGGTATGTATTTTATGGTAATGCTTCCACTTAATTTTTCTAATCTCATCTACCTTATGCAAAGCTTTCTTGGCAGTTTTGAGTTGGATACTTCTTTAACCTAGCCTTTGGGTTTAACTAGGCTAACTTGGGAGGTTGGTGCTACACTTATACTACATGCTAGACCACATTAGAAGGTTCACATTCCATTGATCATGAATAGTATATTGTACTAAACTCTATTACTTACTAGTTTAATTTTAATAGATTTATTGTTCAACACAATACTAGTACACTAAATAAGTTAAATTAATTGGATAATAAATAGGTCCATTCAAGTAGTTATACATGATACAATAACATAAAACTTCTAGTTTGTAAATATAAAAGACATAAATCTATATATTACATTACATGATAAAACATAATTAAATATTCTCCCAAAGTTAAGTGGATATCTTATTTCTTAGAACCTTACCAACACCCTATACCCCATGTTTGCATTATCGTCTATGTTTTTGTCATTATTTTCATTTATAACTTCTAGAGGGTCATCCAGTGATCCATTTGGATGTGTCATGTTGTATCTGTTTGGGTTCCTTTTACTAATGTTTTGTAGCACACAACATTACCTAAGACATAATGGAACATGATTGAAGTCCAATATGAGTGCATACAAAGAGGAATGAACTAAGACATAATGACACATAAATGTAATAGAGCTCAAATCCGAAAATAAAACTTAGATCAAGTGATCATCATCGATCAATGTTCAAGTATTGCAACCCAAAGAGAATGTATGTGTCAACTAATAACCAAGTTATGTCAACCACTTCACATCCAACAAAATACTGAAAACCAACAAGTAAAATTCAAGTTATTGTAAGGTATGGTGAGATGGTGTGAAAAATATAGAGTTTTGGTCCATTCATGTTGTTTGGACATAAGGTAATAACAAATGACATGAAAAAAAGATGGTATACAAACCAATGAAAATGCCAAATTTAGTAAAAATTTTGAGGAGGGAATTGTGATTGTGATTGTAATTGGAAAACAAAATTGACCTCAGGAAAGTGATCTCTATAAAAATAGAGACTAACTCCAATGAATTCATCTAAATAGATAAACAAGATAGAAATAAAATAAGAAAACCATATGAAAAAAAATTGTTGGAAACAAACCAACAAATAACATAGATAAAAAATATAAAAAGTACACGGAAAAACCACATTCACATGATAATTAATTTTTAGTGTATTAAAATCAATATGGTCAAATTCACAATAGAAATCTAAGGGATAAAATAATATGCAAAGAAAAAAAAATCATGCACATCGTCATAAGATAAAAATGTTATGATAAAATCCTATTCAGGCAAGCATTGGTTATCAATGTATCAAAAGCAACCTAGGAAAATACATGATACAAATATAACATCAAAGTAAAAATGAAAAAAATTAGAATAAAGTTGCATGCTTACCATCATTGGTCAAATATGTAAATCTAGATGCAAACAAAGTAGTATATGCAACATCCAAGGATTTCATTCCTGATATAAAATGGCATTAAAAGGAATCATTATACTACCCACATCAACAAGGTGCAACTCCTTCATGGAACTTATTACTAAGAACTTCGCAGTTAGGTGTTCTTGTCCCATAGTAGCACTAAAAATTCTCATATCAGGAAGTTATATCAGGCTATGTGTGAGTGAGAACAAAGTTTGCAATAAATGCTAGTGTTAGTTTGTGGGGCCACTCATCATTCTTAAGGATCTATTAGATCTTGGGATATGTGATTGGATGGTATTCGAGTTACATACCATCCAATTGACATGGGGCCCTCATAGGCATGTGACACTACAGTCTTGAGCCATGCATGCTATCATGAGGCGGGCACTATCTACTGAGGTGAGGCACCACTCTTACATTGGTAACTACAAATGGGAACTTGGACTAAATAAGAAATTTTGAGTCTACACTTAAATAGGGAAGAGATTATGATATACATATTGAGCCTTAAGAGGACATTAAGAGTCAAATTGGGGGTATATCCTAGGATTTCAAGTCTCTAGTGAAATAATTTTAAAAAAGGGTTGATGTTACTTCCATATCACAAGAAGCACATCCTTTCAAAGATCCAATCACTATGAGCTCCATAGTTAAACATGCTTGGCCTAGAGTAGTACTAGTATGAGTGACCTATTAGGAAGTTATTACAAGATGTATTTGAGCGAGGACGAAGTGCACAACTAAGTATAGTGTTGGTATGTGAGGATAATCATCATTCTCAAAACTCTATAGAGCCTCGGGCTATGAGCTCAGACTTGATAGTAAACTCATCTGACATAGTTGTACCATACCTTAACACAATATGGATGCTCTTACCCAACTCAGATCCTTCCCATTTACTAGTATTCTTAGAGGCACACCACTATAAATAAGTGAAACATGAGCACCCATGAGGGCTTGTTGATGCTTATTTAATAGTCATACATAGACATCATGCTAGGAGTAAATATGTCTTCCCTTCAAATGATATGTGCTTGAAAACAAAGGGAATCGAAGAGATAAGGTAGGGACCCATAGGACATATAAGGGAAATAATAGAGACAAATGTGGGAATCACATCAATTATAATAGAGTGTAAGGGGGAGGAAATATCTTTCCTCTCACTCATGAGCTACTATCACAACCAATCTCTTAGATTTCATCCCAGATGGAATTGGGAAAATAGGGATGGTGTTACTGGAGGACTCAACATAGCTCATGAGGGAAATTGGGTGTCAAGGGAGTTTACTTCACAATGGAAGAGCTACACCATAAGTTTAGGAGCAAGTATTTGTGGCCCAACATACCGATGGCATTGCTAACATATAAGGGTAATGCTGGACTATGTCACACAACCGATGTTGGTGGCCAACGAGCTGACAGATGACCAAACTAATTCACTTCCTAGTTGTGTAGATTGATGCCATTTCTATTAAGGGTTGTTTAGACCTTTTGAACCTCACCCTATATATATCACCCCTTACCAACCTCATGGATCATTTGAGACTTGGATATTCTTGAGAACATAAAACAAGCCCATATGGTCAATGAAATATCCAAGGTGGTCAATGATCTTGAGCTAAAACTTGCATGTCGATGCAATTTATTGATAAAGCTTCTATAGGGTGTTTCCAATATTGTTAACCTTGTTTATAGACCAAACACATAAGAAATCTATTCTTTTAATTCTTTCCTTACTATTTTTCCATTCATATTCTTCCTTGGGCTAAGTTCCATTTACCAATAGTCTCAGCACAATGGAATGCCAAAACAAACAAGTGAAATATGGGCACCCATGAGAGTTTGTTGATGCTTATTAAATAGTTATCTTACGACATCATTCTAGGAAAAGACATGACTTCCCTTCATGTGATTTGTGCTTTTATATAAAGTGGATGGAGGAGACAAGAGAAGCATCTAGATAACATATGAAGGAATTAGAGACACAAATTTGGGAATCACAACATGTATGAAAGAGTGTGGGGGAGGATATACCTTTCCCTTCACTCATGATCTACTACCGCCACCAACCACATATAATTTCATCCCTAGTGGAACCATGAGAAAGGGTAGGGAAATCCCAAATGGAAGGATGTTGCTAGTTAGAGGCTACAATCATAGCTTGAGGGAGACATGGAAACGAGGGATTTCAGTTCACTACAATGGAACCACACTAGGAGCCCACACATGCAAGTCACAACAAGGAATCACAGTGAAAAGATGTTGAGAATCATAGTTGAAGGATGAGGGCAGAACCATGTGCAAATCCTAGAACATGCTAGAGAGGCACATACACTGGTGAGGGAGACATGGAAGTCAAGGTCATCGTGAATGAGAGTACATGATGGAGGGAGTGCAAGGTCAAATGGATGTTGACTAGGCATATATGTGAAATGACCAATCCTACCCACACAAAGGATGAGTGCTAACATAGGTTGAAAACTCAACCCTAGGTTGGGTAGTGTTGAGATAATCTAAATTTTGGAATTCCGCTGGTGAAAATCGGGCCCATTATTTGGATTCAACCCCAAATTAATCAAGAAAAAACCCATCACCTCCTATCTGGACTCAATCTAGCTAGACAATAATATAAGATGAGACCTAGTCTATGTTAAGTTCACTCCCAACAAGGGCATAAGAATTAGAAATATATCATACATGGGATTTAAATCAACTTTTTCATAGGAAACTATAAATATTAGATTTTGATTAAAAAAAATTTCAAGTATTCAAAAAAAATCTATCAAGTACCTCTACTATTAAAGAAATACGAAATGGAAAATCACGTTGATAACCATTCATATTTAACTACATTTATTGATCCTAGTACATGTGGATAATCCAAAATCAAAGGCAAATGGTTATGAAATTTAGTGGACCAAATCTAACAGAGGCTAAAGTTCTGAAAGACTAGTTGAGTAGGGGGAAAGGTTGTGAACCTAAATTTGAATATAATATACTTTGACATAATATTAGTTGATATCCAACAACCCTTTCACTATCAGTCGAACGTCCATGACACTTGGTATGATGAATTCATTGCTCCACCCTTTATTTGGATTGACTTTGTTGTTATATTTGATTAGTTGGGCTTAGGTCCATTATATTTTCCCTTGTTTCTATTTAACCCATGTAATCCATGGCTTCTATAATATAGGAGACACAATGCTCTTATTTGACTTACTAAAAGAAACTTATTCTACATGGTATCAGAAAGCAAGGTTCTAACCCTACCCTTTCCCCTCCTTTCCTTTTGTTTTCCTCTCCCCCTCCCTATCCCACCCAATAGTTTCCGCCCCTTCTCACCACCACCACCTGCTACCTCTACCATCCTCCCCCCTCCACCACATACCACCACCCCTCCTCCTCCACCCACCACCACCACCCCCTCCTCCACCCACCACCATCACCCTCCCACCCTCTCCCTTTGCCCACTGCCCAGTTCACTAGTGGCCAACCACAGAATGACTACTTGGCAGTTATAGGTGCATCTAGAAAGGGGCAACCTTCGGACAACACCAGTTCCAGTCTGAGCCATCACAAGCTACAATCATCTCTTGCCGAATGATTCATAAGGCTTTCTCCTCTCTCCCCTATCTCCTTGCTTACATTCTAGTTCCGAAAAGAAAGTTGATATATACATATAAAAGAGCATATTCAAAAGACATGTGCTAAATTATATAGCACCAAAATAAAAAAAGAGGAAAAACTTTACCTTTTTTCCCCTCTTCATGTGGTTCCCCTAATCCATACAACTGAGCACCTTTCTTAAATATTGGGGATTTTATGTCCTTTTTATCATCCTCACCCCCAAAGATCATACTAATATTATGGTCTCATTACCTAATCCATTCATCCCATAAACACCACCACCACCTTCACTGTCAACAACACCAAACCAAAGGATGGAAGATTAGTCATCGGCTACTACTGCATCATCGTCTTCAGTTCTAGACCAATCAAATCTACCTGTGGCACTACGTAAATGGCACTATCAAGCATGCCATTTCCAACACTTGTTGTCTAGCACATATTTTTATTCTGCCTCATCCTTTGCTACTGCCCTAGACACAATATATGTTGCTAAGTGTTTAGATGATACTCTACTTCATCTTGGATGGAAATCTACCATGATGGTAGAAATGCAGACTCACCACAACAACAAGATAGGGGATCTTGTGACCCCACCAACAAGCAAAAATATCATCGGCTGCTGATGGGTTTTCTCTACAAAGCATAAGTCAGATGACTCTGTTGAATGACTCATTGCACGTGTAGTTTCCAAAGGGTTCACCCAAACCTTTAGCATATATAACTTTGAAACATTCTCTTCAATCACAATGATTGCCTCCGTCGACATCTTTATCTCCCTTGCAGCTCACCTTGACTGCCTCTTTACCAACTCGATATCAAGAAAGCATTTCTTCACAAAGATGTCTAGGAGGAAGTCTACATGCAGAACCTACCCCAGTTTGTTACTGAGGGGGTGTCTTCTCATAAAGTGTACCATCTTTGATGATCTCTCTATTGTTTGGAAATATGGGCAAAAACTAGGAAATGAAAACAAAAATTTATCTATCCATATTCCCCAGGATAGCAAGATCGCATCAACAACTTTGTAATTGGAAGGATGGTTTAACGAGTTCATACTTGTTCATGGATCAAGTCCAGTGACTATTCCTCATTGAGGTAGCGCAACTCTCCAGGTTACATTGGGACGACATCTACAATAGCTCATGGTGTCACAATAGATATCAGGTTGACGTTGTCCTCCTAGCAGTATACAACAACCTCCATGCCTCTATAGAAGTCCACACAGACTGCCTAAAACTCCAATCGTTCTTCTAGAATAGACAGGAAGGAGTTGTCCCTCCTATTGGTGTATTAGTCACCAACTTGCTCTCCCAAAATTATTCTCCCTTGCTGTCCCTTCCTCTATTGGGTAGGATTTTCTCAAGTTCTCTATTGGTTACCACAACTAGAGAGGACAACAATTGTCAGATGCAATTGAGTTGTGTCTTTAGGAATCCCTCAACACCCCTCTATTTATAGGAGGGTTAGGGTCAGACTTCCCAGTCTGTGTGGGAGTGGAAGGAACTAGAATTTCATGATTTTTTTTTCTAACATGTGATAGGAAAAACAATCAGTTCATTAGTGAACCGATCGGTTGGCATGTGAGCCGATCGGTTCACCTAGTGAACTAGTCATTTCAACATGTTTACCAACACAATTGTATTGGAAATTAATATCTGATCTAATGCACAATATGATGTCAACACAAATCCTTGAATCAATCAAATTGATCGACCAACCGCTTGGTTCACAACCTGAGCTAGCCGATTCACTTCCTGAACTGGTCGGTTCACTATCTAGAATTGCTAAACTTGGTTGTATTGACCTAAGACACTGAAATGACTAGTTTAATCACTTGAACCGGTTGGTTCAACTGTCCAGTCAATCAATTCTAAACCAAAGTTGTTTAAATTGAATATCTAAACACTTTAGCAATAAATTTAATTATCATTCATGATTAAACTCCTCTTCTAGGTGTACCCTTTGTGTGTGACTACATAGGTTCCATGTTATGTTGGCGATGAATGTCTATAACTGATTTTTGACATCATAAGCAAAGAGTGGTGCCTAGTCACACATCATTGCTACCCAAATAATTAAATAAGTTAGAGACCAACTTCAACCTATGATATGTGTCAGGTGTTACAATGATTGTCTGATTCCTTTGTCTATGATATCTAGAATGAACTGGAGGCATGGAATCATCATCTTCTCAATGTTCAATCCATGTTCCTTGATCTAGAGAAGACTTTCTGAAATATATGTGACCTCAATATCATATATATTGATTCACATGTGCATGCACATGACTTTGTCAGTCTCACTTATCAAGTGTCTTGGATGTAAAACTCATGTAGGAGGGTCAAATCCCAATCTACATCACTCACAGTCATCCCCATGTGTCATAGTGCACCCAATCATCACCTTTATGGTGACCCTTATTCAGGATCACGATAGATGATGTCAAAGCACACCAAACAACATGTGATGAGTGTCGTGACTTCAGGTTTAAGAACCACAATCACCACCTTCACTGTGAGAGATGACTACAATCACCATGTATGGTTTCTGTTATAACCCCAATTTTTGGGTTCAATTGATGAGAAATGAAATTTCTCATATTAAGGATAATTGAACAAAGAATGATGTGATTTGTTATGAATAATTGGATTTCGTTTAAAATAGCCTTGTTATTTGATTTGTGGGCTTTATTGGCTATTGGGCCCAATAAAGAGGAAAATAACAAAGGAAATTCAATTAGTAAATGGATATTTGAGAAAAGAAATAATGGAAACCTCTAGAAGGCAAATCCAAAGAGGATTTCGTGCCTCTTGGATTCCTTGGGTTCCAAGGAGTCTAAAGTTGCAAAGAAAAGAAATAAGAAAAAGAAAAGATTAATTATGTATTTCTTTATGAAGAAAGAAATTGAGAAATAATGATATAATGTGGAAAATGAATGAAAAGAGACATAAATGAGATTTCTTGGGGAGATTTCGTATTCATGAGGTTTCTAATATTAAAAGGAATGCTAATGAGTAAAATAAAAGAGAAATAAAAAGAAATCCTCAAAAAGGAATATTTAAATAGGAAATAAACAAGATAATGTGAAATAATGCATAAAGGTGCATTAAGAAGGATAATGATTATTCCAATAAAATGAATTTCGAAATGATGGAGTGTCTTGGGATCCAAGGAGTCCCAATAAAGAGGAAAGAAAGATAAGATACCAAAAAGACAAAATAAGAGAATAATGATAAATAGAAATCTAATAATAAAAGAAATTGAGATAATGCTAAAAACAATGTGCAATTCTCTAAGAAGAATAAGTGTTTACTCATCATAGAGTGGAATTCGAATTCACTTGGTTTCTTGGGATAAAAGGAATCCCAATAAGGAAATAAAAGGTGAATGAGAGAGAAAAAGAAGATAAATGTGTAAGGAATATGTTAAAGGGACATGTTCGGACCATTTAATATTTTGTATGGATTGGCAAAGGAAAGTTATATATGATGCGAACTTTTTCCCTCATTGCTTGTTAAGGAGAGTAGGTTCCCAAGATAGGAGTACAAGTATATTTTCGAAATTTGGTTTTTCTTTTGAAACAAGGATACCTCTTTGGAAAGAATCCTTCCTTTTCCCCCAAGGCAATGGGAACTCTAAACCCTCGCCTCTTCCTTTCTACCCTCGACCAATATAAAGCCCAGGCATAGAGATGCCGCAACAAGAGGGCTCAGAGATAGTACACGGCCCCTTCCAACTCGGCCTCCTTCCTGACCACGAAAGTGGGGGGGGGGGGGGAACAATGTGATCCCGAAAGCAACAATGGGTGATGGAGGGTGGTTCGTAGAGTTGGGGAATTCTTTCCGGGTCAGAGTGGCAGTGGAGGGTTGCCCAGACGCGCGGTCACGTCGCCCAGCCACCTGCACCACGTCCGTAAGGTCGGCCGAGAGAGAGAGTCAGCACAGGCTTCTACCCGTTTGCCCTGACCTCGACTGGGAGGTTCCACGCGTGCGCAAGGGCACAACGAAGCCAGGGAGGCGGTTGGAAGCGAGACTACGACCGGCAGGAGGTGGAGAAGACACCCCGAGCTGCTGCAGGCGGCAGCCCTAGGGTTCTCGCGAGGAAGAAGAAGGCCACAGAGGCCTTTGACCGAAATGCCCCTCCGTGGGCTAAGGATCGCCAACTCAAGTAAAGGGCAGAACCGTCTTTTGATTCTAATCTAAAGAAGGGTGTGCGCATGTGCATGAGTTGGTTGCCTACGTGGCACCTCTCTATTGGCCAAAGGTATGCTTACTTTGCGAAATCCATAGATAAATAACCGTAGCTCCGATTAGAAAATGTTTTATATGAAAGTTGATCAGAAAGACGTGAGGAATCTGAATAAATTATGTTTATAAGCCAATTCCTCTTGCAATTTGAAAAGTAGTGTAATTTATCAACTTTAGCATAATGATGTCTAAAGAAACCCTACTTTGATATGATTAGGGTGATTAATAGGGTTTAATGGATCATTAGGGTTGATATTAACCTGTTAAATGCAAAAAGGTGCATTGAGTTCAAAAAGGAAGAACTTTGCACATGATCAGTTTAATTTAGAGTTTATATGCTTGGAATTGGAAAAGTACATAAAGTTATCGTATTTACTGGTTTAATTAGTGAAAAACCCTTGAAATTGATGATAGTTGAGTATAGTGATGTTCTCTGAATGTTTAGAACAAATAGTTAACCTGTTGATAATAAAAGGATGATAATTGCACATAAGTGGCTTAAATTAGGGTTTCATATATCTAAGTTTGCATTAATGGGCTTAGAAACCCTAATTTAGGAAGATATCCCTTTTAATGATTTAATTGTGCAATTAAATGAATAAGACAATGTTATGTTGTTATAAATCCAATTTGAGTACCAAAGATCTTTAATGTGAATTATTTGGATAATTAGTGTTCCCTAGTGTATAAAGTGGAAATAGTGATAAATAAGGTTCATATATGTGAATTGAACTACAATGAAATACGATCTGTCAATTTGAAAGAAACCGAAGATGATAATTAGCCTTAATGTTTTAGATATGACCTATAAGGATAAAGGTAATAATTTTAGTATAAAAGAAACATATTAGACTTAATTGACATGCAATTGTGCATATGATGCAGAAATTAGGGTTTGTGAACTAAAAGAGCATTAAAAGTGATAAATGCATAATGAATGCTAAAACCCTAATAACACTCTAAAGTTGGCCTAGAAATCATAAGGAAAAATCAAAGTTGATCTTAAGGATGTTTGAATAAAACAATGACACTTGGATGTTATGCATTATTTTCAGGATATTGTTGATTGCCTGTTTATTGTGTTGAATGTTAATGCATGGACATCAAGTTACTATGGATCAGGTATGTGGTTACGATTATGAATAACCGATATAGTTTCCCGATGTATTCTTGAATGTTTAATCGCATTGAATGCAACTAAACTGTTGGATGTTTATTTATTTCATGCAACATATAAAGTGACTATGATTATCACTATAAATGTGCATATATAACTGGCTAGATCCGGGTCCACCTCTGTTACTTTGAAAAGGCTAAAAAGGGGTAATCCTAGAGCAAGGTCTAGGTTACCGTGAGTTAGAGACTCTTTAGCAAATCCCGAGTTAAGGAGTGGTCTACTTACGAGTAGTACCATGTGACTCAACCCTAGAAACTGTTTCACGTATAGGTGGATCATGAGGGGTTTAATGTGGACAACACAGAGGATAGGATACCCTTGGATCGCGGAGTTATATCTAAAATGTAATCTTGGTTGTTAAATGATTAATTGAATGATTACATGGTTATCTTAGTTGCATGATTATCTGTTTCCCCCACATACCAGCTACGGCTGACCGACATTTTGTTTGTCGGCGTTTTAGGTACAATGAAAAGAACAAACAGTAAAGTGGCACATGTGATACGAAATGAGAATTAAAGTGCAAAGGAGGATTAGATAGATTAGTATCGGTATGGATAGAAGAATAGAGATCCAAGTTTTCAAAAGGTATGTAAAGAAAAATTTTATTACCATTTTCAGTATAGTCTGTTAGAATTTAATAATTGTTTATGGTTATATGTCGAACCTTTGATCCGGGATTAATGGGTACGGCTCAACCTCTCGGTTTCCCTTAATTTGGGGTTATCGGGAGGTGGGGTCGTAACAGTTTCCATGTGTCACTCTCAAGGTGGGTCTGTCCAATACATTGTTCCCTAACAAGTATCTATGTGCTTGGTTTGATATCGCATATCATGCCTAATAAGATTTTGTCATCAACCAACACACAATCTAGTCTTTGGTGTTACGTTTGTCTACCTGCCTTCCATAATAACATCCAATCAGGGACATAATAAGAATGTACATACTCTTAACATGTGCATGATCTCATTGTTCAAGTCACGTGCTTGAAGACATACTTCATTGAGTAACTGTCATTCTTTAGACTTTCATTATGTTTCCTCATTATCTCATAAATGAGTGAAATGAAATGAATATTAGAAGATTTCCTTTATCATTAATCAAATCTTTTACATGATATGCCATCACAATCATCATATAATTAGCTCTCTGGGCATATATACCAATAGACTTCCATTTGCACTTAGATCCAATCTCCCACGAATCTTACTCTTAGTGATGTAAACATGTCCATCATGTTTCTTATGTGCAAGTATAGTCCAGTGGGTTAACAACATTCTGCTATAGTCGATATATTGCATGTTTCACATCTCTCTGATGTATGAGATGGAATTTCCGTAATATGCTATCTGACATTCCTTACCTAACCAGTAGCTCCATTATTGACATAGTTTTTCTACCATGTCATCAATGGTTGGAACATCTATAAGTTCACCTATATGAACTTCTATATCCATATAGTATCCGTTCGTGTGTTCTCAACATAAGAATATTTAGCTACTATTTGTAGATTTTTAAATTAATGGTCTATTAGTTTGGAACTATTTCCAACTAATAACTCTTCTCTGAGATTAAACACACACTTTTATATTGAGATCATTTTCTGTCATTTTGGAAGCTTTCATTGATGTAACCCTTTACATCCAACTCTTCCTTATTACCATATTGTAGCAAAAAATCCTTTAGTGCTTCTGAAGTACTAATGGATATTGTTTATGGCATTCCAATAACCTTCATTGGTTATGACTAATATCTTCTTATCATGTCCAACACGTATAAGATGATGGGATAAGTACATTATATTGCAGATAGATCCAAATGCGAATGCATATAACATCTCTTCCATTCTTTACAAGAATTGGAACACTGGATTCTTGAGAGATCGATCCCATCTATATGGACAGATTATCTCTTACTGAATCCTTCATGTTGAACCCTTTCAACATCTTGCCAATATGTGTGCTCCTATTTAGGTTTAGAAACTTTCAGGACTATCTCTATAGATCTCAATTCCTATCACGTAGAATATTTTGCCTAATCCTTCATGCTGACGACAATTTCCATGCCATGTTTAAATACTTAGTATTGATATGTTATTTCTAATCAATATGCGTATTGATATGTTATTACTAATCAATATGTGGAATATTTATATATATTCCCCCAATAAATATTTTTTAATCACAAATTTCATCTTTTATCTTGACTCAAGTCAAACACTTTGACTGTCAAAACAAAGATTCCAGTTCTAAGATGCTTGTTTCAATCTCTAGATTGAACATTGTAGCTTATAGACTTTATTTGCATTAATGGAGTCATAAAACCTTTAGGTTGTGTCACACACACATCCTCTTATTTATTCCTATTAAGTATTGTGGTTTTAAACTTCATATGTCAAATTACTTTGTCTTAGTAAGCTGTAGTAATAAGCATATTCATTGGTAAAGGGATTTCATAACGTTTAACACTTTGAAATGATTAGAAAAATCTTTCAACCAATCTATCCTTTTTATGTCATCCATTTAATCCTCATTATGAAAAATCTAACTGCACCCTTTGGGTTTTACCGCTCTAGATGGCATCACCAAGGTCAAATCTTACTGGTGTTTAGGGATTCCATTCTGGATATAATGGTCTCAAGCCATTACTCAAACTCTGGTCCCTCAATAGTTCTTAGTTGAATGTTGGCTTATCATCTTATGACCAACTCATAACTTATCTGAGTTATAGGATTCACAATCTTTTAATCTTAGATGTGTTCTACTAGAACTATGAGTTTTGTGTGTTACATAAAGAACTTGAGATTCCACAACCACTTGTGGTTCTATTTGTTCTCACTGTGCCACCTATGGTTCAACTGTTCTTTATTGAATTTGAACTTTTCAAGTTCTACTTTACTTCCATTGATTCCAATGGAATTTAGTCATCCAATAAAAAAACTTTTGTCATTAGTTTGAGATGAGTAGTGTTCAAAAAACTAACATTTATGTGATTCAATCCTTATAAGAAACTATTTTCTTATACAAGTTTCAATCTTTAGGACACATCAGGACATTCCCATAACATATCTCATATGTTATCCATTAAAACCATTTGTGGACGATGCATTATTTTAGTGCTTAGAATATTCCTTTAAATGAAATTAGAAGATTAGATTCAATGATAATTATATCATGACTCATATTGATGTGATTCCTTCTTTGTGACACATCATCATGTTCACATGGACTTAAATGTGATACACTATCACATTCACTCCAAAAGGATCTCAAACTTTTCTTGTAAAGTATTTAAACCTTTGATCATATAAAAGTATCTTAATACCTTTAGGTTTTCGTGTTCTTCATACATGTAATCTCGTTGAGAATTTCAAAAGATTTGTATTTTACTGAGTAGATATCATAATATTACCAATAAAATGAATGAAGTATAAATAAATATCTATAGCATTCATTCCAAATGTCTTTGTACATCATTATGTACATGTCCTATTAGAATGTTTATTCTCCCACTACATCTAGTGATAGGTGGCTTGTCATGTTTCTCATGTAAATACTTGCATGTCTCTTATTGATTCAAAAATAAAAAGAGTCTAGATAAACATCAATATGAATTCTATAAAATGCATTTCTCATATGTGTGCAATAGATACAATGCTATCAATTGTTAATTGTTTGAGTTATCAATTATAATCCTTTGGTATTTACATTATAAACATCCATCTTTTGATCCTTTCATATAAAGATCGCTAGATGTTTGGGGCATTTCTATACAAGATCACATCATTATTTATTTACCATCCTTGTCATACAAGATGCATAAAGTAAAATGTTTCTATTTATTGGCATAATGGAATAGCATCTCAACTAACTCTATTACATACCCAGTGGGCTGCGATAAATTTTCAATATAGTGTGAAGTTGCAGCAACTCTTGCTCATCACATTCCATCCTTGTCCTTTCATAAAGGCTTTACTTCTTAACAGATCTTGTACATCTACATATGTCAGATCGACATCCAGTATCACATACCATGATGAAGAAGTAATCAAATCTATATTATAATGTTTATGCCTAAAGTAGAGGCCTCTTCCTCTTCCTTCTTCTTCTTTAGTTCCTCCAAGAAGAGAGGGAAATTCCTTTTCCAGGGTCCAGATTGGTGACAATGGTGACATTTTCCTCCCTTCTTTACTCCTCCTTTTGCCTTGAGATCTGAAAGCTTGAGCTTCCAGCCAGCTTTGGAACTCTTCTTAGCTTTTCCTTTGCCTTTACACTTTTCCTTTGTCTTGTTGATCATCATCACATACTTGATCTTGTCTTTTTTCATTTGTGCCTCAACTGTTCTCAACATGCCTAATAACTTTGTCAATGGCTTCTCAAAGTCATTCATATTGTAGTTCATGAAAAACTAACTATATGACTCTGGTAGAGACTACAAAATCACATCAGTGGCCAACTCTTAACCCAAGGGGAATCCCAATCTAGATAGATTCTCCACATACCCAATGAGCTTGAGCACATGATGACCTACTGGATCTCCTTCTTCCATGTTACACTTGAATAATACATTGGAGACATCATATTTCCTGTTTTGCCTGATCTTGGAACATGTTCTTAAGATGTGTGACCATTTCAATTACATCCACGTTCTTGTATTGCCTTTGCAACTCATAGTTCATGGAGCACAACATCAACCATTTAACATCAACAACATCTTCAATATGCTTCTTATAAGCATCCTTTTCAGCCTTAGGTGCATTGGGAAGAGGCTCATCTAGCTCTGGTGTCTCTAGGACATAGAGCTTGTGCTCCTATGTGACAATAATTCTCAGCATCCTGAACTAGTCGTGGAAGTTATTCCTATTTAACTTGTCCTTCTCAAGGACTGATCGTAGAGAAAAGGTTTTGTTGTGTGTTGCCATTTGATTCCACAAATGAATTTGCAATTTTGTCAAAAAATGATTTTAATTTGATTTAATTTGTAAAATTTGATAATATTCAATTAGGTCTTTAATTAATTATCGCTCCCATTATTTTATTCAAATTGATAGACCTCTGTGACAACTTGATTTTCTCTCACATAAATTGTACTCCCTCTCTCTCACAAAGTGACCTTATGACTCAATTGGATGTGAATTTCATAATTTAAATGTGACGAAACACCAATTTAGTCACATAAATGATCAATTTCACTAGGTGTGACATTAGTTTGCACATTTTGTCTAAGTTTCATAAGTTAACAAATTACCATCTTGCAATAAATTTTGAACCTCAACACCGGGATATTTTGGCTTTTTAATATGCACCATATTGTAGTGGACTCAAATAACTTTCCAATGCCACAAACATAAACTCAATCAGACCTTTCTAGCCCAAGTTATGAGAAATTGAAAGTTGGTTAGATTTCATGAGATTTTAATCAAATATAAGTCATTTCGTCCTTAATGGGCCCAATCCTCGATGTACGGCCCAGAAGCCACCACCCTTGGTTGGGACAAACCCTAATGCACCTCATCTCCTAGACGTTAGATCATGAGCCCTGGCTAATCCAACAACACTCGAATTATCTCCCTCCCAACCGTACACTAGTTGGCAGCACAACCACTACGACCACCTACCACCACCCCTACCTCACCTACCAACACCCCCATATCACCCTCTTTTGCCAGTTTTAAGCATGAATTTCTCCATTTCTCTCATACCTCTATTGCTTATTACTGGTTTCTCCCTCCCTCGCTCCCTAGGGCACCAACCCCTTTTCCTCCTTCTTCTCAGTTGTGTGATGCCGCCACAGTCACCACCTCAGGCGGTGTCCACTACCGGCCCCTCGCCACCATCTAAGACCCCTAATGGGTCTACGAGGCCAAGGCACGCGGGAGAGGCATGCTTTCCCCCTAGGCGTCCTCGAGCTCAGGCACCCTTGTGCTAGTCGAAGAAGCGTTGCCGCATGCATGCACAACTAGGAAAGACGTCAGGTCGACGAGCATTTGGCGACGACAGGCAGCAATGGCATGCGACCCCCAACTAGTGGTGGTGGTAGAAACGAAGCCTGATCGGCCGAGCGCCATGCGGTGAAGGGTGGGCCCCACTCAAGCTGTGGCATGCACAAGAGGGAGAGATGGGTTGTCCAATCAGAGATCAATGACCTAGATGCATCAATAAATTAAATGTAACACTCTTGCCTCTTCTCATATGGTTTTTGATGCAAATGTTGTAAAATGCATAATTCTCTACTCCGTCAACCAAATATAGCAAATTGATATATCATTTTGATCCTCTCAAGAAGAGCTATCCAATGAATTAGGTTTAAGACTCTGGTTTAACTATTTACTCCCATGTTTCTCCTAAAAGGTGTAATCATTGATCATTTGAATGAATTAAAGGCATGATCATGTGAAATATTGAAGGTTTGATGCATTCATACTATTATATCCATCACATCAGTAACATGCATACATGTTGAGTATATTGAGAATCCTAATCACCCTTCTTGCTTGATGATGAACTCTAATGCACTCATGTAACGTGTTTTGAATGTAGATGATGGAGTTTATCCTAGATTGTTATCTTATTTCTTTGTGCCATCTAGGCTCACCTAACTTGGAAAATCAGTAACCATATGAACTCCATGACTCTTGCATCACTCATGAACCCCCCAGTCTCTTGGTTAGGTAATGTGCCATAATATGCATGCATATGCCCCATACATGTTTAGGCTCGGGTATACTTGACCCAAAATGATATCTTTGACCCATAGATGCCTCCTACTATAGTAGATCTCTAAAACTATTAATCTTGTGATGTATTTGTGACTTAAATGACTATGATATTTTCCCTTGTGCTATGTTGACGTTTGAAATTCTAGGTCCATTAATGGTGACCTAGTGTGACACATAGTGCTTGTTTGTCTCCTTTTTGCCCCAATTTTGGTGTGGATCCAATTATTATGATTCCCCTTTCTCAAATTAGAGTTGACTCTTTTATTCTTGATTCCTTTTATGTTGATATCCCACTTAGGTCATAAGTTGGATCCTGTTGATATAAGTGTTGTACATTTATTTTTAATGTAACTTGATATGTTAGTACCATGATGTTTAGACCTTGGGGACATCCACCTAATCTTATACGCATTTCTTATGACCTAATTCTTCTGATATAGAACATCTTTGATTCTTGGTTCTTGTGCCTTGATGATCACGACCTTGTTTGCCCTATTGTGAGTCTTTTGACCCCAAATTGTACATAAATGACTCAAACCTTATAATGGGCTACATAATGAATGGAACTTCGAAATGACTTGAAACTTGAATCACACCCTTTTGATGGACCATAAATCAATAAGAGATCATAAAATGCACTAAAAATAAACTTGTAACCTATCTTGGATAAAACCCTAAAATGAAGCTTGTTAGGCTTAATTATGAGAATCTAATGCATGTATGTAATCTTGTACTTAATCATGTGTTGTTTATGGCTAGATGGTCAAGGATAAATTAATTTAAGAACCTCTAAATAAGGTACGGGCTTAATAATTATATGACTATGGATTTCTTTCTTGAAATGTAATACATATGCATGCTTGTTTACTTGCTCAAATAATGCCATGTAGTATTCTATTATGTACTCGATGCTTGTCTCATCTCGTTGTTTTATAACTTGCACACATAATATAGAACTCCATTGTACAAATGTTGAAACAAAGTTTTGCTCATTGACTTTGGTTATTGAGGCCCCTCAGGTATAAAAGGGTAAGCTAATCTAGAGCACCCTTACAGATCCTTCCAATGGGAAGTTGATCAAAGGCCTTATAATACATGATATTGATGGTATAATTGGAGTAAAAAAACATAAAATATGGGATCTCTCTTTTCTAAGTAATTAACTTGTTTATTATTGCTCGTTTACTTCTGTAACTCTTTTCAAATTATGCAAAACTTATGTATATGTATCTTTTAGCCCTGTACTCAAAACCTCGTATGCTTGACCCGCCTTATTTTATGTATTTTGTAGGTTTAGAGATGACTAGAAGTTGATGGGATTGGTGAGCTATGTCAGGTGTACTTGTTGTATATCCCTAGTGTACATGAGCAGACTGGTAAAATTATACTCTTGAACATGTAATTGAAAGCTTATAATAAACTATGTTGCTTAATTACATCATGTTGAATGTTGTGATTACATTGGTGCCTTTTTTATTGTTATATGTTCATGTATGCTAAGCTTTTTGCTTCTGCATTCACACTTTGATAATACCATGCTAGGTATGGATGCTTAGGTCCTATTACCATTGACTTTATAGTCATTTGAAGTTAGGATTTGAGTAATAAAAGGTTCTGTGACACCCTCATATATCAATTCAGAAGATTGCAGAACACAACCTTCTAGTGATCTAAGATCCAAAGTAGTTCAACTATTACTCAGCTAATGCCAGTGTGCATGGTCAATTATTAAGGTAGACAACATTTCTCAATTGCATCTTATGCAATTCTTAGATAGATCATACGCGTAACTCCTTGCCATAGTCATTTGCATGCCTCTGGTGCATAATCTCATTAAGGACACATAGTTAAGCCTGACCTAAAAGCCAACACGATAATAATGCACCCCGCTTGGAATGCCCACATTATTAGCATCACACTTCCATGAAATAGATAGCACACCACTCTTGGGGTACCCACGCTTAGTCGATCAAGCTTTTCATGTGTGTTACTTATGGATAGCATCTAAGACTTAATATTAAATTGAGGGATTTTTTATTTATAAATATACTTCATCCAATCACCACATATATATAGTAAGTATCATATACATGTTGTATCCCACAACATAAACATGCAATATAAAACATTAGTGATGGTTATGGCCACACTACTGCAATTCCTTGGAGCCACAAGGATTTACTACCACCTAGGTATACATCACATGCATGAACCTATTGTTGGTGTAGACATGTTCTTACCAATCGGGGTTGATCATTTCAACCCTTAAACCAGTTGTCTCACCTCTTGGCTAGTTGGTTGGTCTTCTAAAATGATCGGTTGTCCTCCTTTCCAATCGATGTCTGGACACCTCTAGACGGCTGGCTGGGTCCACCAACTGGTCAATTTGTTCCTCCTGTAGTCTGCCCTCCTCGGTCCTCCAACCGCCCGACTCATCTGACGCTGATTGTCATCTTTGTCATTGCAAGAAAAGACACTATCATATTCCTATTAAACTTATTATATGGTGATGAGAAACCTCAAGCTACATTCGAGGGGAGCAAAGGTAGGAAAGAATAATTCTTTTACATTGGGAAGAAGAAGGTAGAGGCTCAATATGCAAACTGAGATAAAACATGCATAAAAGAAACCATCCAAACACACACAGATATGTGGGTTAACGGTGCTACACATCTACCATCAAAACTTACTTTTAGGGCGACACGTGTAAGTTGCATATATATATCATATCATATATACATTATTTTGGGATTATATGCGGTCTTTGATCAGACATACATATTAGGCAGTTTAAATATCACATAGTATGCAATAAAGAAATGTGATGAAAACCAAAAATCTGATCATATGGATTATCCCAAAACATAGTAAATTGACATGGCTCTGATACCACTGTTGGGATATATGGGTACAGAGTAAGCAGCAGAAATAAAATTTTATCTATCCATATTCCCCGGAACAACAAGATCGGGTCAATAACTATGTAATAGGAATGATGGTTTAACTAGTTCGTACCTGGTCCTAGAGCAAGTCCAGCAACTATTCCTCATTGCAGTAATGCAACTCTCTTAGTTGCACTGGGATGACATCTACAACAACTCCTGGTCTCACCGCAGGTAGTAGGTTGATGTTGTCCTCCTAGAGGAAGACAACAGCCTCCACGCCACTATGGAAGTCCACAAAGACCACCTAGAACTCCCGTCGTTCTGCTATAATAGATAGTAATGAGTTGTCTCTCATGTTGGTGTACTAGTCACCAACTTTCTCTCCCACAATTGTTCTCCCTTGCTATCCCTCCCTTGATTGGGTAGGATTAGCTCAAGCTCTCTATTTATTACCACAATGAGAGAGGACAACACTTGTAAGAGAAAATTGAGTTGTGTCCCTGGGAAGCCCCTAATGCCCCTCTATTTATAGGAGGGTTAGGGTCTAGGTTCCCAGTCTATGTGGGAGTGGAAGGAACCAACATTTCACAATTTTTTTTGCAACCTACGACAGGCAAAACAATCAGTTCATCAATGAACCAATCAATTGGCATGTGAGATGGGTGAACCGATCATTTCATCGTGTTTCCCAATCACAATTGCATTGTCAATTAATATCTGATTTAGTGCACAACATGACTTCATCACAAATCCTTGAATAAATTGAATTGATCCACCAACCACTCGGTTCACAACCTGAATCGACCGATTCAAGGACCTGAGCCAACCAGTTCAAGGACCCGAGCCAATTGATTCACTTCTTGAACTGGTCAATTCATCGTACATAATTGCCAAACTTGGTTCAATTTACCTGACACATTAAAATGATCAGTTCAATCACTTGAACCTTTCAGTTCAACTGTTCAGTCAGTCAATTCTCAACCAATGTTGTTTAAATTGAATATCTAAACATTTTAGCAATAAATTTAATTAT